>CP136061.1:209064018-209664018 GCA_032622095.1 Siphonodentalium dalli
TGTTGCAGTTAACATATATTGCACAAACAACAGTCACGGTTGCTCCTCAGAAACATTGAATTGTAGCAGAACAGTTTTGAGAACCCGCGATATCTACGACTCTTCTTGGCTGAGCTGGCACTAAGGAGTTACTGATATTCGGAGATTTTCGGTTGATAGACTAAAAGTTCCTCTGCATAGTTATCTTTTGACTCCCAAATCGGTGCGAACATCTGTCGGCATTGAAGGTTGGATACATGAAGATATATCTGTCTACATATTTTCTAAAATCCCTTACGATGTTTTAAATGTCAAGGGTATGGTCATGGCCAGGAACATTGTAAAAGTTAAGAAACCATATTTGCACGCTGTTTCTGGTCATGATCATAATGATTGTACTAAACCAAACAATGTTCAAACTATCCAGCTTCACGTACTGTAATGGGTCGCTCATGTCCCATATAATATAATATGGGACTATGAATTCAAAATTCAACGGTGTAAGACTGAGAAACATCGATCATATATTGATGCAAAGAAACTAGTTGGTGCTCGACAATAAAATCAACAGTCTCACACTATGCTGTCGTTTCTACAAAAAAAAAGTGTGCTGATGCCAGCACTCAGACAACAGACAGACCAACACTATTCGTGTATCACAAACGACACAACGCTTTTTCTTTTTTATTGTTATATGTTTATTGAGATAATAAGATAATTTTATATAAACAACATTTTCTTTTACACTCAAGAGAAATTAAAGTATCATTCAGAACTTGTTTTGAGTATTATATGGTAGGACATTTGTACTTCTACTTGTAATATTGAATCCTAATTTCTAAACAACATAACTTGACGTAACTGCTATAACACATGTCCCAGAACCTGTATCCAGGCCATGTACATGTCTACTGAAGATGAACCTGCTCACAAACAATTCGCTCATTTCGAGCCAGTTATTGCATCACAGACTATTCGTGTTGATGCTGCTCCACAAAAAACTCTCCCGTTGCTTCGGAACAAAATCGGCAAAGTATCTCCAACGTTTAGACTCTCAGAAAGACAGGTTCATATTTGAACTATAACATTTGACAAAATGCTTTATGAGAAATGAATAACACTAAAAGGCACCAAACAAAATTTGTGAAATGAGGCTATCAGTTGGGTGAAAGATGCGAAACTTCTGTCTAACCCACCCGACCGCCAGCTTGACGCATTGACAAAGGTTCACGCGCGATTCATCAAATATCATAAATACCTTATCAATGCAAAATATGATGTTAAAAACTATTTTACATATGTCGATGTACAGCCTTGGTAGTTTCGTGTTATTTATTTGCTATTTATTATGTATATTGTACTACTTTTATGTTTTATAGTATATATGCTTGCACACTAGTCAGTTCTTGAGTTTACATTCCTGACTCCAAGTGGAAAAATTCATCTTGGGTTCTTTTATTTGTACATAGGTCATTTTTTAAATCTAATCCACTGTCTGATATTTCAACACAGTTGCTTCGCTACGATAATTATTTTTATACCCGATTCTGTTTTGGTCGTGATATGGCCTAGCGGCTTAAACGACATTAAACCCTCAATCAAACTTTTGCAGTGACGCAGATAAAAGAAAATATTGACATTTTGCGCGACTCTTTTCTAATAACAACACGGAATATAAGCTCCATTTCTATCGGCAACACATTGGCTGAATATCTTATATGCTTGATGATATGCAGATATACAATAATTACTTTGACATACGCTCCATTTTGTTTTCAAATTCGGCGGCGTAGAAAAAATACACACTGACATTGAGATGTGGCACCGTACCAGTGTCACGTGATTACAGAGTGTGAATGAAATACCAAAGTTAAATACAAAATATGGCTGTAAACATTGGAAAAGGTCAGCGCATTGAAAAATATTCTGAAAACCATAGTTAGACGAAGATACTTTAACTTCCTGCGGCTGAATGGGTCACTCTCACCTGAAAAGTACACAGGTTTTTAAAACTGTGCAAAAGGGCACACGTGGTTTGCTAACGGCACTGACTGATTTACGCCAATTTCGTTACTTAAAGTCTGGCGCCCATTAGCAGTTTATTTTCAGTTCATTTTAATTTTCCTTTTAACGTCAACAATTATTTTCCAACAGAAATCGAGGCAGACTCGAAAACAAAACGTCATTTCGAATGAGATTTCAAAACATGTGTACCCTTCAGCATATTTTCAAAACATGTGTACCGTTTAGCACTTGATTAGTAATAGTGACCCCTCACTGATGTGTTCACTTTTGTCCCAACTCATAGCGAAACACAACAAATTTGATCACACAGCATAAAGCCGATATGTTCATAATTCATTATAAATATTGCAATCAAGCAGACACCATCTTCGAGTTTTTATCAAACGATATTTATTACTGATTTTTCCCCCCGCATATTGTTGTTTTTATAAACATAACTGAATACTACGATTCTTACGACCGCTTTCTATTCCAGGCATGCACTTCGTATTTGGAAACGGTTAATTTCATCATCTATAAAGAAAGTCGCGTCGTCCTTGAAAGGAAATCTTTTCGAGAGTTACATGTACATAGGCGTAAATTAATTTGGTACTATTCTATCGGGTATAATGCGTACTCACACACATTAAAAGGAACATACAACGTTCGCAAAAGTAACAATGAATAGATACGAGTCTGTTATATATTATATGAAGAGCAGTCAAATTCTTGTTTACGGTCTGAAGTGAAGATGCAATAACTTTTAAGATGAATTTTATAAGCAACTGCTCGACTTTTCATTTATCAGTGTGTGTAGCACTGCCTTGTTATCATCTCTCGCTCTCCCCATCTCTCTCCCCTCCTTCTATCTCTCTTTCTATCGCTCTATCGATATCACCAGTGAACGAGTTGTGTCTCATGACTCCATGCTACAATCCACGTTAATCGATTTTCATATTTATAGTTATTGTCTGAAATAACGCTCCTTTTTATGGTTCCAAGTCGACACGGCCATGATTTATCTGGCCTGTCCCACGCGGAATCGGAAGCATATACGATCTGTCAAGCCGCAGCCTCAGTCCGGTTTCAGCACATAAAATAAATAGTGCTGCACGCTCTAATGACAACTGTTTTAGCAGATAAATTTTCGAATATATGAGAATCAATAATAAAAACCCACAGTATTTGTTTACATAACAATAGTTTTGGAGAGTTATTAATAATGAAAATTAGAAGAAAGTCGATCTATGTTTAACGTTACACAATTCGATACGATGGTCCCCATATCGTCAGATTTAAACAACAACAATAACATTTCTTGATATTCCGCTTCAGTTATCAAAACCAATTAACTGCCATGCAAACAAATAATGCTAACCATTGTCAACTACATAGCATATACATGCCCAGAAAGTGTTATATCAACATTTTGTTCAACCCAATTTGGTATCGAGAGTATATCGTCGGCATTCGTCGAATATATGTTAGGCCGCCAAATATTCGAGGTAGTGACAAATCATAGATTTCAAAACTCGAAATCTGATAACTCTGGGCTTTGATAGGTGGGTTCTTCGACTCAAATCTAATTATATTTTTACCCCCGAAGTCGCAGAAATAGTAATGTAGAGGCGTGAATTATAAATCGGATTATGTATCTTTAATTGTTCTTGTTCGTTCGTTGCGGTTGTTTTACAGACTACGAGGGCCTTGAGTCCCGTCAAAGTAATGTTGCCAAGTCATTCCATCGGAGTCAAATATGAGTATCAGGATGGAGGGGTACCAACATTGATGGGAATATTTTTGTATTTAGCCGGACGTATGATAGGAGACATATAATTATGCTGCACCGTCAGACCAGGGATAGGGTTAGAGAGAAGCACCAATGTTGACGAAGACATTTGTATCTCGGATGTTCTCGATTCTTATTTGTCTGAACTAATTTTGATCAGAATTTCACAACTTAAAACTGATGATTAAGCGTCTACATTGTATATATGTGGTGTAGCGAATGTGTGTCGTTGATTACGTAGAGTATATCACTGTATTAATAAAAGTTTGATTATCTGTATTTATCAACTGACCATGATAATAATTTCCAACAATTGTTATATGAAAGCTTTAATAACTCAATCATGAATTAACAAGAAATAGGAGATGAGGAATAAACCAGCCTTTTCTCATGAGATCTAGCACATTATCTGCTTATAATATAACTTTTTATGTAGATAATCTGCTTAGAATCGCCCCATTTTGATCGATACTATGCTGAACATGAGAACACTTTAGTCACATTATCGACTCACAATGAGGCAATTATAAGCTAAATACCTTACTCGTATTTAAATTCGCGCAGTGCAATTTTTCGCTGTTTTAAATTCGCGCACTTTGAATTCGCGCACATACCTTCGCGAATTCAAAATTGACAATAATATTTTCGTAAATGTCTTGGATCTCATGATTGTTTCAGTTCTTAATAATTCCTGGATATATCTGTTTGTATTCAACACCATCACGATGGATTTATATCATGTAAAACATATCTGCATCATCAATTTGTTGAGAAGATGGGTGTGTGTGCATGTGTTCCATTTAATTATTCTGACATTGAAATATTTATAGAGATCATTGACATGAACGCGAAAGGAATAAAACCACGATCACGTCTATATATAGACGCAGCTCTCTTCAGAACAAAATCAAAAGTTGCGGGTTGTGTTCGCATAACTACAATCCAGGCTGTTTGGTTGCTCCACGGTTGTCCAGAGGACATGGTTTCGCGCATCTTCAGCCTGGAACGTGTGTTTGTTTTAAAATTAAAAGTACATGTATTACAACATCGACAATGTTTCGATGATTTATCACTTCACATATCAGTAATGTTTTTCATGTTGGTTTCCCATACGTAATATAGGCATACAAGCAGGCTAATTGTCTATTCGGTCTATAGCTCCCGTATTGTATATGACTCATCAACATAGTGCTTGTAATTTCCCTGTGATTTGGTATATAAACTCAGGAGTCGTACTATTTTTCGCCCAGTTTTAAATTCGCACACGGATTGGTGCGCGAAAAATAGTACTGCGTGAATTTAAATACGAGTAAGGTAAGTGCGGACACTGACACAAATAATCCAGCTCACGACTTTTCAGGTGTACGCTTTTTAACAGGTGTTTTCACGGTGGCCCGCGCCATAAAACGAAATAACGGGTGAGTGTCCAACATATCACAAATACGCACATAATCGACCTATAATGTGAAATATGTACATAATGTGATTATTTGATTCTAAAATAAGCAGAATATGGATAATATCCGTTATTTCGTTTTATGGCGCGGGGTAAAACGAAAACACATGTTAAAGAGCGTACACCTGAAAAGTCGTGAGTTGGCTTGTGTGTTATTGTCCGCACATAATCTGCTTAGAATAGCCTCATTATGAGTCGATAATGTGACTAAAGCGCTCTAATTTTTAGCACACTGTCGACTCAAAATGAGGCGATTCTAATCAGATTATCTACATAAAACAAGTTCTATTATACGGGTATATAATATACGGGTTATAACCCGTTTGCAAATTTGCTGGATATTATGGAAATGAAATTAATTTGAAGCGACGTATAATCGCCAATAATCAAATTGAACCTACATTTAATAATTGTTTAATGATCACATTTGCACCACAATATGATAAATAATCCTGTTGTTTTTAAAATAAGTTCATATTTAACTTATTTTGTACACACAAATAAGCCCATATCGGCATTATGTTTTACGCTTTATATGAACCCAAATCGATTTACCAGATGTACGCTCTATATAATGTGTTTTATTGTGGCCCGCCATAAAACGGAATAACGAGTATAAACCACGATGGGCTTATTTCACTATCAAATAAGTACAATATGAACTTAATGTATGTGAATGTTTAGGTCCAATGTGAACCTATTTGCACGAGCATCATGTTGGATAAATACAAGAAAACTAGTTATACGACCTTTATGTGGAATCAGAAGGAATGCTGATGTATAACTTCCGGCCTCTAAACGAAAATCGGATGTCGGATTTGTTTCCAACATGAAACAATATAAATGGTCCCGGTTCTTTCCTTGTGTTAAAGAGCGTTTATATTGCTAATAAAATCAGCCGATACATATATATTACTCGATCAGCACAGAAAAATGTCTGTTTTCTACAGCATGCACTGTAACACTAAGGAGAGTTGTTAGCTTTGTACAACGCAGGATAAAATAAGGAGTGTTTTTACGGAAAGTTTGATGCAGCTAATACATGTACGTGTTTGGCGCTTCGAAGAGGCCTGCCAGAGAATATATATATTTCTATATATTTCAGTGTATATTTGTCGAAAATTAGTTTCATCGTGCCGAAACTAATTTTCGACAGGAACGTGGCAACAAACGAGCATTTACTATACATGTATTAAAGATGCCCCATGTGATTCGACACCAAATTTGTCAATATTTCCTCAGTCAATTTTCAGCTTATGCAGCAGTCAAACATACTCGCAGTCACCACTAGCGTGTGGCATATAGGCATCGCGAAAATACAACAAATCATCTATTATGTTTTACGTCGAAAAAGAGTGCAAATAGTATATATGTGACCCGCCATATCAAATCCAGTCGTAAGTCGGGATTTTTTTTACCCTGTGACAATGCATGCTCTTATATATGCGAGTCGACCATAGAGACAAGAGAATGCATTGGCCTAACAATTTTTTACAATTTTAATAATTTGTTCTTGTATTCTTTAACAATTTTATAATTTCACCCATACAGAGCCCCAGGCAAACATGTGCAGACGACACTCTTCTATATGCTTATATATGTGTGGGGCTCCCTGCAGGGTAATGGATGTTTTTTATTTTATGTACTAAAAACATGATAACAAATTGTTAGGCCAATGCATTCTCTTATATATGCGAGGCGACCTATGGTCGACTCGCATATATAAGAGAATGCATTGGTACAGGGTAAAAAAAATCCCGACTTCCGACTGGATTTGATATGGCGGGTCACATATAACATAATGCTCTGCAGTATCTACAAGTATTGGTTTTTGAGAAACAATGTCCTAAACGCACTCTACCAGATTCAATCATTATCACTTTTATTCGCCTGACAAACTTCTTATTTCGAAAGTCGATATCTTACGATAATTAGCCCTTTCAATACTAAATACTCATTGGTGAGTAGTTCCCTTAGGAAATGTTAAGATATTAAATTAAAGGCACGGGTGGCGTTCGTTGCAGAAATATTTATATTTGTTCAAATCGCCATCAACAGAAGGAACACCAAAATAGATACAGTTCCGCTCATATGCTAAACATAACCAGCGCGTAAATAGTATATTGTCGTCAAGACGTACGCTGGTGTACTTAAATAAGAGACTGCTCGTGTTACAGAAGTTGTGGTTCTGTTTACATAACGAAGCGCAATTCTATATAATGATATAAACGCTCTTTATTATTTCCATATCAGGACAACAGTAACAAATAACGCTCTTTGTGTTTACCATATCAGGATCTAAACAAAAGGCAGGAAAGGTAACTTTTTTTGCGTTTGTTTACATAACAAAGGGGGAAAACTGGACAATAACATACTGTTTATGCCATATTTCTGATTGGCATAAGAACAAGGTCTGTCTATATCTTACTATTCCTTCTGTTTATGGCGGTTTTTGACGGAGATGAATATTTTAACAGCATACCAACCGCCAAGACTTTAAACAGACCATTTGTTGAATTTATTATAGCTGAACATTTCTCACCAATGGATATGAATCCTTTTGCACTTGTATTGTATTTTAGCCTGTCTATCATCTGATTTTATTATCTTTATTAACACCCTCCAAATAAATAATAGACCGTTCAAATGTATATTTTATAACTAATGGGAAAATCCATTTAGTATACAGAAAGATTAACAAGGCCATGGCTACGACCTAATTATGCAATGCATGGTACATGTATATTGTCGCCTTAATGTCGTCAGTCGGTTTTTGGAGGAAAAAGAATTTACGCGCGAAATCACATCCCGCTAAGGTTTCAGCTTTTGTAAATACGTCGCACCTTGATTTTCAGCCTTATGACTACTTTATCGTATCATGATGTGAACATTTTACTTTGATTTTCTTGTTAACGTAGGAATGAAAAATAACGAGATGCATCCTTTTGATATCGAAACGTCTTATTTTGAAGACAAAGTCAACAAAAACGCTCTGGCAAAAAGTTGTAACAACTGATTTTACGTGATTAATCGCGGCCTATTATTAGGTCGGCTTGGGATCAAGTTATAGATTATCAAATTAGGTAGATTATTTGCCTGTCTTTACACATTAGTTACATTTATAAACAACAACCAAATTTAAACAAATGAGTTTTTTGTCTCTTGAAAAATGAAAAAAAATCGACTTAAGTATTTTTGAATGAAATGCGGCGATATACAACGTGCAACTAAATGGTAGTTATGTGTTATGGTCTTAAATGGGGCATCAATATTATATATGTACCGTATTTAGCTAAGCAGGGCATATACTACACGGCGTGTTTGTAAATAATCTACTTACATATCGCGGAATCATTCCCCAATCCAGTTATCGTTACCGTATATGACGAAAGGATCAAGATATCCTTTTAGCCTTAACCACAAATTTACCGAAACCGACACTCCGTGAACGCTCGCCAATTATACGACTGTCTGTTAGGACGACTTCCAGGAAATAACGGAACAAACAGGCGAGGGGAACATCTCGAGTTGGTATCGATCCGTTCCTATTAGATGCGTATGTGACAAACTAGTTGATCCGCATTCAGGCTCTCCTCTAAAGTCCCTACTTTATTGAATATTGTGTTGCGATGGCACTTCGCCCTGTCACTGAAGTGATATATCCACTCATCGCAGAACATTTCTTCAACTTTTGAATAAGATGCAGTTAGTTATTTTCAGGTTACTTGTATCCCATTTCATCAGTTTGTTCTCTCGAGAACTCTCACACTATCTGCTTATAATATAACTATTTTTATGTAGATAATCTGCTTAGAATCGCCTCATTTTGAGTCCATAATGTGCTGAAAATCAGAGCGTTTTTGTCACATTGTCGACTCATAATGTGGCGATTCTAAGCAGATTGTGTGCGGACAATGACACATATAATCCAACTCACGACTTTTCAGGTGAACGCTCTTTACATGTGTTTTTACTGTGGCCCTCGCCCTAAAACGAAATAACTGGTATGAGTCCATTATCTCCTTATTTCAGAATAAAATATGTACATTATGTACCTATTTCACATTATAGGTCGATTGTGTGCGTATTTGCGCGAGGATATGTTGCATTTCATTTCATTCACCGACATAAAGAGTATTATATGACACACACACCGCGGTTATAGATAAAGGCCCCTATGCACTTAGTTTTGTAATTCACAGAGTTGACTGCCATACACACAATGGACAAGCACAAAACCCGACTACCACACACTCTTTGCATCAACTCTGGTCATTTTTTCTAGACCAAATGCATTTTCATCATGTATATATAGATATATATATGTGTGTGTCATATCGTGCAAACCAGTGTACTTGAGGGCGGGGACAATTGTAAGTTGTGAAAAAGTGTTCCACAACCCAGTTGTAAATTAATTGACAAAAAACTATGTTCAAAGTAAAATTAAGGATACATGCATTCAGTTACCTGAATGGATGTACATGTACTACTTTTCCACAGGATAAATCGCTTTATATAACTTTTAACCTATTCTATACTAAATGGAATTTCCCTATTTAGTTATAACACTATACATTGGAATGATCTATTATTCACCTGGACGGATTTTCATGAGGAATAAGCAGACAGATAATACAAGTGCAGAAGAGGTCCTATTTATTGGAGGGAAATGTTCACATACTATGGTCGTTTGCTGAACTTATTATCTGAACATATCATGGGAACTACTCGTTAATGAGTATTTAGTACACAATGGGTTGAATTGGCGCCGATGTTACCAGTTTGCCGACCTTGTAGAAATCTCAGTTCATTACAGATGTGAATTCAAAAGAAATGACGGCATTTATTATAGTAAACGAGATATTTTCTGAACCAGGTGCACACGTATTGAATTTCAAAGAAAGATAACTATAATGAGTCAAAATAAGGCAACATATCCTTGCGGAAATACGCACATATTCGACCTATAATGTAAAATAGGTACATAATTAGATTATTAGATTCTGAAATAAGCAGATAATGGACTGTTACCCGTTATTTCGTTTATGGCGCAGGCCACGGTGAAAACAGCGTACACCTGATCAGTCGTGAGTTGGCTTATTTGTGTCATTGTCATCTGCTTGGAATCGCCTCATTATGAGTCTAAAAATGTGACTGAAATTTTCTCATTTTCATCACATTATCGACTCAAAATGGGGCGATTCTAAGCATATTATCTACATAAAACAAGTTCTATTATAAGCAGACAATGTGCTGGTTTTCGGGAAAACAGGCTGAAATAAGCGGACAGGTTTTGAGCAGAAAACCATGTGCCAATGCATTCTCATATATATTCGAGTCTCCCATAGGGAGCCTCGTATATAAGAGAATGCATTGGCCTAACAGTATTTACCTTGGTCTCGTAAGCTTGTGCATTCTCTTGTGTGTGCGAAGCTCCCTGTGAGAGATTCGCATATATACAAGAATGCACTGGCACGGTGTAATTAATGCTGCACCAGCGCAGCTCCCACCATGAAAGGGTTATGGTGTAGTTGAATCCTGAATGATCCATGGTCCGATTTGCCACCAAAAAAAATACTAATTTACGGAGCCAATTGTTTAGCTTATCAGGCAAAATTAAATGAAAATTATTTGCGATCACCATAGTTCGTATCACACAGGCATCGCGAAATTCCACAAAATCACACATAGATAAGTAATTCATCGATAACAGTGAGACGATTTGGATTGCGGACGCTCTTTATTATCTTTATGAGAGACGATCGAGGATTTCTTTTACTAGGCTGACGAACAGAACACAACAAAATTATTTAATGTTTAAATTTTGAAAGTCGATATCTGGCAATCAAGCCTCATATTAATGGGCTCATACATGTAGGTCCGACATAATTATTTATGGTATTGAAAACGTACATATTGTGGTTTTGGTGTCAAAACAGATAGGGCATTATATCAAAATATCGTTTCAGCGGCTATGCCATATCACGACGAGTAGAATCGGAATCATAAATGAGATATATACATATAAAACATTGAGTGAAACTCAATACATGAGCGTTATACATAGGGTCTACAAATCGTCCCCAGTTGAAGGCGAAATTTACAAAATGAATCTAGTAATTTATTTAATGTTTTTTCACTGGACGATTTTTGTAAATTTCGCTATAAACTGGGGACGAGTTGTAAATATATTTATTACTTGATCCTAAACCTCCATAAACATACTCAAATCAATAAATAGGACATGAAACTAGCATCAGCTGCTAGAAGATATGTGATGAAATTTCACGTAACTATGCGTTGTTTGCCCGCGTAACGAAATAGTCCCAGATATATACAATTCTTTGACGTATTAATTGCATAATGAAATATTTATTCAAACAAAATCAACAATAGTAACAAACTTCGATTTAGTGTACCTATACGTTGCATAATGTAAGCATATGACAGTCGGAATTCAAAGGTCACGTTTGCGCAACACTTACATTTGGGTACACCTGGCACTATTTCATATTATACAATGACAGTTGTATATCAGTATTATAGTATGGATTTAATGAATTGAATAAGAGTAGGATAATGCAATACAATATATAAACTTATATATAAATTTCATAGCAGTAAAATCTCCAATAAAGAATGTAAAAGAACATCGATTGCTGGACAGAAGGAGCATACTATATAGGAATGCTCCAATATGATTGAAAGCATTTATCTCTGTAAGAAATCATATGATGGAAAGACTGTGTTCGATACTCTTCGGAAGAGGAAAATGTTGGGGGAAAACCCCTATAGTATTAGTATACTCCAAGCATGCAGTTAAATGTGTTTGACCATTAAAGGGGTGTGTTGTCATTTGACATCACAACCGGAACCAGTGAATAAGCAGCGAATGTCCAATGTTGCATCTGGTGGCAGCACCATCATCCTTACTTGAACTGATATGATGTTGTTTTGCCAACATCTGATTGGAATCCGACATTGACCACCACATGTATATCACGTACTAATTTAATTCAAGGCTGATTTTACAGTCTTGTAAGCTCGCTCGTTTCCAGCTATCCCAACGTCCGGGTACCCAATAGAAAGAGATATCGATATGAGTTGCATAAAGAGTAAGGCATTATTGTCCCCCGAAAATTTTATTTTTGGGGGACTATTGTAATCAGCCCCGTCCGTCCGTGCGTCCGAAGGTATAACTCCAGTAATGATCATCCGATTTGATTGAAACTTGGTATGTAGGTGTCTCAACCAAGAATACAGGTGCTCTGCAATTAGAATTTTTTTCGGTTTCCGGATGATATCTCAAGTTTGGATATACTTTAATTGCAAATACCGTTTTAATGTGGATCAGTCATATCAAGATACAGGTTGAGTTCGAATTTGAGTTTGATCCGATGATTTTTCCTAGAGTTATGGACTTTTTTCGACTTAGAAAATTAAATTGTTCTTATTTTTTTCTTTGGTTTCCGGATGATAACTCAAGTTTGGATTGTTTAATTGAAAATTCTGTTTTTTGTGGGTCGTTCATATCAAAATACAGGTCAAGTTCGAATTTGAGTTTGATCCAATGATTTTTCCCAGAGTTTCGACTTTGAACAACATATTTTATAATGTTCCGTATGAGGGTATTTTTTTACGGAATTATTAACCCTTTCGACTTATAACATTTCAATTTTTTTTTTAATTTCTTTAACAAAGCGGCATCGACTTGTCGGGGGACACTGTGGTCGGCCGGCCTTTTATTAATGTTTAACAATGCTTGTAATCCTCATGTAAAAGATAGTTTGTTTTGCCTGATTTTGTTCGTTGGCTGTAAGCTGAGTTGCATATTGAAGACATAGTTTCAGCCTACGGCCATAAAGGGACTATTCATTTTCTGCTACAATAGAGACTCTCAATATGCGACCTACTAAAGCATCAAGGCTCAGATAAAGTCATTGGTGGTGAATAATATCAAGTTTATGTTGATGCGATTGAGTTCCAGAAGCATACAAAACAGTTCCATAGCCGAGCTTAGATCTAACCAGAGATCGATAAAACTTTAAAAGAAGATGACGAGACAGATCCCCAAGAAGTGTATATCAAATCCTTAGCAATGCATATTGCCTTCATGACTCGAACCTTTATCAACGTGTGAGTCTCTTGAAGTAGTGTTCGCGCCACAGGCATCCCACAGAGACATCAGCAAGTTTGCGTGCCATGTCTAACAGATTCGCGCACCCTGATTTTCAAATAAATTGCTACTCTCTGCAAGTAAAGTCCATCTTTCAATTGTTTTACAGAAGTATATTTAGTGGTTATGTACCGTCGCTGTTACAAGTCGTCTATGTCTATGAATCCACAGTCACACAAGCACCATCAGCATGTGATCAACAACCTACTAGGATCTTTCAGTATGCAAAAACATCGGTCAAGAATGCCAAAGCATTGAAGATAGTTAGCAAAGTTCACAAATCTCTGATATCATTCTAATTTCTAGAAGATCAACCCCGACCACAAGCTGCCAATGCAACACGCTGGAATTGCCAGCTATAAATCATGATTCGCTCAGTTCTACGAACACCTATACTGGACTCAGTACATTGGCTGCTCTGTACCAAGTGTGCTTCACTGTGTATTTCATCTCGCTTGTATTAAATTTATGTTTTGTTATCAAATAGAGTTTATATAAATAAAAAGTGGTCCTACTTCAATGATGTGCTGAAATGTAATTGTAATTGTAATTGAATTACATTTCAAAGTAATTGTAATTGTAATTAATTACATTGTGAAATAGATGTAATTGTAATTGTAATTGTAATTGAAAAATGTTGAAGTAATTGTAATTGTAATTAATTACATTCACAAGTAATTGCCACAAGCCTGGTTACGACCCACTCAACTACCACGAGGATCCCATTCTCCACTCCCTTCAGGTCCCATGGAAAACGAGGCGCCATAATAGGGGACTCTTACCCCTCGCAGTGGCGATGAACATATTCTACCCCCCGCGGACCCACACGCAAGTAATATTAATTGTTAATATTAATATATGTATTGGTTCATTGGTTAACATGTAGAATCATTTATACATGAAGGACATTGGTTTTGGGAGAGCTCTGCCAAATTGCTCATCCGATCTGTGTCCAAGAAAATAAACCAATTCTTCCACTGGATAAGTATTCTTGCTTTTTTGATGAATCGTAATAAGCATAAGATGTGCTTGTATATGTAGCTTTGTTTTCTTTAAAAGATATAGTCCAAAAATCATCTCTATGCCCCTTTAACCACAATGGTCCCTCCATATTGTTTCTGTACTAACGCACAACTTGGCAATTAAAGCGATACTATTTTATGTTTTGTCCCAAAATAATGACATTGAAATATCTGAACATTGACATCGGAAGGGGGGGGGGGGGGGGTGTCTGCAAAAAATCCGTACACAGGGGCGAACACAAATCCGCTCGATCGGGTACCGATCACCCCTATATACGTTGAAAAGATATTGTTTTTCTCCAACAAATTCGGGATAAACTCCTCTTTGTTCCATCATTTTTATACATATAGCTGCTTATAGCTGCTTTAACAAAAATAATTCACTTCCAACGCTTGTATGCTGACAATTGGTGCATTTAGGCATCACCATTAATGCTGATTAATGTATACACATCTCTGTGATAGACTATTTGATTCAGCTATATAGTTTGTCTGTTAACCGTGTGCCGAATATCTTATCCGCCAGGGTATACCCGCAAGCTTTAGATGACCATTATTTGACTTGGCTAATTTGTAATTAATATTTTGATTCAAATTGAATGGCACACCATTAATGATTTCGAGAGATAGTAACAATTATTTGAATAAAACCCATGGTGCCGCCACTGTGATTGTTCTAGATTTTGCTTTTAAAAATATAATTTCAATGTGGAATGAAATATTTTGTACATATGCGTGTATTTGACCACCGCTATATTTTGATAATCAATGCAGCTGGTCAATGGGTGAATATTTAAATAAAGTATTCTGCCCTGTTCTATTCTGCTAAAGAAAACTTCTTGATTATACCTGGCTTTGGATCACTAATGGAATAAGCCATTAACACTTACCATATGCATCGATCTCAATCAATTTGATAATTATTGAGTTGATCACATTTAGTTATCTCAACTAGACAACTGATATTATGATCATTCCATATTAACAGGATATGATATAATTTAAGTTTAATATATTTTGATAATATGTTTTGTTGCTAAATATTTATCCAATTAATTATGAATTATTCCTTCAAAACTGATGTTATTGTCCAAGTTATAGAGAACGGTAGCACACATACTGGAATAGACTTAATACCTCGGTTCAATCGAAGGTAAAACAGACTTAGTATTGAAACACATGTATACAAAAATGTGTTATTTAGGCCACTGAATAATAGAAGTCTCAGTCTTTGGAAATAATTAGGCAATCACTGGCAAATGGGGTTCTCTGGGGTCCGGATTACCCACCCACCCGGCCCTGTGTATTAAATAAATTAAGCTAAAACAAGTTGAACAACCTACAAATAGGTTCAGTCTGATATTTCAAAACTGATGTGCCAGGAATGACAATATCGACCAAAGTTTTGGGGTGTCGCCATGCCGTTGAATAATTTCGAAGAAAGTCAGTTATACAGTAATGCCCTAAATAATCGACTCCTTAACCACATCATAATTATGGGTAATTTTTCAGGTTTTCCGACTAAATCCTGAAAAATTACCCATAATTCTTCTGTGGTTAAGAAGTCGATTATTTAGGGCATTACTGTAGTTTCAGTTCAAATTGTAGCATCCATGAGAAATACATATATATTATGCCTCCAAATCGTAGACAACCAGAGACGTCTACTGATTGTTATGCAAGAAAATACAAACAAATTCAAATTGCGTTTACGGTTCTAATGTCACAATGCTTGCTCGCGGTAACTAATTTATATCTGGGAGAGACTAAATTCCTCTGGCAATTCTTTAAATTAGGTTTTTGTGAAATGCATTTCATTTCCATATTTAGGACCTGTGGCGGCGTCGAAATTTGATTGCGTAGCGCGTTTCCTGGGAGAAAAGACGAACGTACAAATGAATTGTTCACTTTTTATTGTAATATGATTCACGGGTGACACGACAAGGCATTCAACATACAATGAAATCACTTTGGATGATGCTGAGAGTGACTGAAATCGATATTGATATTTGCCTTCTTTCAAATTTGGAAGATTATGACGACGTCCCGTAATGAACTCTGTCTCACTCTCACTGATACGACTTCGGTGGTACGGGTTTCAAATAGATGTACATAATTATATGTGGAATACTATCAGGGCCAATTCCCAATGGCGCCTCTGGCGCGAACCGAAAGCGACTAAATATGCACCATTAGTCGCGCGCCGAAACCGACAGAAGCGAAAAAAAAATTGCGCCATAATGTCGCGCATCAGAACCGCTATATATTAGGAAGTGGCCCTAATATTATTCCACAGATTTGACACCCAAAAGCAGACATTTCTAGGTTTTATACCGCAGAACTAATTGGGTTGTATACATCAGCCTATTAGTATGTTTTGATGGTGAAATCGTCTTTCTAAACTGTAAATTTAACTCATTTTGATTTTTTTGGTCAGGCTATCAAAAATTTGAATGATCGTCTCTGATAAAGAGCAGCCACGGGTTCCTTGCCTAAAAATCGTTTGATAAGAACATTCTCAAATATGGTATTTTGTCCTCAATTTCAACCTACATCTGATAGGAGCTTTTGTGAATTTTCGCGATAGCTGTGCTATGCGAAATATTGTACTTGCAAGTATTTTTCTTTTGCCGGGTCTTAGGTCTTAGGAAATTTTAATAATTTGGTGTCAACGCGGACAGGGCCTCTTTAATCGAGGTCCACAGAGGGTGAGTTTGGTGATGCTAGCCCGCTATGCGGGGTAGCATCAATAAATTCACCCTCTGGGGACCTCATTCTGCAAATGACAGGCACACTAGTTCAAGGCTTGCATCACTGTATAGTGTAAGTAGTATGTATGGACGATACATGCTGGATAATACAGATACAGATCAATACCCCCGTTCATTTACAGAAGCCCTTGCACTAATCGAAATAAAAAAAAACACCTGACATTTCCCAACAAAGTGAGTTCTTGTTTTCAATCTGTACGAACCCGCGTCAAGCTCGTCTAGACCATCCGATTTGACAACATGCGACTCAGTTATCCAGTAGTCATAAATATTATATTTTCATAGCATTATATTCGATGCCCTTGTGGGTATCCATGGTACATGTGTGTTACGAATGGTGTTTGTTATAAGTTGTTTTTTTTTTTAATTTGTGTTATCTGACAGAGTTTAAAATTACTTATTTTAATGCCAAATCGGATTGGGCATTTCAAATGACCGAAACCGATAGTGTAATGCCACATTATTTTTCATATTTTCCCGACCGTTGGTTATTACTGACAGCGACATGTATGAGTCTCTATGGTAGGCCTATACTTTCGGAATAAAGAATATTCGGAATAAATTTAAAGCCCCTTTGGAATAAAGGAGCTTCGAGATAATGAACCTTCGGTCTAAACTAAGACATGGCCCATATTGGGTACTTGACCACTGGAACATCGTTCTAAAAGCTAGAAATTAATTTGTCAAATTGGCTGGCGGAATGTTACGAGTCATTGTAATACCACTTTCTCATAATCACGGAGAGTGTGATCGTGTGTACGGTGCACTGTCTCATATTCTGTACTTTCGACTTTGTATCATGTTTCTCGCGTATATATATTATACATGTATCAGAACGCCGGATACATTTCCTAATGAATTCTGACAATTTGGTCACTCAGAATAGAATTATGGTGTATAGCTTCCCGCTCAAACCTTGTTATTGGCTTTAGTCACGGCCAGCGGATTGAACAATATGACGCGGCGGGGATCGCTAAATTAGTTTTCATGGATCGTGTATTCCTAATCTTAATTCCCGAAGCTGGATCTAATTACTCTCCAAGCACGTTCGACAGATAACGAAGCCAGCATGACATGTACTATATGTGGAGATGACGGTGATGATGAATATCATCTTAAAGACATATTATGTATGTAATTATTTCAGTGAATACAAATGAGTACCCAGGCACTTTGTCAAGCTGCAAAACAGAGTTCAGTCCCCTCGCTACGTTACATCTGACCGTTGCCGGCACGTTTATTTTCTAAATTAAATCTAACATGTTTTTATTGAAGTGTTGTGTCAGTTACAATTCATTCTGGCTTGATCTAGACAATTTTCTAATGAATATGGACAGTTCAGTTTCTGATAATAATGCAGAATGAATTGTAAACTACAGGCGTCTCAAAGAAATAAATATGCGATTTCTTCACATTATGTGTAGGTGCTGGCAGTGGTAAGTCCTGCGTATGGGGACTGAACAATGCATGGAGCTTGGCACTTTGTAGGGGATGTATTGCAAAAACCTGTTGACGTCCAACAAGTGATCGAATAGCCATCATGACTTGCACTATATGTGGAGATGACGAAGATGATGAATATCATTTTAAAAGACAAATTATATACTTATTTCAGTGAGTATGAATGAGTAACCAGGCAGGAATTTTGTAGGGGATTTCATGTTAACACTTGTCGACGTCCAGTAAGTGAGTACTCAGGCACTTTGCCCACTGACAGCATATCGCTTTCAACTAATGGTACCGAAATGATTCCAGTACGCCGATCGTACTATTTCAGAACCATCATAATATAAACAAACACCAGAAAAGTAACTTTTTATGCGTTTGTTTACATAACAATGGTCAAACATATGACCATAACATACTGTTTATGCGATATTTCTTATTTGTATACGTACAAAGTCTATCTACATTTTGATGTTCTTTCTGTTTGTGGCGGTTTTTGACGGGTGGATATATTTTCACAGGATACCCACCGCCAAGGCCAACCGTGTCTTTAAAGCCACATGGCGGTTTGCGCTCTAAAATACACATAATATTATTCGCTGTTGAATTGTTCTCTGTATGGAAATAGGTCGATATATATCCGAACTACCTTCCTAATAGCATTATATAACTCAAAAAGACGCATTGAAGTAATGAAAAATACAACACAAAACAGCTATTTGCATGATATGGAAGAGGAAAGAGCGTTCCGTGGTAGTCTATTTCTGATATGGTAACAATAAAGAGCATTTGTATGACTTCTGGCGAAAAGTTGAAAACGGCTGAAAAAATTCTGTGACTTTGGCAAGTGTTTTTCAGAGCATATGAAGCCGGTATATCAATAGTTCGTTTATATATCGACCTATCGTATCCGTCGCTCCAAATGACGTAGGAATAAAGATAGAGGTTCGAATGAACCATGTCCGTTTAAATACGCGCAGTACTATTTTTCGCTCAGTTTTAAATTCGCACACTTTAAATTCGCGCACATATCTGACCGAATTCAAAACTGACAATTTGTTTTTCGTAAAATTAAGACTTGTATCCGGTGAAAGTTTCTGAAGACGTATATTAAACAAGATCACGGCAGATTTACATCCTATATGTATACCATAATGGTATCAACATTTTGTGGCGTCGAATGATGTTTATATGTTCCAAATAATTCTTATATTGAAATAGTTATGAACTGGACATCAATGAAATGAACTCGAAAACAGAAAAGCACAACCACGAAGGCAACTGACTTCAGAAAAATCAACACTTGGCTGCGGGTTGTGATGATATAACTAACTCAGACTGCATGGCCATGGTGTCACTCCGTGGTGGTGGATACGACGACGTACATTCATGCACATGTAATTCTAGAATATGTGTATTTCTCACAAGCATTTCAACATCGGCGACGTTACCATAATTTGTAGGTCGTTTGTCATTTATAATGATTTTGAATTTTTTATATTGATTGATCTAGTGTAAATATATATCTACTTGTATAGGCCTAATTGTCTATTCAGTGTCCAACCTTTCGTAATGTGTGTAACGCATCAACCTAACCATCGATTAATTAGTTTAAACTCAGAAGTCGTACTAGTTTTCGCTCAGGTTTAAATTCGCGCACCAACGGGTGCGCGAAAAATAGTACTGCGCGAATTTAAATACGAGTAAAGTATGTAATTTAGCAAGGAATAAGACTTGTCCATAAACACACGAAACACCGATCTACAGGCGTTTTATGTTCTGCAAAAGTAATGATTTTCTACAGAAGATCACGCTCTTATTTTACCATATTAGGAATATAATATCTAGAAATGTTACGCTCTTCATTGTGCAAAATAAAACAATTAGATGACTTGAGCTAATATTTTTGTTTCATGTTAAACGGACTTCGCTTATTCGAGCTTCCAAATTCTGCCGACGTAATTTGAAGGAGGTATAAGATTGGTTGAAAAATACACGAAATATTGATATACTGGCTTCATATGTTCTGAAAAGTACTGTCCATGGTCACAGCCATTTCTCAGCTATTGTGAATTTTTCATACAGAAGTGAAAAAAACGCTCTTTATTCCTACCATATCAGGAATTAATATAGACTAACACGGAACGCTCTGTGCTGTTCAATGCCGTGAACAATGGCTGTTTGTTTTTGTTTTGGGAATCAAACATCGTGTTCAAAGTAAATTTTTTACGACTTCCAATGCGTCTTTCGGAGACAATAATGCTCGTCGATAGGTTTTGGCCATGTGGCTTTAAGTCCATAAGACTATTTAAATTATTTATGGAGCTATTTTGATCCCCGGTCGAGAATAATTTCAGATTGTTGACCTATACGGGGCGGGGCTTTGAATGCAAAATAGTTCACCATATCCATTCAGAAGCTTTCATGTTCCATTGTGTGGAATGGACACAAGTTTAAATTGGTCCATTTTACGAGTGATTTCTTAGAGGTTATCAATCAAAAGTGTCCGTTCTTCTGCATGAATGTTTGGATGCTACTACTATCACCACGGAAAGGATTGTTAAAGGCACGGGTGGCGTTCGTTGCAGTAATGTTCATATTTGTTCAAATCGCCATCAACAGAAGGAATATTAAAATATATATAGTTTTGTTCATATGCTAAACGTGTACGTAAACAAGAGCCTGCTCGTGTTACAGAAGTTTTGCTTCTGTTTACATAACACATCGCAATTCTATTGGATAATCACACACAAATGATATAAACGCTCTTTATTATTTCCATATCAGGAAAACAGTAACAAATAACGCTCTTTATGTTTACCATATCCGGATCTAAACAAAAGCCAGATTCCGTAACGTTTTGTTTACATAACAAAGGAAAAACATTTGCCAATAACATACTCTTTATGCAATATTTCTGATTGGTATAAGAACAAAGTCTGTCTATATTTCACTATTATTTCTGTTTATGGTGGTTTATTATGGAGGTGAATATTTTAACAGCATACCCACCGCCAAGACTGCCCGTATCTTTAATGGAGTGGGGATGACGACAAAAGTTCCTTAAAGCCCCATGAAGAATTGAAGCCTGATTCAGGCTATATAGAAGGTCTCCGTTGGGGGATGTCAACTTAACATTTACAACTGCTCTCCCTTTTAAAAGCACCCACAGTTCCATTTACACACACCCCATGAGTTCGAAGTTTCCAACTGGTACCCAACGCTTTCCAACTATCGGTCATTTCCAGTCTGATATCCACATAAGATTGAAATATTTCCAACGGATGATAAAATTCGGTTCAGGGACTTTCTGTATGATTTCACAAAACATCGCGCTTCTACACAGACGTCACAGCAAAGACTACGAACATTTGCATGTGATTCTTCACGTATAGCTATCTATTGCATTCTTCTCTGATGATTTTCGGAATTAAGATTACATGTCTTCGATGGTTATATCGCTTCTTAGAGCAATATGAAATGTCATGAGTGTTTGCATAATTGTCTCCTTCCAATTGTTTAAAGGCCAATTTGTGATCGTCGCGAAGGGAGGGTAACCTGATTCGTATAATTATATGGCAAAGTTTGTCACTTGCTATTCGTTGTCGGTGGTGTCTGCGCAACATATCCTCGTGCAAGTACGCACATGATTTACCTATAATGTGAAATAGGTACATACTGATTATATGATTCTGAAATAGTTAAAGAGCGTACACCTGAAAAGTCGTGGGTTGGCTTATTTGTCTCATTGTCCGCTTAGAATCGCCTCATTATGAGTCGATACTGTGACTAAAATGCTCTAATTTTCAGCTCATTATCGATTCAAAATGAGGTAATTCTAAGCCGATTATCTACCTAAAACATGTTTTTTATAAGTAGATAATGTGCATGTTTTCGGGAGCACAGGCTGGTCTGCCGGTTAAATTAACCATCTGTCGGTCGTTCCTCCAACCCGTGAACAAGCGGCAACGACGGGATATGGACTAACGGCTGATACAAAGATAAACCCCAAATAAACCAAAAATCTACAACATCGTCCAGATAAGAACCTAATTTCGAGGAAGGACTTCGCTCCTGTCAAACGGTTAGCGGCATTGACCAAATTATGCGTGGACTGACTCCTTCACAGCGGGAACTCGCGAAATCAATAACCGAGGGAACACTCAAGGAAATGGGACTTCCTGTGAAAAAATAGCTAATACGTTCTCTCGCATTAAGTTGCATGAGAGCGGAATGAAGATAATGAAATTGTTGGTTTTATTATGATAATTCTAAATCGAATTATGGCTGTAGGACGTGTAGGGCGCGCTAATAATTACGTTCCCCGAACCGACTAACCCCACCGTAGCGTGCGTAAGGACAATTCGATGGTGAACTGTCAATTGATGCTTTACTTGTTTGAACTTTTTTGTATTAATATCGCCCTTGGGCAACCGGAGTTCTAAATTTAGGCGAGTAATTGGGATTGTTGACCTCCGGGTACTGATGTTGGCTGAGATCTAATTTTTTTTCTGCTTCCGAATTAAGCACAGCGCCGTGGAAGGAATTCTTGCCGTATGCTACCAAATAAAATGTCAAAGTTACCACAAGGACATTGTTTAAGTATGCATTCATAGTCCAAAGTTACCACAAGGACATTGTTTAAGTATGCATTCATAGTCCAAAGTTACAACAAGGACATTGTTTAAGTAAGCATTCATAGTCCTTGTATTGTAGTAAAACAACACGACACAGTTCGAATAACAAAGGACTATATATGGTATACTACATAGTTTATTTTGTCATTAAAACTGGCGCCGAGAACCTTATCTCTCCCTTGGACAATACAAACCGAGTATACGTTGGCAATGTCGCTGACAACGTTAGCTGCAACAGAAAATGTCTTCACTAAATTATGATGTACATGTATAGTTTACACAAATCACAAGTTTTTTTTCAATTAAATAAGGCAATATCGAGTATGTTTCAGTATATTATACAAGCCACAATATTGAGTGTGCAATAAACACAGAATAACACAGTTGTGTGAACTTGTTAACGTTATTGCAGTCGCACTTGCGGTTCTAGTTTTACCATCGCGTGCATTCTATAATTCACCAATTCAGCCCCAAACAGATAAATCCAATTTCGGCGGCGATGATTGGTCAGTTGCCCATGTAAGAATGGCGTAAAATCATCTTCATTTTGGTAGACGCAGGCCTATACTCACGGATGAAAAAATCGTAATCATTACGAGGTCCCCCCGGAAGTACCTTTAATGGTTCTTATATCGACCAATGGACAACAATAAACAGTGGGAAATTCGAAGTACAATTGAATCGCACACCGGCTTGATTTGATGTCGGGAAATTATTGAAGCAACCAAACAGGGTTTTCGAAAGCAATCGAAACACGTGGGAATGATTATCTAATTGACGGCTTTGGGTTATCAAAAAAACTCACAAATACTTCATAGTAAGTTCGAGATAGCTTCTTTGGTCTTCAATATTGGAGTTGAGATTGTGTATTTAAAGTGTTGAACAAAAAGGTGATTTAAATCTGAGGTCTGCGGGTTTCTTAAACCATATACCTATCTTTCTTTCCTGACTCTATCTCTCTGAGATGTCTCGAACATTTCTTCAATCAACGTCATGCAGTAATTACATTCAACAATTGCATATATACACGCAAAACGTGTGGACTAACTGCAACGGGATGATCTGCAGCAAGTTGTTGATCAGGAACTTAAATTGGAGATCCATCCAACATGCCTGGGCACGAGTTTGTGCGGCTTCTCAAATTACCTCTTACATCTTCATGTCTGAATTCATGAAGCAAATTAAATTAGAATGTCATGATCAGTCTTGGATCGCTGGTTAAGAGTGTGATGAAGGAAGAGAGATGTAATCTTAACTGAATCTGACTGGCATGCATCGAGTTCGGGGTTGACGTCTAACGAACTCTGTCCATGGTTTGACACCGACGATCCTCTGGAGAATAGACCTGTATCAGATAAGAGGTTATCATTGATTTAATTTGTATTGGAACCGTGCACTGGGAGATGAGCTAAGTTAGCTAACTATTATCAGGGTCGCCATTGCATGGGATGGCTGGCACGATGAGTAAGCAC
This sequence comes from Siphonodentalium dalli, assembly GCA_032622095.1. Taxonomy (NCBI): domain Eukaryota; kingdom Metazoa; phylum Mollusca; class Scaphopoda; order Gadilida; family Siphonodentaliidae; genus Siphonodentalium; species Siphonodentalium dalli. The sequence goes on from CP136061.1 coordinate 209,088,771, forward strand.
CGAGAATCTGATCACTAAATTGATTGGTTGTCTGGCTTTTATCCAAGGCTCAGGGGTGCCGATAGCATCTGAGGGTAAGAAGGGGCGGCTATCTCAGAAGAAGGCACCATTCACATTCAGAAGCTAAATTTTAACGTGGATGCTAAAATTGGCCAACAATAGTAAAAATGTGACAAAAACAGATGGTTATGTTCTTGCAATGCAATGATTTATTCTCATGACAGATGCGTATGGAGATTAACATAAATTATAGACAAAAATTGGTATACAATATGTACAAATATATGGCGGCATTGGAGATCATTTAGTCACGATTAGAATAGTATATGTACTCATTCGGAAGGTTTCATACGTAGCAATAACTAAATAGTTCAGATGGTACATGTATATGTCAACCAGGCGGATTTTCGTCGAACCTCTTAAAAATGGTATGTATACATTTGCATAGACGCCGTATTTGACATGGGTTTTGTACATTGAGAAGTTCATCCATTGTTGAAATGTTTGGTCTGTTCAGGTATTCTTTTGATATATGACATTTTCTCTCGCTTAAGCGCTTCACATTCAAAGAGGTAAAGGAATTAGTCTGCTAGTCTGTTATTCGCAATGAAACTATACACAAGGTCACGTATATGCACGTTGCTTGGCGTGTTCCACCGTTCCTGCTATATAACACATGACAGTATAACGAATAGCAGGGAGCGCTTAATGTCCACACATAAGAACATTAGAGATCTTCTTTTTCTTCCAATGCGATAAATTCTAAGACTTCAACAATTTTGTTTTCAGATGCATAGATTGCGGAAACATACATAAGTATTTCGTGTATTAATCGATCGCTCTATTTTGATCACCGGAACGTGGCAATAACGATATACACAGTATAGTAGGTTTGCTCTGAACACTGGAAAAGCGTGCAGCTTTATTTAAAGGCACGGGCGGTGTTCGTTGCATATATATTCATATTTGTTCAAATCGCCACCAACAGAAGGAATATTAAAATATATATAGTTTTGTTCATATGCCAAACATAATCAGCGCGTAAATAGTATATTGTCGTCAAGACGTACGATGGTGTACGTAAACAAGAGCCTGATCGTGTTACAGAAGTTTTGTTTCTGTTTACATAACACAGTGCAATTCTATTGGTTAAGCACACACAACTGATATAAACGCTCTTTATTATTTACATATATGGAAAACAGCAACGAATAACGCTCTTTATGTTTACCATATCCGGATCTAAACAAAAGCCAGATAACGTAACGTTGTTTGCTTTTGTTTACATAACAAAGGAAAAATAATTGACAATAACATACTGTTTATGCCATATTTCTGATTAGTATAAGAACAATGTCTGTCTATATTTATTTTACTGTTCTTTCTGTTTATGGCGGTTTTTGACGGAGTAGAATATTTTAACAGCATACCCACCGCCAACACAGCCCGTATCTTTAAACCCAATTGTAGTTTATCCCAGAATTTGTGGCCGATCCTAATGAAAAATGTTGTGATTCTGAATAAACTAAGGATAAAGATGTCCCTAATGTATTTAGACAGCACCATATATCTTATCCGCGGCATCAATAAAGGACAATTCGTCATCCCTAAATCAGGCAAGTTCTTATTAAAGTGGTCTGGCAGATGAATCTGGTTGGTGACCTGACCAGACGCTGGAGGCGTATACAGTGAATTAAGCAGATTAAAAGCTCCCGGGGATGGCATTTCAATAATCTTCTCACGATGCCCATTGATTATACGGCAGAGAGTGCATTAATGACAAATCCGTTTAGAAGTTCATCGATGCTTTATGAGATTGGATACAATGCGTGACAATTAACGGGTCCGTTCTAACAGTGTCCGGAACACACAAGAGCGGGCGTGTCAGTCTTAATTAAACCAGAATGCACTGGTCAGCCTAGGGCATGATTCAGGTCGAGTCACATCATTATAAACAACCTGGGTCATAGAAGAGCAAATCCTGTACCAAACATGCAATGTTCTCGTCGCAATCACGGTGATCTTGCTCTATGAGAATGCGGCAAAGCGATTTTTTTCTTTTAGCTTTAAAGTCATTTATCCCTGAGACAAAACTGGATTCACTTGACTAACTCTTGCAAATACATGTATAAACCAGCAACGACTTTCAACAAATATACAAACTCATGACTGAGTCGGGTGAGGGGGTTGACAGGTTATATGTACATAGATGACATATATACATGTGTTATGTGTGTTTTTAATCATGATGCTTTGCCATTGCGTTTCCGCTTGGGAGGGTGAGTCATGGGGGGTAGTACACCCTTGGTTCGTGTACGAAGGATCCTTCACCCATCGACATGACAAACAGTTTGTTTTTAAATCGACAGCTATATAATCTTGATAACCCGTTTAAGTAAGTACACATGGGTGGAGTTACGCTTATGTATACATACATTTTGACGTTCAAATAAGCCATGTCCTTTTAAAACATTCCAAATTGGGTCAAAGACAAGGCTTCAATCCGTAGAGGGCAACCAATCGTTCACATAATTGACTCGCATGAAATGACAGGCACAGTCATGGCGACAGGCGCTTCCACACCACCAGCTTTGACCAATCTGTTCAGCAGTTGGAAATTTCGTGCTTGATGCAACGCCATTTGGAAATTTCATACTGAAATAGATTGAAACTGATCTAACAGTTTGATATTCCAACCATTAACCAGTATATTGAATGAGAAATTATTTTTTTAACTAAAAGTAGAATTTAAGTAATATTTTTGGACTGAAATGGCTGAAACCATATGCGTATGTTATATAGTTTCTTAATTTCCAACAGTAGGAAAGCTTGTGGTACCATTTGTAAATTTCCTACCCAATGGGCGCACTTGGAATTTCATGGGGAAACCATCTACAGTAATGTTCTAAGTAATCGACTTCTTAACCACAGCAGAATTATGGGTAACTTTTCAGGATTTAGTCGGAAATATAGCCTGTTGCCATTCATCGGAAAGCTCTCGGTGAGAGCTTTCCGATGAATGGCAACAAGCCATATTTCCGACTAAATCCTGAAAAGTTACCCATAATTATGTTGTGGTTAGGAAGTCGATTACTTAGAGCATTACTGTACATGTATAGTCACGTCACTGAAAATAACCCGCTTTTCTCCACAAAAAAAACGAGAGCTGATTGAGAAGCCCTAAAAATATCAATCACGTCTGGACGACAGGCAATTTAGGAAGTGTCTGCACCTCCGATTTAGTTAGTCGATATTCAGGTCGTAAATTACTCCATATGGACTCATGTAGCCACTAGCTATAACTCGACAAGAATCTGCGTTCGTGATAAAATCTGTCCCACGACGATAACGTTGGTCCTAGCGGTCAAGAGGCCGCGACACTCCACATGCGAGATTTTCTCTGAGAGCGACAAATGACACTCCTTGGATTCGTCTCACGCGCGAAATTTCCCTTGAGACAATAATAATTGGTCACTGACACCTCTATGATGGTGATGCCTGCGCTGGCTGCGAACAAAAAATACGCCAAAGAATATGTATATGTATAGGCGAGCTTATGGGATTCGCTTGAAAATGAAAGATACAGAATTCCCAGGCATGATAGAGATGATAGAAAGTGTTCCAATAATAACATAACAGAAGACGAAGAACACTTTAGTCTACATTGTTAGAAATATAATGAACACAGGAATGCCGTTTAAATACTTGACATTATTAATGTCAACGAGTAAAGGCCTTCCCTTTAATCTTTCTCAAAAACATCTTCAACCAAAAAAAAAATAACGTAGAACAGCCGTGTGAGTTTATTAGAAAATGCTAAATATTTTATATTTTTGTATCAAGCAATATATATATATATATATATATATATATATATATATATATATATATATATATATGTTTCCTTCTCCACGCTTAAAGATACGGGCGGCGTTGGCGATGGGTATGCTGTTAAAATATTCACCTCCGTCAAAAACCGCCATAAACAGACAGAATAGTAAAATATAGACAGACTTTGTTCTTATACAAATCAGAAATATGGCATAAACAGTATGTTATTGTCGAATGTTTTTCCTTTGTTATGTAAACAAAAGCAAAAAAACGTAACAGAACCTAGCTTTTGTTTAGATCCGGATATGGTAAACATAAAGAGCGTTTTTTGTTACTGTTTTCCTGATATGGAAATACTAAAGAGCGTTTATATCATTTGTGTGTGATTAACCAATATAATTGCGCTGTGTTATGTAAACAGAAGCAAAATGTCTGTAACACGAGCAGGTTCTTGTTTACGTACACCATCGTACGTGTTGACGACAATATACTGTTTATGCGCTGATTATGTTTGGCATATGAACAACACTATATATATTTTAATATTCCTTCTATTGATGGCGAACAAATATGAATATTTCTGCAAAGAACGCCGCCCGTGCCTTTAAATTGATTTGAAACACTCTTATGCACATCAAAGCGAATTAACTTGCTCAACGCATGTATTTCAATAAATTATGTATCAAGCTTTTCAGAACACACCGCATTTCTTTCATATATTAAAGACACGGTTGGCCTTGGCGGTGGGTATCCTGTGAAAATATCTCCACCCGTCAAAACCCGCCACAAACAGAAAGAACATCAAAATGTAGATAGACTTTGTCCGTATACAAATAAGAAATATCGCATAAACAGTATGTTATGGTCATGTGTTTGACCATTGTTATGTAAACAAAAGCATAAAAAGTTACTTTTCTGGTGTTTGTTTATATTATGATGGTAAACATAAAGAGCGTTCTTTGTTGGTGAATACCTGATATGGAACTAATAAAGAGCGTTTATATCATTTGTGTGTGATTAGCCAGTAACACTGTGCTGTCTTCTGTAACACAGCCAGGCTCTTGCTTAGGTAAAATATAGTAGGTCTTTATGATAACATGCTGTTTAGGCGATGGTCATGGTATATATGAACGGAACTGTATGTGTTTTAATGTTTTTCTGTTTACGGTGTTTGGAACAAATATGAATATTTTCGACAATGAAGGCCGCACGTGCCTTTAATATGAAGTGACTCTCTTAGGAAATGTTCAGATAATTCGACCAACAAACGACCATAGGACGAATTCATTCTCGTCTGTTTATCGGTAATTTGTTCGAGACGAATGAAGGACTATTTGTTTACAGTTTGCGTAGTTCAGATATCGAGTTCTGCAAAAGGGTACAGCCGATGTTGTGCTAAATTTTGGCAATAATGGCTTATTTGTGCATTCTAGTTGTTGTAGCGGAGTCGTAAAATATCAGTTTCAAGTAGTGAAATAAGCACCTCATATGTATTTAAGCCCCTCATGTGATATGTATCAAATAATAGACCAGAATGTGGTGTCGCTTGCTGTTTATGTATTTTACTTTATTTTGCTTCGTTATATGTACAGATGTCATCTATCCTGATATTGCTCACCTTGCGGGCCCGGAGTGGCATAGGCCTACCGCCCCACTATGATGGGTAAGAATAACATAATGTTACGACATGTTTGCCGTGGGTTCACCCCGTGAGGTGTGGTGTAGAATTCCTGCTGGTATTATGTACTATAGGGCGGTCGTACCACGTGAGGCATTGACATGTGGGTACGGCTGAGCTCATGTTCCACTTTGGTTCCATACATCTCTTCAAGAAGAGTGCATGGTTGAGTTGACTCAGCTCAACCAATCGGCAACTCACGCCTATCCACAGTGTCTCAGATTCAATTTTTTTTTATCTGTTTTATTGTTCGTCTGTATTGTTTCGGTTTTACCACGTATAGTATGATGTTTCTGTTCTCTCATGACTCATGTTTCATCCCGATGACTGTTGAATGCAAGTTTAAGCCTGTATTGTTCATGCCTGTCTCACTGTGGGAGATGTCGGGAGGCTGCTATACGCAGTGGCTAAACGGATAACCGCTTCATCTATGTACCAGTATTTGGCCGACCACAATTCTAAGGGTAGTCCAAGGCGGCTGCTGGGCTAGTTGTCGATCATTTACTTCTCTGTGGCGACTCAAAAACAAATAAAAATGTATTGATCGTAAGAATGATAACTCGCGAAGTTCCACTGGTACTGATGTATATTCTCCGTACGAGGTTTTGGCTTTGATCCGAATGTCAAGTGACCTTCTATATTTGTTATTGATAAAACGCTACAAAGCATACCAGGAAAATTGAAATCAGTCAAACAGTATACAGGACTGGGCCAATAGGTGGCTCTCTGGTTCTCTTTTGATTGCATATTCAAGAAAAATACAATCTTACGCTCTTATGCAATTAACATCTATAGCACAAGCACCTGTGTTGATTACTCCTCACAAGATATTGAATAGTAGCAGAGCTATGTTGAGAACTCGCGATATACCTGATTCTTCTGAATCAGAGATTTACAGATGTCCGTAGATTCTCAAAGACAGATAATGGTCAAATAGTTCCTTCGAATAGTTATCTTCTGATCTTCAATCGGTGCGAACATCCACCGATATTGAAGTTTGTGTACATGCAGGTAGATTTAAGCACTTATGTTCCAAATATATTATGATGTTTTAACTGTCAGGGATATGGTCATGTCCAGAAACATTGTAAAACAACGAAACCATATGTACACGCTGTCCTGCGTCTGGACGTGATCATAATGATTGTGCAATGCATCCCCCCCCCAAATAATTCATCATCTTTATTGTCTAACATTTATATATAGGACATTTTAGACAAATTATATACAATTAATATATACACAGTCACCTGCAACTCATCACGCATACTATAATCATAATACATGTAATTAATTTCCGTATTCAGTTTAGATCTTTCTAAGATGTATTCCGATTTATTCATTTATTTCATTTGATTTATATTTATCATATACAAGTATGTGGTTATTATTAAGCGCGTATATGCGGCGGAACCATTTGCTGAGCTGGTCCGGTGCGCCAAGCGCAGTGATCGACGTTGGGCGAGCATGACCATGCAGTTCAAGCCCATGTCAAATTATATGCTATACACCGACCAATGGTAACTATAATTGTCATTTAATGCCGAATGAGTTGGCTGTGAATGTGATGGGTCTCCCGCATATGCATACCACTGTTCAAACTGTCAAGATTCACTTGCTACCATGGATCGTTCATGTCCCATGTGTGACAATGAATTCAGAATTCAAAGGTGTAAAGCTGAGAAACATCTATCTTATTTCGATGCAAAGGAAAAAGTTGGTTCTCGACACACTGCCGTTTCTACCAACAAGTATGCCGACACAAGCAAACAGACAGACAACAGTCAGACTAAGACCAACAGCATTCGTACAGTAATGATCTAAGTAATCGACTTCTTAACCACTGCAGAATTATGGGTAACCTTTCAGGATTTAGTCGGAAATATGGCTTGTTGCCATTCATCGGAAAGCTCCCGGGAGAGCTTTCCGATGAATGACAACAAGCCATATTTCCGACTAAATCCTGAAAAGTTACCCATAATTATGCTGTGGTTAAGAAGTAGATTACTTAGAGCATTACTGTATATCGCAAGCAACACAAATTGACGCGAGCGATATCACTCCGGTTCCAGAACCTATATGTGTCACAGACCATGGAAACATCTACCGAAGTTGCGACAGTTGATCCAGAAATTGCAGGACGAACCAGTTACTACAACACATTCTATAGCTATTGACGTTGCTCCTGTTGCTTCAAAACATATATCGCCGAAATCTCTTAAACATTTCGACTCTCAGAAAGAGAGGTTCAGAATTGAGATGTCACAGTTTGACAAGCTAATTGATGAGAAAACAGTTTTTTGTGTGGATTGATGCTCTCGGTTGGGTGAAAAATGACATTCATTGTCACCCATCCGACCGTCCACTTGACGCATTGATAAAGGTTCACGCATGTTTCATCACTATATATACATATCTTGTGAAGGCAAACTATTATGCCAAACACTACTTTACATATTTATATATACAGACTTACTACTTTCGTGTTATTTATTTGCTATTAATTCTATATTCTCGTACTATATGGTTATCGCGATTTATATTATGCTTGCACACTTTAGTCAGTTCTTGAATTTATATTCCTGATTCCAAGCATGGGTGTTTTTATTGTACATAGCTCATTGTTTTAATCTAATCCCCTGTCTGATTTATTTACACAGTTGCTTCGCTGCGATCTTTTTCGATACATGATTCTATTCTTGGTTGTTATATGGCCTAATTATAACAATATTATTACAAAAGACATTTCAAACGCATTCCACAATCAATTAGTTCCATGAGCGTACAAAATAGAAACATCCTGCACAAAGCACAAAATATTATTTTGTCCTTGCAGCCTGCTAGGCGCTAAGGCGTAACGATATTGTATGTAGTATTGTACAAAATAGAAAAATTCTACACAAAAACATATACAATACAACAATTAAAGGCACGTGAGGCCTTACTTGTCGAAAATATTCATATTTGTTCCAATCACCGTAAACAGAAAAACATTAAAACGCATACAGTTTCGTCCATATATACCATGACCATCGCGTAAACAGCATGTTATCATAAAGACCTACTATATTTTACCTAAACAAGAGCCTGATTGTGTTACAGAAGATAGCACAATGCTACTGGCTAATCACACACAAATGGCATAAACGCTCTTTATTATTTCCATATCAGGAATTCACCAACAAAGAACGCTCTTTATGTTTACCATCATAATATAAACAAACCCCAGAAAAGTAACTTTTTAAGCTTTTGTTTACATAACAATGGTCAAATATATGACAATAACATACTGTTTATGCGATATTTCTTATTTGTATACGGACAAAGTCTGTCTACATTTTGATGTTCGTTCTGTTTGTGGCGGTTTTTTACGGGTGGAAATATTTTCACAGGATATCCACCACCAAGGCCAACCGTATCTTTAAAGTCAATGATTGTCACCACACCAAATAAAACGGGCTATATATATCTCAAAACATAATATGAAGAGATGAGTCTTCTACTATACCTTATTTAGGACGCATTATGTGTTCAGTGTTAAGTTTTCGTTTGTTTCGAGGAGTCAACTATCATGTAAACAAATTGTTACCGTCGATATCTCTAATTGTGTTAGTCTGGGTCGTATCTGACTGGAAATTATTACATCTATGTTCTGAAATTCTTCAGAAACTTTGCTGACATCAGGAGGATGTTGTACTTGTATATCTCCGAGATTTTCACAGGAGTCTTTAGCATAGCAAAATTTGAAGTTTGTCTATTTAGTCTGAACACATTTTCCTCACCTTTCGTTTACTGGCGCGGCGCACGCGTTTTGTTGGTTTTCGTGCACAAATGTTTATATAATTTAATAGATGGCAAGGGACGATGTAGATTCAAGCTTGTTAGGTAACTGTGGTCTTACGAAGATTTATTCGCCATTTTAATATAAACAGTTCGATTCCGAGCGTAGTATCTCAATGCCGTTTCAGTGTGGTACAGCGTCATTGACTTCATTGTCCGTCTTGACTAACAATAATGATAGAATTGTCCATAGAACATACCGTATATACAAGACAAACGCTTGTTTCTCTTCAAAACGGTCGTTCTTCATCCGGATTGCGGCATGTGCATCATCTCCATATCCATCCCTTCTCACGTATCGGTTCTGGTTTGTCTGTGCTTGATAAAAACATCTAAAACTGTCGAAAGATACGGAGCTGCCCTTGCAGCCTATTAGGCGCTAAGGCGTAACGTATACAATGGGTTAGACAAACGAACAGAGTTTTTCAACCAACCTCAGGGTGGATTGGAGCTCACGCGGAAATTATCGGGGAGAAGTGTCCACTTCACTGGATCTTTTGTGTAGCCGGCCTGATGCTTAACCGACTGCATGTGGTAAAGCGGCACCCGCTCTTTTTTACCATACAAATACTAGTATGGTGAATGTAACATGCAGCACATGTTCTTTATTGTTGCACATGCTGCAGTAATAACTGAACACATTTTTTTTATTTTGAGGCGATCAATTTATTCATTGGAATATTTCCATCATCCATGTAGTTCTTTCCTAAAAGAATTATTGTATATATTTATATACCTAATTTGATTCCCGGAATAAGCACAAAATCGGCCGATTTGACACATTGAAGCTACACCTACGAGCAAATAATGAATATGGTTTTGATTATTAGATACCGACTTGCAAAAACAAGGCAATTTCATCAGATTTTACGTTTTGTTCAAGAATCCTATATTTAAAAAGATCACTTATGATCACACAGATGACGACTAGAGATAGACAGATAGTTAATTTGTCAGAATGCATACAATTATGACCAAAAATAGAAATAATAGAAAACTAAACGTTACGGCATCATACCAGGGTCGCATGTGGGCTGTCTTCATGTCAAACCCTTTAGTTACAGAAGTATAAATTGCTGTTCAGAGTGTTTATTGATTCACATAAGCGCAACTATTAGAGAGCAATATAGTACTATTACTCTGTGTTATGAATATTACCATCGTGTATTAACATTGGGTGTTCTTGTGTGTTTAAGTATTTAACTGTGGGGAGTTGAGGAAAACGCTCTATATTTTTTCTTATCCGATATAAGCTGACAGAAAACGCCCTTAATTATTGCATGATAACGAGGAGTATATATGTTATAACCCGCTCGAGAATCTACACAAGAAATATAAATCAAGGCGCCTTAGCACCGCGATCTGTATTTCTTGTACAGATACCCAAGCGGGTCATAACACATTTATAAACCGATTCACACCCAGAGGAAAGGGGAATTGAGACACATTCAATACGATGATTACCTATCAATTACCATTCCATTATAATTGAATTGTTTGTGGTATTACATATTCCTGCTGAATAATTAGTCAAATGCTCGTCGACAATCGGATAACTTGCGTCAGCATTATCTATATGCTTTGATAAACCATTTTGTCTCCGAATTTGAGAGCGTTTTTATGCTGATGACATGTTTCTTGATCAAACAGATTCTTCCTTGTGACAATAAACTTTTTCGGCTGTTAAGGTTATGTTTCGCCTTGTATTCATAATGGAATTATCGTTCAGAACACACGAGGCAATGTTCCGGTAGTGTTCGGACTCCGAAGTGAAACTATTCCAAATTGCATGAAGTTTGCATGTATGATGAAAAGATTTCAGCAAATCTTTGTATATTGCCTGCATTTTCAGCGCACATGCATGTATATGTGAACGTTTTGTGGAATGTTCTCAATGTTATCATTCTAAAGATCATTACGTGATCATTGTGGATTATACATTCCAAACAGGTTTGGATTTCGTTCAGTTTACTTCCAATCACCCGCCCCTCCCGACAAACCAAAACAATTCAATCGAAAATGTTGGGGCCCCCACCCATGCAGCCCACACCCTCTATGGCCACTAATAATGGGATGATCCGTTTTTTAACTTTCGGAATAGTTTATTACTCCGTCCATTACTTACCAAGTGACTGGTGTGATCATTATATAGCGTATTGTTAGAATTTCACACCTACCGCCCCGATTTCCTTTGGGCTTACTATCCAATTAATTTCAATTTCTGCGTGATATTTGGCTCAAGTCTATATCTTGGCCCCGTCGAAATATAGATTCATACAAGAAATATTGTTCATGAATTGGAGCAATTTGATTGGCCGAGGGGTGTGAACCAGTTTATAAATAAAAGGTATACACACGTTTTACCGAGCCTGTCCGCTTGTTACAACTCAGCATTTTTATATGAACGAGGGATAACTCTACTCGGTCGACACTAATCGTACTTAAAGAACTGACATGCCCTGTCGAGGAAGTCAAATGGCCGGTGTCGCGATAGCGACACGAGAGTGCAGAAATTATTCCGTCTCTATTTTTCCGACAGCGTACATGCATATTAATTTACTGCCATGTGACATTAGGCATGTTGACATAGTATCTCATTTCGGCTTGTTATGTATATTTTGGTTAACCGGACATGGCTCATTTGAACCTCCGATTTATTTCTAGGTAATTGGTCTAAGTAACGATCACCCGCTCCACCATATACACTTATAATCGAGATGCTACACCATTAGATGTTACAGAGAAGTAATTATTTCCCATAGGCCTCAGTGTTAACATATAATGGCCTGCAGCCCTGACTATCCACGAATTGTGACAAATGAGTACATGCTCACCGGGATTGGCATCTGCGCAAAGTTTCTGCATGAAAAAGTCATATCTCGGGCATGGAATGTACCTTTAAATTTCGGATTTATAATCAGTCAGAATTGCATGAACAAATATTGACATTTTTCCTCACACTAACAAAATTCAAACTAGGAACCACGTGCTTTACATTGTACCAATGTTTTGTTTGGCGTCTGAAATTTCAAGAGGACTGATTGCATATATTTTATATGTTTAAATATCAAAACTTCTATTAACCAACCGGAGCCCAGATTTGTTTTTAATTCTCTCCTTGAACCTCTCCAAAATCCGTTGGAGGGCGCTACCAATCGAATTATTTCACTGTAACCTAGTATAATATACACTTATCATCGAGATGGTACACAATTAGAGGCCAATTATTAAAGATGCTCCACCATATACACTTATCATGGAGATGGTACACCATTAGAGGCCAATTATTAAAGATGCAGTGTCCGATTTGACACCAAATAATACAGACTTTTCTAAGCCAATCGTCCGCTTACTAGATCTGCTTAATAAGATGTTAAAAATACCATCGTTCGTTGTTACACAGGTATCGCAGAAAATCCAAAAAATCTCACATAGGACTTCATCATATGATAGTGTCGATGACACTGTAGCTCAACTTGGAGAGGGCACAATATCATGCATTAATTACAGTCAGTGGAGCGATAAGGAATGCGGAATCTGTATATAGTTAATGTATTTAGTGATGCAAAGAGTAAAATCCAAGATGACTGCCGGCAGTCATGTTTTTTTTTATTGAACATCGGTCAAATTTGTTAGCTCCCATCTAGAAGTGATCCTGAACATCACTGAATTCCAGTCATTTTTTAAAACAATTCTCCGTTAAATGTCGATTGATTCCAATGTGATATCCTAGCGGCCAAGTTTAAAAAAAATTAAATGTGGAAAACAATTGACGGCGCCAATCTAGTTAGTGGTCACCCGAATATCCATATGAAGTATTCAGTGACAATCGGATGAGGGATGTGGCCTGTTGGGTATGGCGAAGGATTTGGTCACGCAAATGGTAAAATTAAAGATGGCCTCCATCGCCCATGTATTTCGACTAAATTCGGGAAAAAAATCGACGTTTCCCAGCTAGTAATAATCTAGAACATCCATATGAAGTTTGGTAACGATTGGATGTGGGATGTGGGTGTGCCAAAGGATTTAGTCATGTAAAGAGTAAAATCTAAGCTAAGTTTTCCATCGAAAATCATTCAAATTCGATAGCTCCCACGAGGTGACCCTGAACATGCCTATTAATTTTCAAAAACAATTCTCTGATAAATGCGAGCTGCAGGGTGTGCCGTGGATTCAAATTTGAAATCCTAGATGGCTGTTGGCGCCAATGTTTTACGAATTTCGGGAAACAATCCATAGCTCCCATCTAGAGGTCACCCCGAAGATTCACATGACGTTTGGTGACGATCAGCTACATAGCATTTTAAATGACATTTATAATTTTCAACTGTTTCGACCGAGTCCGGCCTTTTTATATGTTATTTACATCCGTCATGACGAATCAGCCATAACCATTTCATGACTGGAGCTTCCTGAATGTTTGCGAAAACCCTGTGCAAATGAATTCTCTTATATATGCGAGTCGACCATAGGTCGCCTCGCATATATAAGAGAATGCATTGGCCTAAAAAAAATTATATCAATTTTTTAATTGTTAAAAAATATAAGAATAAAATGCTAAAAAATTATTAAAGAATGTAAGAAATGATGATAAAAAATTATAAAAATTATTAAAAATGTATGAAAAATGATAAAAATTTATAAAGAATGTAAGAAAAAAAATGATAAAATTGTTAAAGAATGTCAGAAAAAATGATAAAATATGATAAAATTGTTGAAGCATATAAGAACAAATTATAAAATATTATTAAAGAATGTAAGAAAAAATTATAAAAATGATATAAAATGATAAAATTGTTAAAGAATGTAATAACAATTGAAAAACAATTGTTAGGCCAATGCATTCTGTTACATATGCGAGGCGACCTATGGTCGACTCGCATATATAAGAGAATGCATTGGCACAGGGTCTTTAATGTTGCGCCAGTGCATCTCCCATATGAAAGGGTTAAAACTCACTCCCGAATAGTTTTTGTAGAAGTGAATTATCGTGCAGACCCGTATACCAGCAGTCGAATACACGGTTGTCCCATATAGTCTGTGTCGTCTACACCATCATCGTAACAAGAAAACTAAGATGCATGCATCAGGTCGGCCGTGAACTATCTACCATAGAATTGTTGTAGCTATCGATTATACATTTTGAAACACCTGTCTGTATGTATGTATGTATGTGTGTATGCATGAATGCATGTGTGTATGTGTTATAGACTCTAACACTGCTCAAATTTGGTATTTAACGTGTCAACTTGACCTCGCTCATAGGCATGTTTCTGGACCTTGACCGATCCGACTAAAAATTTGTGTGTAGGACTACTTCGATCCCGGGAGCAATGTGGACGGGTTCAATTTCACGTGGGACCATGTTCTCGAACGTGCTGATACAGGCATGTTTCTGGACCAATTGAACAATAGTTTGGCCAGACGCTGTATATACTGGGTACTGTCCAGATGGAGGCGATCACAAAAAAATCCCTAACTAGCCCGAACGAAGTCGAGTACATCAGCTAGCCTAATATATATTTTGGACATTTGTCTGTATGTTTGTCTGTTAGCTATGGCCGGGAAAACTGCCTGACAGATTTGACGAAATTTGATACCTAGGGGAAATTATTTCCAGGGAGTATTTTGGACGGGTCAAATCTTGATCCCGACCTGACTTTGACATTCAAAAAGATCAATTCAAGGTCAAATCTGGTAAAACGGAAGTATTTCGACGAAATTTGATACCTACTGTTACTTTTGTCCCAGGAGTGTTTCGGGTGGGTCAAATCATGATCCTGACCTGATCTTGACATTCAAAATTGTCAATTCAAGGTCAAATCGGGTAAAGCCGGGCGGATTTCGACGGGTACTTTTGTCGTGACTTGTCCGGGGAGTGTTTTGGACGGGTCAAATCGTGACCCCGACATGACCTTCACATTTAAAATAGTCAATTCAAGGTTAAATCGCGCAATTCTCCGAAAATCAGAGGGGAACATCCCGGACGAAGTCGGGTCCACCAGCTACTATTATATATTTCTAGATTTAGTTACAAACTAAATACCTGTATATTGTACAAAGAAATGTTTGACAAATATATCTGTATCAATATTACCATGCGGGTCATTAAAATAGATACGAAGAAACAAATTTTGAAGGGTGCATGTATCAGGTAAATTTTTATATTTCAAATGATGACAGGAATGCGGAAAGTTGAAGTACCTACGTAATACTGGCTATCCTCATGAAGAGATATACATGTATATAAAAACCAAAATAGAAGATGACTGCTGGCGACAATGTTTTCCAAAAAAATTCAAAGCATTCGATAGCTCCCATCTAGTTGTCAGTCCGAAGATCAATATGAAGTTTGGTGACTATCAGATGAGGGATATGTCTGTACATTTGCTAAACAATTCAGTCATTCAAAAGAGGATCAAAGAGTAAGATACCAAATTGCTGCCTGTGGTAATGTTTTTTAACGAAATTCGGGAAAATTAGATTACTCTCACGCTGGTTATCCAGAAGATCATTGTGGAATCTGGTGACGATCGGACAAGGGGTGTCGTCTGTAGGATCAACCAAATTATTTAGCCATAAAAATAGTAAAATTGAAGATCACCGCTGGCAGTGATGTCTTCACAAGGACAGTTTGAGAACAAAATATGGCTCACATCTAGCGGTGACCCAAAATATCCACATGAGAAAAAGTTCTCCAATAAAAGCTGGCTGCAGGGTGCGCCAATTGATTCTAATTCGAAATTTAGCAGGGTGTACTGCTTGTGGCCATGTTTTCCCCGCAAAGTTGATAGACTGGTGGACAAAACCACTGAATCCGTTGAATCAATATACATGTATACATTGATTAATTTATATGCATTGTTATAAATATAAAATAGCACTGTCACACTCTCCCCTCTGTTGACAAAATGACTCCCTAGTCATTTAAACAAATACTGAAAGGAAATGTCGCTAATAGACATGACTTTCAAACTCTGCAACTGATAATGGAAAATTATCATCTATACGATTCTCATACACAGAGATAACCTTGACACCGACCTATCTTCAAAACTGAAATCAAATATCAGCATTATATTACTGCAACTAAATCAACTGAACTGACTCTTCACTATCTGGCGGAGACAATAAACAATGTGAATATATCACACAATACCGCTGAAATGAAATCATCACTGATTTACACTGGCGGTCCTATCTGAGAACTTCAATCATGAATACACAACAATCAACACAAATATGTTAAAATCATAATCATTTATAGAAAGGAACACTTTATCACCTCACAGAGTATATAAAAAAAAAATAGAATTCCTCGAAAACTGGTACCCCATATGAGTCGTAGCTCTACACTGGATCGTAATGTATATTAGTGAGTTAGGTATAATAACTTAGTTAGTATACATGCGTAGCATGTACTAAAGGAATATACTGTTTTGGTATATAAAATAGCACTGTCACACACAGTACTGGTATATAAAGGTACTAACAATAACTATATTACTAGTATACATAAAATAAACCATATATCATGGCTATGGGTTCATGACAGCTGAGAACTTGGTGTGAATTAAAGAGTGGTGGTTTCTCAAGCATATATAACCCTCCACGTTAGTAACATGCCATTAAATGTCATAAGTATAATCTAGCTTGAGGACAGAAGTGATCCATAAAACCCCCCTTAATTCAACCAGGTCCTCGCGCGATGTATGGTCGATCACATGATGATCTAGGGGGGATTACAATTGTTGTATAAAAACAGCACTGCGTGTAAATATAAAATAAAATAGTGCTACATCTTATTACAGATTATTGCCATATATAATCAGTGATTATACAGACAGTCTGACAAAATAAAGTTTCAGTGACACTCTATCCGAAGAGGGGAATAATTTCATCTGTCAATGGAGCAATTGTGAATCTGGAAAGGTGAAATTTCTAAGTAATACTAGATATCGACATAACGCGATAACATATAACGTAAATGCAATATGGCCGCTGGCGACCATTTTTTCCTATGAAATTAAAAAAATATTTGATAGCTCTCATCTGATAGAACAATATCAAGATAAATATGAAGTTTGGTGATGATCGGATGAGTGAAGTGGACTGTGGTTTGTGCTAAACTGTTCGGTAATGCTTAAAAAGATTCTTACCTTAATATTTTTATGTTCACTTTATAAACTTCACTGAGTCATCTTTGTCATGTATTGAGTTTGATATCTTTTGTTAACAGTTTATAAATTAGGTATGTCTCATGTTTGTTATTTTAATTTATGTGTTTATTATCATTAAATAAAGTTGCATTCCTTAAAAAGATTCTTACCTCAATGTTTTTATGTTCACTTTATAAACTCCACTGAGTCATCTTTGTCATGTATTGAATTTGATATCTTTTGTTAACAGTTTATAAATTATGTATGTCTCGTGTTCGTTATTATATTATATACACTTTATAGTGTATTTTCAGAACGAAAAAAAAAATGAATAAAATCAACAAATTTGTAAATTTAAAAACAATTCAAACGTTGTTGTATTCCATGTCCCAGCCCGGACATATACACCAAATTTCAATAATATTCATTGAGAAACAACGGACAAAACGCTATATAACACCCGTACACATATTTTATTCCGAGCCGGACTCATCCTCGGGTAAATGTTATAGTAGGTACCGAATTGACACGTCGACTGGGGCGAGTTGGCCCTGGGGCGATTAGGCCGATTCCGGCACCTTCTATAATTGACCGTATGTATCCGTTTACGCGTAGTTTACTTTAGAAAGTTCCTCAATTAATACCGTAAATAGAGCGACCATATTTGACAGAGAATGCCTCTGTTATTGATTATCAAGTTGCTATACATTAAAAACGACAAATTCACATGCTCGTTCAAGCGCAGTAGTCTATTTTCCCCATGTTAAAGGACATCCACAAATACTAAATAACGCTAACCTACTGCCGAATGTTTTACACGACAACTGTTAACATATTTGGGCTGAATTCATCTGACGCGGTATTATTCCTCAAAATAAACAACAAAACCATCGTTACTTGGAAATGTAGTTTGGGCTAACATTTACATAAATCCTCCACATCATTTATTCGACACACACGTCAGATGAAAAGCAGACATGAAGTAAACGGCCAAATTGGCCGAAATGAGAGTTAGTCGTCATATCAGCCTTAACCCTTTCATGACTGGAGCTTCCTGAATGTTTGCGAAAACCATGTGCCAATGCATTCTCTTATATATGCGAGTAGACCATAGGCAGCCTCGCATATATAATAGAATGCATTGGCCTAACAAATTTTATATTCAGTTTTATAACTGTTAAAAATGTAAGAAAAAAATGATAATAAAAAAACTATTAAAGAATGTAAGAAAAATGATCAAAATTGATAAAGAATGTAAGAAAAAATTATAAAATTGTTAAAGAATAGCAGAACAAATTATAAAAAAAAAAGTGTTAGGCCAATGCATTCTCTTATATATGCGAGGCGACCTATGGTCGACTCGCATATATAAGCGAATGCATGGACACATTTTCGGGCTGACCCGCACCAGGAGACCATCATCGTAATGAGAGCTAGCCGTCCTATTTCATCATGAGGAATGTAAATACCATCAAATAAATAAAAAATACCTGACCCGGATGAAACGAATGAACATTAATAATTGTCCTCTAATGGTGTATTCTGTCTCGTTGATAATTACATTAACACAGGTCAATGCACACTGGGAACTCGTGTCGTTTAGTTGACGTGTAATTAAGTATTTCCAGCGGCCCGGTAAGTCAGACGCACACACCGGATTCCTAAACAATCCAACTTAGTCGGGACCTGGTCAGCTTGTCGCACACGAGCGATCATACATAATAGTGTTATCAGCGAAAACAACTACACGGTTACAATTAGCATGTAAGCGCCATTCAACTGGCCAAATACATGTACATGTCACTTTGCATAGTGTTAACGAACCCTACGTTTCAAAATTTTGCCAGTGAAATCAAATTTAGCATGCATCGCCCCTACCCTGTGCCAATGCATTCTCCTTTTATACGAGTCTCACATTGGGAGACTCGCATATATACGAGAATACATTGGCCTAACAATATTTACCTTGACATTGTAAGACTCGCATAATTATACATGTATATGAGAGAATGCACTGGTACATGATAGTTAATGCTGTAAATGCTCACATTTTATAAAGATGCACTGATAGGTTTAACAAAATCGCCTAATGATATTTTAAGATTAACATAAAAAAAGAAGAATAGAATGAAAGCAATATTTTAAATCAACGTCATTCGTAGCAGAGGCATTTCGAAAATGCTGAACAGCTTTACGTTGAAAACGAAACGATTACAACATATCATAACTGAGAGCGCTCTTTGTTATCTACCGATTTTGGGCCATGGACGATCATTTTACCTTTTGTAATCGTTTATTCACTTAAATGACCACAACCAGTGGTATATAGTGTTACATTGCTCCACTGACCTGCCTGCCCACTGCGTTCAAATACAAACATATACATGTATATAATCAACAAAATTCCCCCAACCAGCCACCGCAGCAGCGCGACCCCGATAAGCACCCCCAACCAGACCGGACGATGGCACCCGGAGGGACCCACTCAGCTCGCGCCACTGCAGTGAGTGGTCGGGGAATAAATATAGGTCAAACTGACCATACAATCATATTTTAACTGGACAGGACAGGTCAGCGTATAGAAACTCACGCGCATCTCAAAGCAGGGCGGTGAGACCAGCTCATGTGCACGGGCAAAAACTGTAAAAACACGGGTTCTACTTCAGGTCATATGTTGTCTGCCAGGAGGATAGCAGGTTTAGTTTATTCGTTCTCTGGGATTCAGTTTGTTTGTGACATTTCACCTGCGAATTTCATTCTTCATTTATTCGGATTTACCAGCTTGTTTCTACTCTGGCAATATGGATTTTTAGTTGTAACATTATATTATCGAGTGGTAGGCTTTGGTGCACATGGACTTGTCTTCTGTCCCACTTGTGGGCATCATGTGAGTATTACTATATGATAACATACGCATATATACATGAACATGTCTTTAAATGATTATAATTAATTAAAAGTACACAGTCCAACTCAATGATCCCCATATCGTCAGATTCCAACAACAAAACATTGAAATTTATCTTGGACCACCTAGTTATCAGATTTGACCAACTTCCAAGAATTAATGATAATCATTGTCAACTACTTATATATATAAATATATATACGATACATACATGTATATATACATATACATATAGGATATTTATTTTTCTCATCGGGGCCAAAAGGGATAGTGATATAGGACCATTGATTTGGACCGCGTATCTTTAATTCTCATCAGTTCTATGTTGTAATCACATTTGGTTCCAGTGATTTCCAAAGAGTTTAGTGAGTCAGAATTTAGCAATAAGTGAATTTTATAGCTATGTACCATATATACGTAAGTGTTTATGATGATAGCCGTCTGTCCACGTGGACACGTTTTGAAAGCTGGCAATATAAAAGAATACATTTCATGAAAAGGTCGCTTATCAGCGATATGGACAAGTAAATAGCCAGCGCATTGTGATGAAGTGTTTCACTATGGAAAACAAAATTATGAGAATCCATAGTTCTTAATTAAAGAGTCACTACATAGTTTGTCATCCGACCATCCGGTGTTTGGGGTTAGTGAAGTTGTATGATTCAATTTTCCGTAGGGCAAGAACCACAACAACAACAACAACAACGATAACATCATATATATATATAAGTTGCCCTTGGATACTGATTATATTGATAAAATGGTATTTATTTCGGATACTATCTTGACCACGCCACGTGTAACCCGGGGTTTTCTGTTATTTAGAAGTTGCCTCAGCTTGATCAAGCTAGGTCTAGTATAATAATATGGGGCGATATGTTTAGCCCTTATGCTATTAAGCGTTGGACATTTCAGAAGAACGTGGAATTCGTTTCCTATATCCGAGCTATTGCATAATTTACAATTTCTTTCCTCAATGGACGTGCCCACCCAGCCACCTACTTCGATAGGGAGTCTGTGATTACGTATCCTGAACCTTAACAGGGTTATCGCATCCCTGGTACTAAGTTTTGTAAGATAGGCTTCTTCATTAAATGTCATTTTAATTTCTCGATAAAAGGAATACTTGTCTGATGAACTCAATAGATTTCGCCATTCGTGTATATATATATCCTCTAATTTATTTTTGATTATATCTCGGAAGGATTTAATAGTCCCAATTGAGTGATAATTCCGTACGCAACTTAAACCTATATTATTTAGTAATTTCGAAACATAGTTGATCCAATTTGATTTGTGATTTACGACGGTATCTGTTGGGTTGAATTGACTGCATAACCTCCAGTACATCAAATAAGCTATTTTGTCTCGTTTTCCACTGATCAAACGTCCCCAATAATTCAGAATGTGTTGTTTTATTTTCACAGAAATCGGGAATGTACCAAGCTCTCCGTAGATTAAAGCTGTTGGTGTGGATTTCTTGAGTCGAAATATAAATTTCAAAAACCATAGTTCTAGTCGTTCGACAATCGCTATGTTACCGTGACCCCATACCTCCGACCCATAGGTTAAAATTGGGACTATCGTTTTTTTCATATAGGTCTACGGCGCACATTAAGGACAGTCCTAGGTTGCGTATCTTACCGATCAATCCGAACATAACTCGTTTTGCTTGCTGGCATCTCGCCTTCTTCTCTTCGATGAAGGAGCCAGTTGATGAAAAGATTACACCAAGATATTTATAATGCTTTACTATTTCTATAGGTTGAGAGTTCAGTGTGAAATTTATTTCCGGTTTCTTCATTCTACCAAATATCACTGTTTTAGTTTTTAAATTGTTAATAGACAGTTTCCATAGTTTACAGTATTGAGCATAATCATCTAGTGTAGATTGTAGGCCTCTTGCGGTATAAGACATAAGAACCGTATCGTCAGCATAAAGGAGACAAAATAGTTTTAAATATGGTAAGGTTGCACCGACTTTTAGGCCGGTGACTAATATTCCGTTACATTGGTTTTTGCTTAGAAATTTCTCCAAATCATTCGTGTAGATAGAAAATAGGATGGGGAGAGATTTCAACCTTGTCTTACCCCTACTTCACATGGAAATAGGTCTGAAAAGGAATGATTAAATGATATGCAGGATTTTATTCCTCCATACATGTTAATAATGACGTTTAGTATCCGACCTCTTACTCCTGATTCAAATAGCGTATTCCATAGGCCAACTCGCCACACTTTATCAAAAGCCTTAGATAGGTCGATAAACGTACAATATAAATTTCTTTTCTGAGTTTTAAGTAGGTCGATCAAGCAGTTGAGGGTGAAATATGATCTGTTGTAGAATAGTTACCACGGAAGCCTGCCTGGTTCTCACATAAAAGTTTGTTTACTTCCAGAAAGTTTTGTATTCTGGCGCTCAATATTGAGGTGAATACTTTAGCTACGCAGCTAACTAACGTGATCGGGCGGTAGTTTGCCGGTAACGAGGGGTCCTTGGCCTTATAAATTGGCTGAATAATTCCTATTCCCCATTCCTGAGGTATTATTCCAGTTTTCAAAATTAGATTGAAGAATGTTAAGATGTGGTACTTAAGTGGGCTTGCGGCAAGCTTTATAAATTCGTTCCTAATTTGGTCAATACCTGGAGCTTTACCGGCTTTAAGTTTTCGAATCGAGTTATCTACTTCGTCTATACTGATATCAAAGTCTAAACAAGATGTATTAATATCTGCGGGTGGAGAGAAGATGCTATCGCCTCTATTTTGATCGATATTACCACTCGCAAAGAAGTCACGAAATTCAGTTAATGATGGGGTGTTTGCGTTTTGTTGTGTATTTCTATGACTACCCAGTAGTTTCCAGTAATCTCGTGCGTTCCCAATTTTGGCAACCGCGATCTTATTTCTGAGATCGGATTTAAATTTATATTTACTGGCTCGAATAGCTCTTTTATATACCGCTCTTTTTTCGACAAGGCGAGCTTTAGTTTTTTCAGATTTACTTTTCTTATAAATACTGAGGGCTTTTCTATAAGCTCTCCTTGTATTTGAACAATCTTTCGTAAACCACGGTTTGGGCTTGTAAATACTATCGGCAACTCGCTTTGTCTTTTTATCCTGTTTTTTTCCAAATGTATTAATCGCGGCTTCGCAGTAAATTTCCTTGAGACAGTTATTAAGATCATTGATATCACCGAGCGTTACATCTGTATCGGATTTCATATTCAGACATTTTTCAAACTCTTTTATTTTATTTATGTTCAGATTTTTAGTAAATAATTTCTCCTCATCGTGTGATGGGGGTTTGATGCATTTGTGTGTTAAGTATCCTGAAGATTCGGTAGTTGTTATTTTGATGTCTCTATTCTCCGATTCTGTCGAATGTTCAGTTGGAATTCGTATTACGCAAAATAAGGGTGTATGCACGTCAGACAATAGACTGTTGCATTCTTCGACTCTGAAATCAACAATGTGTTGTAATAATGTGTAAGAAGTCAAAAGGTAGTCTACAACGCTTACTTTTCTACAAGTAGGGAGTCCAATTTTTGCGTCTGAGCCGAATCTACCGTTTGCTATCAAAAGTTTAGCGCTTCTGCAAAAGTCAACAAGTTGGTATCCTAAATTATTTGTACGTTTGTCTTTTGAGCATCTTCTTGGGAATTCAATATATGGAGCGATGTCCTCATGGGTTTTATCGGGTGCAATGAAGTCTATTAACTGAGCTGTTCGCGAATTGAAATCGCCGAGAAGAATAACGTTCCCGTATGCCTTAGCTTCGGCAACGTTTCCAAAAATTTCATCAAAACATGTTTTTGAGCTGTATTTACTACCCTCGGGTGGTAAATAAACGTTTCCAACTACTAATGGCAGATGTGCGTTACATTTATTCAGTGAGATCGTGAGCCAAACAATATAATCACAGTGACAATCCAAAGGTTTGATGCTTAGCACGTTTAATATGCACGTTTAATATGTCTTCACTCACTAATACGCACAATCCACCAGAGCGATATCTAGATATAGTTTGTCTATTTTTAATAATTAGAGTTGAATAACCCTGGATGCGAATTGTGTCGGCATCATCAGTTTTTGTTTCCTGTAAACATAATATGTCATGTGGCCTCACGAAATCGATTAATTCTGGTTCATCGATTTTACTAAGTAGCCCACCAACGTTGATTGATCCTATTTTTAGTTGAACTTCAGGTCTCCTCGCCCCAAACCCCTAGTCGGATGACAATGGTTGTCCCGTGGCATCAGTTGGCCCAAAACCAGTTGGTGGGGCTGGTCTTGAGCCAACTGCACACGGGATGGTGCTTACTGGATTCTGTGGTACAGTATTTTGGTTGGATGAGCCTCCCGATGTGGACCCAGCACTATCAAGCGAGTCACGATCAGTGGATTTTGGTCTCCCATATAACCCGCCCAGAACACATTAAATTCAACTTACTCTTCAAAGTGACATTCCAACATTACGCCACGACAATGATCGCACCAGTCACATTTGTTTGGAGTGTATAAATCAATATGCTTTTAGATGGAGATGCATAAATACAGCAAAATATGGCAAGAGATTTTCAACTAAGTTTTTCTCTGGATCTATCTGGCTAAAAATCTTGAATTCCACATCATCTTCATTGTTTGCGGAATCTGAGCAATTATTAAGAGATGAAAAAACCAATGGATTATAAATACATTTGGGAGATTGAAAATATTATGTTCTTGTTGTCTCCCCGGGAGAGCACACCTGCGAATACTCCCCTCTATCGAACTCAAGGCTCCGGTTCCTGATATGTCAACACCACATGTATACTTTCTGATTATAAACGCTATCTCAGGAACATATTACGGACTTATTCAGGGATGTAATCATCTACAGGTATTTAATCAGCCAAGCATATGTCCTTAGGAAAGTATTTCCAGAAATTTCAACTTAGTCGAGACTAACATGTCCGGAAACAAAACGTTCGAGTCCAAATAAATAATTTGAAATATATTTTTGAGTCGCATAAATCTAGGCACACATACCCGCGCAAAACGCATCCGATTTCGTTGACTACCAACACATGATTTTCAATTGACCAGGACACATACATATACATGCGACAACGATTATTTGATAAGACAATTGGATGCATAAATACAACCACATTTTGGTAGTATGCGTCATTGGATACGGTTTTCGTATCCGAATAATCAAGAAATTCCCATTTATGACGTAATATTGGGTTATGATTGCTGTTGCGATGAGATGAAGCACCTGAAAAAATTGTTCTCTGCTCAAGTACTCTATATACAAAGCGTTCTTCTTCATCATACAATTTCCCTGATAATCAGGTTCTGAAAGGCCCCTTGCTCTTTCCGTTTCTCTACAATAGGATGCTCCCATATTTCTCTTGAGAAGGTATTGATAAACCAAGAGGAGGAAAAACTCTACATCACTGGATGAAGCCTCGTCACTCGATGAAGGCATCTTGGAGAAATGATTCGTCACGCATATGGCAGGTACACATACCTGCGTTATTATCGTGTCGCTTTCAATCGTAAATTCGCACGAGTTTCTAACATAAATGTCTGTGAGCAAACGACATAATTAGTCCGTTAACGGTCAGCTACGTACCTAGAGGGTCTCCTCTCCGTTCAGGGGGGGGGGGGGATGTGCACTTTTGGATTTCCAACCACTCCCCTCCATTTAAATTGACCGAAATTCCAATCGGAATCTACAAACCTATAAGAATTTTTTTTTTAAATTGAACCGTAGTCTACCAAAATGTGGTACCCACAAACCGTAGCTATTGATTTGAGTTAACCATACCTATCATGCGGTTGTTGAAATATTTATACATGGGTGTGCACATTTTAATAGATGAGCACGTTACGATGGACCACTTTAACGCTTGATATTTTGGCCTGAATATGGGCAGTTTCAAACTAAAAGCTCTTCCATTTTCTATATTTTTGGAAACGTTTTACGGCACTGCATGGAACAAAATATATCGGTACAAATAAAATAGCATAAACAGCGTTTTACTTGAGGGAAATAATATGCAAGCAACTTACCATTTTTGTTCTTGTTGTCAATTTTTTTGGCGTTTTTTCCGACGTTATAACATTAGAATTATCGGACCGGAGCTGTATTATTTATCGGAAGCGAGAAATTTCTCAAGAAGCAGTACCCCCGCCCAGTTTTCTTCAATTGAAAATGTTAAATATAAAAAAAGAAATGCCGCCATCTTGTTAATTGTCTCTTTGGTAGCGCTCGCGTGTCGATTTGGGCGAGAATTAGATACCCTGGGTACCCAAAATAAACAATTTTGTATATCATTGGTACCATTATCAATTACATGTGGGCTACGTGTATATTCAGCTCTACTAGTTCCACAACCTTTGAACTGTTTGATTTTAGATTGAGACAAGTAAGGCCATTGGGAACAGGAAATCGAATGTATAATTTTTATTTATAGAAAACAAAATAATATTAACCAAACCCCTGATATATGTTCGTTTGCAAATTCATCCTTGGCAAATTGGAATCGCACACCAATTGTACTGTACGTAACATACTGGCGTGTCACTGGGACAAGACGTGCGTCAATATGAAGCTTTCCAGCGCAATAAAACGCGAAACTATTTCTATCGACCTGAATTCCGGTAACTGCTAGAGCGTGATTGATACAGGACTCAACAGTTGTGTATTCAATTTTCCTGCCATCAAGTTGTCTTGTAACAGAACATTACGTAATAAAACAGATAATCACATATTAAAACATCATTTTCACACGGAAAGACTTCGGGTTTGCACGAATGAACACGTAGACCATATGTTCATACACAAACAAGCGAAAGGCAGATTCCCATTACCACAGTCATCGCTCCAGCCACAAGTGTCGATGACGCGCTAGTTCCAAGAAACAACATGTCTTTAACATCATCCCAGTCACCAGCGTTCTGGACTGGCGTAATTCCTGTCACTTTACACATGAGCTGATATATGTCGACGATTTTTATTCCTTCCGAAACGTACTTCTTTTTAAAGTCTGAAACATAGATATAAGGGGATGTATCAGGGTACATGAAAGGAAAATCTTTTCGTGTATATGCGCATAACTTGAAGAACACCATGTTCTCACGAAAACCGCACATTATTGGCTTATAATATGACTTGTTTTAGGTAGATAATCTGCTTAGAAATGCATAATTTTGAGTCGATAATGTGCTGAAAATTAGAGCATTTTAGTCACATTATCGATTCAAAATGAGGCGATTCTAAGCAGATTACATGTGGACAATCACACAAATAAGCCAACTCACGACTTTTCAGGTGTTGGCTTTTTAACATGTGTTTTGACTGTGGTCCGCGCCACAAAACGAAATAACTGATATTATTAGTTATCTTCGACAACATCAGGGGTACATGGAGATTTAATACCTGGATGTCTATTTTGAAAGAGACAAAGAGACATCCAGGTATTAAATCTCCATGTAGGCCACGATGTTGCCGGAGATAACGATTTTGTCCCCACAACAATAACCATGTCTCCTTAATTTAAATGTGTCTTTCATAGGTTATCCGATTAATTAACACCAATAAGAATTAGTCAGTAGCTGACCTAAGGATCCGACGTCAGGTGACGTCAAATTCGGCGTGCGAGAGCAACGTCACGATTGGTGGAAACTGCCAGTTCAAGGGTCATTCATATACACCCGATATTTCACGTGCTCATATACCCCCGATGTTTCACGTGCTCTTATATCCCCGATGTTTGGCGCCGTTCTTTTATACCCCGCTTATACAACCGGATGTGGGGACAATATCCATTATCTGCTTATTTCAGAATAAAATAATCACATTATGTACCTATTGTACAATATAGGTCGATTATGTGCGTATTTGCGCGAGGATATGTTGAAATATGAATTTCCATTTCACCGTTTATATCGTTGAGTAGACAATGGTGCATTGTATTGTATCATTTGTTGCTGATGTGAGATTTTTCCGTTGTATAGTGGAAGATAAAGGGTAAAAAAAAACACGCTGTACCACGCGATGCAAAAACGAGACATTCCGAGACAAATTAAGGCAATATATCTTCGGATAGTGAAGACCGCCATTCGACAGAGAGTGGTAATAGTGGATATCGCCCATGCATGAATCGCATGAATCTATAGGACAAACTGTCGTCCGCGAAAAGTTAGGGGCCGCTTTACATATAACGCAATAACCAATAACCCATTTATGTGGCAATTAACCCTTTACCCAACAGAATGGCCCTGTGCCATATGGTCGACTCGCATATATAAGAGAATGCATTGGCATGCATTAAAAATTATAAAATTGTTAAAGAATGTAAGAAAAAATGGTAAAAAGTGTTATAAAAAGATTTGTTTTAGGCCAATGCATTCTCTTATATATGCGAGGCGACCTATGGTCGACTCGCATATATAAGAGAATGCATTGGCACAGGGCATAACTGTAACTATCACAATGTGGTCAAGGAGCCGGTTCCAATGATATCCATATATGTATGGTTCTATTGAGACAGACCGAAGATATTTTAGGCTGTTGAAGCTTTATTTGGCCGGTTTTGGCCGGTTTGTTGGGTAAAGGGTTAAGATAGTCAACAGCTAGACCAGACACTGTGTATAGGTATGTGTACATGTCATCCAAACTGTGACCCGAGTGACATTTAATTGGTACGGTGGACCGCCATGCGGTTTCGAATAGAGGTTTTCGCAAACTCGCGATAGAGTTAAAACTATGTTTATAGCTACATATATTCGTCGTACAATTCGCATATAGTGCCATAAATTCCATTCGCAAAAAATGACGACGACGAGTAGGATACTTAAAGGCACGGGCGGCGTTCGTTGCAGAAATATTCATATCTGTTCAAATCGCCATCAACAGAAGGACTATTAAAATATATATAGTGTTGTTCATATGCCAAACATAATCAGCGTGTAACTAGTATATTGTCATCAAGACGTATATACGATGGTGTATACGTAAACAAGAGCCTGCTCGTGTTCCAGAAGTTTTACTTCTGTTTACACAACACAGCTCAACTTTATTGGTTAATCACACACAAATGATATAAACGCTCTTTATTATTTCCATATCAGGAAAACAGTAACAGACAACGCTCTTTATGTTTTTTTATATCCGGATCTAAACAAAAGCCAGGTTCTGTAACGTTTTTTGCTTTTGTTAAAGGTACGGTTGGCCTTGGCGGTGGGTATCCTGTGAAAATATTTCCACCCATCAAAAACCGCCACAAACAGAAAGAACATCAAAATGTAGACAGACTTTGTCCATATACAAATAAGAAATATCGCATAAACAGTATGTTATTGTCATTTGTTTGACCATTGTTATGTAAACAAAAGCATAAAAGGTTACTTTTCTGGTGTTTGTTTATATTATGATGGTAAACATAAAGAGCGTTGTTTGTTGCTGAATTCCTGATATGGAACTAATAAAGAGCGTTTATATCATTTGTGTGTGATTAGCCAGTGACACTGTGCTGTCTTCTGTAACGCAATCAGGCTCTTGTTTATGTAAAATATAGTAGGTATTTATGATAGCATGCTGTTTACGCGATGGTCATGGTATATATGAACGAAACTGTATGCGTTTTAATGTTTGTCTGTTTACGGTGTTTGGAACAAATATGAATATTTTCGACAACTAAGGCCAACCGTGCATTTAACAAGAAAAAGCATTTACAATAACATACTGTTTATGCCATATTTCTGATTGGTATAAGAACAAAGTCTGTCTATATTGTACTATTATTTCTGTTTCTGGCGGTATTTGACGGAGGTGAATATTTTAACAGCATACCCACCGCCAACTCCGCCCGTATTTTTAAAAGAGACAACTAATGTCTAATCGTGCTCAGTTAGATTTTCAATCCACCAGATTAAACACATCGTGTGCAGTAGTCTTCTTTCCAATGGGTCAATTGAGGATCATTGTCCGATGCTTGATAAGTGATGGTTGTATGGTACATGTACCACACAACTAATTGACTGATTGTCTGTAATTTTAAATGAAGTTTTTATTTCACAAAACGAAGAAATTGATAGCCTATCCGTTATGACGGTTATGACGACACAACTACAGTTATAACACGTGTGCATAATTTGATGACGTAATTTCATAATCTGATGACGTATAGCCTAAACATAGTCGGAACTCTATCCGTGAGTTATGCGAAACTTCTCTAATAGTTGATGCCCGAGAGAACTAAGCCGACGTTAAGAGGGCGCCCCATTCTTGAATGTTAAAACAAAACTCAAATTCAAACTATCAATTGGAAGGAAAAATATCATTATCATTTATAGCCAATGTATGATATAGAACTATAATAATGCCTGTCCACCCTCAATTTTTGAGAGATAACTTATAAATTATGTAAAAAAAAATGTGGTTTAACCAAAATAAAAACAAGTTTTAAAGGCTGGTCATTGGAGAGCTTGGCAGGAAATATTTGCAATAGATGCAACCGCATCATCTATATCTTATGATCACAACTAGGGTATGAACTCAGTTTACAATGTGAAATCATTAATGTCTGAGAGAAAATAAATGAAACATTTTTCATTGCAGTTTAGTATTTACTTTCTCGGCGGTCATTTGCATAACTATCATCAATGATTTTTTGAGAGGAAGGTCACCATAAACAACATAATGTCTGAAAAGTTGAATCAGTATTGAGTGTTTGTCTGTCAGATTATTGCAAACGTGGATGAATACTATTTATGTTTTATGTTGTTTTGGACATTCACACTACACAAAATAGTTCAGCAAATGGCTACAAAAAACTAATCTATTTAATGAAAAATGTTTTATTTATTTTCTCGCAGACATTCAATGTTCCAACCTCTATAGGAATATTTTATCAGCTATTTTACAGATTAATTTAGTAGTGTTTAACGGCGTTTTAGCTTCAAAACCATATCACAAGAAGAAACAGGTCAACAAAATCGAATGAAGCAACTGTGATTAGAAGCTGCAGTGAATTAGACTAAAATGAAACGAAATATAAACAGATATAAACACCCAAATCAGAGCGAGAGTGCTCGATTGGGATCGGAGCCATTAAGAAAATGACCATTGTGCAAATACACATAAAACATAATATCAATAGACAGCAATACTGCTCTGAAAACCTACATGAAATGTTTTCAGCAAATAACAATATTTTTTAAAGACTTTCTCATATCGAAATATTTGAAGTAGCTGACAACCACGCCTCCTGTGTGGTTGATAAGATATTTGTGATACCTGATGAATCTGGTGTGAGTCTTATTCAATTCGTCAAGTTGATATCTCAACAGCAGAAGCTGTATCCATTACCTGCGCTACAGGTTCTTGAACAGGAAGAATATCAGTCTCCTCAACTTGTATTGCCAGTGATATACTGAGTCTGGTTTGACTCTGTGTCTGAGTGCTGGCTTTTTAACACACTTTTTTTTGTAGACACGATTGCCGAGTATGTGGCTTGTGGAATGGATGGTCAAGGACCAACCACTTTCTTAGCATCTATATATGGCAGATGTTTCTCAGCTTTACATCGTTGAATCTTAAATTCATAGTCCCATATGGGACATGGACGATCCATTGCAGCAAATGAACCTTGAGTGTTTGAACATTTCTTAAGATTCGCACTATCCTCACGATCAAGACCAGAAACAGAACAGCATGCACAAATGTTTTCTTTACTTTACAATGTTCCTGGCCAAGACCATAGCCCTGGCATTTAAGACATCGTAATGGATTTTGAATATATGTACTTATATCTAGTTTCATGTACCCAACCTCTAATGTCGGTGGATGATCGCACCGACTGAACATCAGAAGATAACTAATCATAGGAACTTTTAGTCTATTAACATACTGTGTAACTCCAACACTATTTTGATTCCGACGAATCAGCTATATCGCGGAATCGCAACACAGCTCTGCTACTGTTCAATGCCGTGTGAGGAGTAACCAACACTGGTGTCTGTGCAATAGTTGTTAACTGCGGCAAAGCATCAGATTGAACTTTCTTTGAACATTCAATCAAGCCCTGATTGGTTTAATATATTTCAATTGTCCAGCAATGCTTTGTAGCGTTTTATCAATGACAAAGATAGAAGATCTTTCTCAAATGTGGGTCCAAGCCAAGAACCAAGTACTGAGGGAATACCACAGCTTAATTGGAACTTGGTGAGTCATCATTCTTACGAGAAATACGTTGTTTATTATTTGAGTTGCAATACGAAAAGTAGAAAAATCGACAACTAGCACAGCAGCCGACGTGGATTACCCTTCGAATTCTGGTCGGGCCAAAGACTAGTACATAGCTGAAGCGGTGTTCCGTTTAGCCACTGCATATAGCAGCCTCCCGATACCTCTCCACAATGAGATAAGCGTGAACAGTACATGATTCAACACTCAAAAATCATCAGGACGAATACAAAAGAGACAGTAGAGAACAAACATTATACGTGAAAAAAACCCCAGAAAACTAATACTTCAAACATCAGACGAGCAATACAACATATAAATTTGTTTAATGTGAAACACTGGAGAGGCGTTATACTAGCCGATTGATTGAGCCGGATCAACTCAAAAGCCGCATTGAAGAGATGTAGGACCACAGAGGACCACGAGCTAAGTCGTATCCACAGGTCGATGCCTCACGTGATACGACCACTCTAGTATCTCCAGGACTCCTTCACCACACCTCAATGGGTGCATCCCACGGCAATCAGGTTCCACATTAGGGTTTTTACCCCTCGCATTGGAGCGGTAGGCCTATTCGACACCGGGCCTACACAGCTATTTTACAGACGAATAACAGATATACATTATACTCAGTGTCTCGTCTTCCGAATGCGTTTCACACTATAAATTATAAGGAATTATGTTTACATGGCTTGATTTTTAGACGATAATTTGCTTTTTCTGAGTTCATTGTGATCTAAAGTTCAGCTTTCGGTAAAACGGCACTTCTGCAGCATCTGTTCATTCAAGAAAGTATAATGCATTCAAGATATCAAAGCTGTGTGTGTTGTCCTGATGCTACTGTTCTAATACACCAGATAATCAAAAGAAATCATTCCTGAATCGTCATATTAACGACAATAGAATGACTTACGATAATAACATTTCTTCACGGTGATGATTTCTCACATCCACGGACTGCGAAGCTTAGTCGTACGTCCCTTTATGGACCCACGGGTGCAGGACGTTTTGGCACCTGGACGTTTCGGCACCTAGTTTTCGGGACGTTTCGGCACCTTGGATTTCCGCACTTGGTTGTTTCGGTCCAAGCACTTGGACGTTTCGGCACTTCATCGAAGACGTTTCGACACATGGTTTATTGGTAACATTTTTCAACGGAGAAGGAAACCCCAATCGAATTTGACAGACGTAAAGATCACACGAGCCAGCTAATTGCTGCGAAAATGTAGTCTATGCTATTGTATACTTTACATATAATGTAATGCGTATTTCCTATGTTTTCTCGTTGTGGATTATAGTGCGACTAATTTCAGTACAGTTGGCCTCTTGTAGAAATATGCTTCAATACACTTTTCTCTTATATAGTTTTCGACTGTTACTAGAACGATATCAGATGATACATTTGTTACTGTAATAATGATGTATAAGACTATAACCCGACCACGTGCAAATTTGTTGTGACTTTGTAACTCCAACACTATTTTGATTCCGACGAATCAGCTATATCGCGGAATCGCAACACAGCTCTGCTACTGTTCAATGCCTTGTGAGGAGTAACCAACACTGGTGTCTGTCATTGGCGATTTTGTTTTGTAATCATATATGGAGGACTACAAAACGAGTCCAGACCTAATTTGCTGGACGAGTTTTGTAAACTCTGCTATAAACTGGGGCGAGTTGTAGATTATATTTATAACATGATCTAAAACATCGATGAAACATACTTAAATCAACAAATGGGACGTGAAACTAAAACCGGCTTCTATAAGGCATGCGATGACGTTTCACGTAACTATGCGTTGTTTTCCCGCGTAAAGACTTAGTCCCAGATAAATTAAGGCTCCTTGGCGTATTTAATGGCGAATATATAATGAATTAACTTTTCAAACTGTTCATTCATCGAGTTTGTTGGAAAACATATTGGAAGCCATAGTATTTTGAGGCGTAGCGTACGGATGTAAACAGACGACAAACCGGAAGTCAAAGGTCGCCTGGCACTATTTCTTGTGATGAAACGAACGTTTACTATCATAATTTATAGAATGGGTTTATTGAATGGAATAAGGGATATGATCATGTAATATAATAAAATGTTATCTTCACTGATGAAGAAAGAATCCATATAATATAGATGCCGCTCTCTCTGTGTTTAATTATAACATTTAATAGGCTATTGCCTTGAAGAATATACAGATAAATCTAGTAATTCAAAGACAAACGTAAATATACCCATACAACTGTAAATACATGTTATATTGCGGAATGTCTATACCAGGAGAAAGCTTAGCGATACAACCCTATCAGTATTGTCAACATATATATATATAGAAGTGAGACACACGCTCTTTATTGTCTCTGTTATCGGGAGTTTTAGACTTAATACGGAACGCTCTTTATTGTTCCATGTGCGAAATGAACGCATTGGTTTACAATGTTCTACCACTAGGTGGCCACTTCGGAACCGCAGATGATCTTAGTCTGAATCGTGATATGTATATCTTCACCACCATCGTCATAATTTGTTCCATCCTGTGTTCGTTTTTGTTGTCCGCCATTTTACATGTTTTATCACATTTTATTGAAATGAAGAATAGATGAAAATCATTACTAATCATCAGTAATAGTTGATCCGAAAGTTGATCCGAAAGTTACCAGGTGCCGAAAAGTCCGAAGTGCCGAAAAATTGGATGCCGAATCGCAAACCAAGTGCCGAAACGTCCAGGTGCCGAAACGTTCAGCATTCGGACACAGCCCCATTTGTTTTTATGAAATTTAGTTTTACATTGACCCTTGCTATACTATATGCTCATTCAACAAACGGCGTCCTTGGACCTCATCTTAATATTACCCTTCAGTAGGACGATACAGCATCTCCTAAACAGTGTTAACATCCACGAGTTTGACACACGAGGTGTACACTCACCTGGCCCTTTAGCGAAGAAAACGCCTCTCATATCTTCGTCGGCGTTGTCATAGCCATGAACTCCAATATGTCTGTAGGGTGTATTCGACTGTAATGTGAAAATGAGACATTAGAGAGGTTTAGACTTATAACACTTCTAATTTCGCCGTCAATCATACCAGATTATACTTATATGTGCCCCGGGAAAGTATTACGCAGTAGTCAGCCATGTTATATTTTGAAATGAAGTCCGTGCGACATAACACAGCGACTTAGTTGTCAATGAGATCCGAACCGTAACAGCTGTGGCCTAGGAGTGTCAACCAAGCGATTGAGGTTCTCAGATTCTTCCCAAGACTTCCCCAATTATTTACCACAGAATACATAATTCACAACATTCCACTGAGAATAATAAACTAGCAGCACAGACCAGGTCGAAATTAAGCACAGAACACACGTCGATATATTGACCAAACAACATGGTCACAGTTTATTCGAAAAGATAAGGGCGTTTAACAATTGCAACTGTAGAAAATAGGAAAAACATAGAGCTGTCGTCTCTCTGAAACATTTGTGATATTACATAAGTTTGATGATTAAAACGAATAGAAACCGTGCGTTGAAGATTTTAATTAGTTTGATGCTAAGTGCCACCGCAGACGCTGCGATTAAAATCATAAGTGGGGAATATCGCAGGTGGAGAAAGGTGACTTGCCCGCAGACGCTACGTTGTTGCGATGTATGCAGGTACGATTTTATCCACGTGATTGATCACATGAAAGCAAAATGTTATATCACATTATCCTCATTATGCAATAATATACATATACATGGCATGTATCTCAATTTTCTAAACTAACAAGTTGAACTTGAATGTTCAAGTGAAATTGAATATTTTTTTATTTTGACAGTTTTGTCCCTGTCAACTCCACAGCTGCCCCAATTTCAACAATTGCGGCAGCCCTCTTCTCCTTGTCTGCATATCAGATGGCTGATATGTGGTATAGGTCTGCACTCCCTGCCGTGCCACATCTACACCAATGTGGCCTCGTTTTTGTAATTCCAAGAAGTTTGTGAACTTTGCGCCATTTTTGAATTTTGTCTTTTCGTGGTATTTACAACATGACCACAGTGCGACCATGGTCACGTGGCAGCTACGATCAAGCGCGTTGCCAAGGTCACGCCACGATTTTCCTGGTAAAAATCAAACATTGCATGATAGCTACGATTTGGCTGCGATATTGTCGTGGGCATGCGCATTGGATGCTCCACCTGCGATTTTCCACACTTACGATTTTAATCGCAGCGTCTGCGGTGGCTCTAAGATAGCGCAATATAACTATTCCGTTTCCGGTTCCAGAACTACGACGAAGGCAAATGACACCGATAATTACTCTACCGGTACATTGTGTTTTTATGACTTTATTGTGTCGTTCTGGGTCATAACGCTCGTAGAAAGGTAGTTCAGGCATGTATAAACCTATATCGACACATGAGATAATTCAAAAGCGAATACTATTAGGTGTATTTTTAAGCGCAAACAGCAATGTGGCTTTAAACTTACCCTCATGATACAATATCCCGAATCTGCAATAAGTAAAATTGGGGCAACTCTCCGATGATCCTTATAGTGAAACCTCTCTGGAATGTCTTCCTTCTTATACACATGCATGTGAGGATCCGCATTTTTCAGAATATAGTATACCTGGAATATAGTGTATTTGTAATACAGTATACCTGGAATATAGTATGCCTGGACAGATAATACATGTGTTTTCTAGTTTTATTTCCATTTGCCGTAATGCGATTTGATAGGCCATCGTCAAAGGAAGACCAACTGAATCTAGAGACGTTTGTGCGGTAAGATTAGCAAATTCATCTGACATGTGTACCTTGAAGTGGCAATAGAAAAACGCATAACATATTATCCATGTTGAAGCCGCGGATTTCCACCTGCAGCAAGTAAATGTGTACCTGATCAAGATGTCCTTCCTTGGGCCAGACACTGCTGTGCGAACACGATGCATGTGTCCGTTTTATTGCCAGGTTTTTCCAGATTGTTGTCAGATTGATAAAATGTCTGATGTTAGCCATGCCATGGTCTGAGAATATCATGATATTCACAGACTGAGTAAGATCATCTTTTTCTAAAGTATTCATGAGCAACTGCATCCTTGTGTCCAGCCCTGAAACCAGCTCCAATATCTCAGCGCTATGTGCTCCTTCTCGGTGACCAGTGTAATCCAAGAATTCGCCATAAATCCCTGTCAAGTAAAGAATCACGTGGTAAACTGCCAGTCATTTGTAAACATAGACTCAGATTCACATGGATACTGAGTCTAATCCAGCCAACTTTTTATTTCTCGACAGGCTTGCGCTATTCCCCCGAATTACGTCATATCGCGCTACATTAATCGTTTCGATTGGACGCCTTTATTTTGGCGCTACTAATAGTGAGTTCTGATTGGTGCTACTCACGTGGAATCCTGATGTTGGGAAACGAAAACTCTACGACAGGTCATCAGACCTCCATACCAGTCAGGTACATTTGAATGTATATGCCGGACAACTGGCCCTTATACAACTGGTCATATAATTATATTGCCACAAAGATACATTAAAATAATTTAGAGTCAGGGATGGGGTTCGGAATGCTATGTGGCATATTCTTTGGCATTAAACACAGAAGACCTAACAACTAACGATTTAGTCGGAAATATGGCTTGTTGCCATTTATCGGAAAGCTCTCAGTGAGATCTTTCCGATTAATGGCAACAAGTCATATTTCCGACTAAATCCTGAAAAGTTACCCATAATTCTCTTGTGGTTAATGAGTCGATTATTTAGGGTATTACTGTAGCTTGGCAAGTTTGTCCGTTGCTTTCCCATGGTCAGTGGTTTCTGTGCACAGTGGAGTAATTTCACGATGAAATTAACTCTCTGTCTTTCCTCCACCCATAAACCTGACAAGGCAATGTCGTGATTTATCATAGCGGTGATGAAGTCCCATATACGCTGATCCAAAAACATTGTTTTCGGGTATATAACTATAACGCGTATGGGTATATAGTACATGTAAGCGTATGTCGATGGATAATGCATTGCTTGGAGTTGACGACGCCAATTCAGTTCCTTGCGTCGGGAACTATACATCACCCCTGATGGACACTAAATTGGAGTGGACAACGACAATACATGCTCTAATCAGTGTATCGAACAACGTCGTTTTTGGTATATATAATATGTAGATCCATTTCGGGATTTTCTTAACCTGTTGATTTGCAAATTGCAATGACACCAAGTTCAAATTCACAAGCTACACAGTTTTCACTTCACCTGATCCTCCTGAGCCACGACCTAGACATATTGTACCTACAAATCCAAGAAAATTCAAGACAGGGCGTAAGGGCGACCTCCGGGTGAGCCCACCACCGTCCTCGTGCCGCCCTGCGGGCGGGCACGCAAATCCTTTCTCTGCTTTTCACTTACATCATCTGTATTTCAGACTGACATAATAGATGAAGTAATCACAACACAGAAGAACATTTGATTATTTATTAGCTTCCCAATTGCAGATATAGAAAACACAATCGAAAACAACGACGCGAATTTGTCAAATTTCTCATCCGGAAGCCAATGGACTTTCTGAGGTTAACTAAAATACACCGAACACAACAAAAAAACACAAACTCTGACAATTTGGTGTCAGTTAACTTAGTATAACGCAAACAATATCGTGCTTTCAAATGCATTACGCGTAGCGTGAAACCAAGCGTTGAACGGCAAGCGCAAAGACATGACGTGCTAAAATTAACGTGGACAACAATTGTATTGTCGACCCATGTGAACTCTACACGCAATAGGGATAAAGAGAACTCAGCCAACCAAAAAGCCGGGAAATTGAGTTATACGATAGTTTCGGATAGGGCGGGGCATCTTTTGCCACCCGTTGCCACGGGCAATCGACTTTCACCACATGACGTCGTATATAATAATTCAACGTACGTGTATATGTACCCACCAACGATATCTACGTCGCCTTTTAGACCTGATATTGCAGAAGTTATATCAGTATCCAGATCGTCGAGTGTAGTGGGTTTTGTGTACTTCGTCACGTGATAAGGATTAATTCCATGGATTGTCACCTCCGGGCCTGGCCACCGATACCACGCTGTTCGTAGTCCCTGTAGTTATAAAATATTCTCATCACACACACTTGAGACGGTCCATGAAAGATTAGACGCCAGTAGCCAATTAAATACGACAAATGCAATATTTCGTAAAGACAGTTTGACACATGACCATTTGGCTTAGAATTACGTTTAAGGAAAAGGTGAAGCTTTTGTATATCCCTATTTTAACACTTTCTTTATTAAGTACTCCGTGACTGTTTTGGTAATAAATTTTACGTATGGAGTACACCCGTATCATATTAGCCGAGAATATCACATTTTCACCACAAGTGAAATTGTGATTTTAACCACGAGCCTTTTGACGAGTGGTTAAAACCACAATAACACGAGTGTGAAAATCTTGTACTCTCGGCTACTATATGGGTGTAATTTATTTATGCCATAATTATTATTTTGAATATGTATTCACACCGAGAGACACAACACGACGCTATAAGGAATGTTCGTCACGGGTAGTGGTGCATTCATTTACGTCATGACGTCAGCCTGTTTCTGGGCCATCAGTTACTTGGAATTACAATTCATAAGTTTCCTAGTTCATATAACACTAGCAAGCTACATTTGATTGGAATGCAGGCAATGTTCCTCATATCTAATTGATATCATGACACATTCCAATTTTAAATGAATGTGTCATAGGAACTATTTTGCTAACTATATATGATGTAGTTCCACTATGGGTCTAAACGTTTAACATACGAAATTACGTTTGAACATTTACACCCACAGTAGAAATTTATACCCACAGTGGGAAGCTGTTTACCGACAGTATAGGGTGCAAAGATGAAGTTTACAAAATAGGTGTTATACACACAATAGATTGGGAAATTATGGTATAAAACGGTTATAAGCACCCCCTCAATGAATAGGAATTATTGTGCACTTGTATTTCCCTACCCCTGTCTGCCACCTGCTCATATTCACTGATAACTATTCCAGATAATAGCGGCGGAGTATTTCATACCAACGATACCTACCTTCTTTTCAGCTGTAACCCACAGAGGTTCTGCATCTTCCCACCAGTAGGGGTGATATTGTTCTGGGTTCGTCCCGATCATGAATGTTGTATTGTGTGTACCATCGTACATGTAGTTACTAACCATCCCGTGCTGCCCAGTGTGGACTCCTACAACATAAGCACAGTAAAGTTATGGGGAACATATAGCCAATATATAATCATATAGCCAGAATGTTTACTGTAAAGTCTGGGCGTTTGACACCACAATAAAACATAACATAAAGCGACCCAGAGCTACATAAAGAACGAAATTGATCGACACTTCATAGGTAGAAATCAACTTTATATTGGGATATCTTATGGTGTGATAATCTCCAAACACGTCACACTTGGTATATTATATACCATTTATTTATGTTGGTTTGTGGGAATAAAAAAGCAAAATGCTTTATAAATATAGTAATTGGTTTGAAAATATTTATTACAAATAAGTATATTACAATACAAATTGGCAATGGGTTTGGAGGACAAGTGCGATCCACGTATGCATAACCCCCTCTCCCAATTGCCGTTATAAACTGCGATATATAATCATTTGGGTTGTCAACACAATAGGCATAACATATTTACAAGTGTATACATATGGACCCGCCATATCAAATCCAGTCGGAAGTCGGGATTTATTTACCCTGTGCCAATGCATTCTCTTATATATGCGAGTCGACCATAGGTCGCCTCGCATATATAAGAGAATGCATTGGCCTAACAATTTTTTATCATGTTTTTTAAATAAATGTTTCTTACAATTTTTAGGACATGAAATAAAAAAAACATCCATTACCCTGCAGGGAGCCCCACACATATATAGAAGCACATAGAAGAGTGTCGTCTGCTCATGTTTGTCTGGGGCTCTGTATGGGTGAAATTATAAAATTGTTAAAGAATACAAGAACAAATTATTAAAATTGTAAAAAATTGTTAGGCCAATGCATTCTCTTATATATGCGAGGCGACCTATGGTCGACTCGCATATATAAGAGAATGCATTGGCACATGGTAAAAAAATCCCGACTTCCGACTGGATTTGATATGGTGGGTCACATATATCATTGTACATTATTTGAAGTCTAATTTGTGGTCTCACCACCCCACCCATTCTTCACAATTCCAATAAGACTATCGAGTAGCTCTTTTAAATGTGATACATGTATCTCAATGTGCGTTAAGAAGTGATCGTAATCTTAATGTGGCTTTTTGAGGATCACGACAGTCTTCATCGACTAGTAAGCGTCGCATTGTTCGACCACAATTTTTTCTGCTATGGTTGACAGTCATTCAACACAAACACAAGAACCAACAACTGGCATAGCTATGAGCTAATGATTACATGAATTTGTTATCTTCGTGGATGTTGGTGGGCAAAATACGTCGATAAATACATATACACACAACACGAACATGTTACCACTATGCACCAGAACAGCCAAAAGGACACGATTAGATAGCGAAATATACTTACTCAGGGTTCACGATTAGATAGCGATTGCAATTAAAAAGCAAAAAACACATGATACGCACGGTTAGGATTGAGGCTAGGATTATTGACCAAATAACAGAGATGTTTGAAGAAGCGAACCATAACGCCCCCCATGCCACCAACTCACTGGGAGTATTTAACCTATATATGTATATGACAACAGTTTATCCAACATACTCGCGCAAATACGCACATAATCGACTTATAATTTTTTTATTATATTTATTAGGGGTTTGGGATCTAACCCGGGAGGATTTGGAAGGGGCGGAACCCCTCCCCTATAACCCGCTTTTGAATGATGATGGGGTTATGAAAATCGTAATACATAGACATAATTGATGAAGGGGTGAAAAATTATCTAGACATTATTATTATTATATTTTATTTAGTTTCTTTTTGTTTCTTTTAGGTGCTTCTTCTGTTGTTGTTGTTTTTGAATGGGGCTCCAACCGGTACTGAGCTTGCATTTCTGTGATTTGAGCTTGCATTTCTGTGCTTACGGAATCTGCATCTGCCTGAGCCGCCCGCACTTTTTGAATCAGTTCTTCGATGGTGGGGTTGGAGCTGGTGCTGTTGTTGTTGTTGTTGCTGGTGGTGGAGATGGAGGACACCGGGCTGTGGTGGTATTTCGGTGTCTGAGGTGGCAACATGTCCATCTCCACCACGAAATCAGCGGCAGGAACATCGTCCCTGTCTCCGCTGACCTCGGCGACGATAATAGCAGGAACTTCCGGCAGATCAATTGCGTCCCTGCTACTGGTGGTGATATCGTCACGGGAGGCCAAGTGGTGGGAAGCTGGGCGTCTCTCGGCTAACCCCTGTCTCCACGTATCGGTGTCCCTGCGTCGGCGCGACGGTGTCTTCTTCTTTTTCCTTTCTTCCTGGCTTGGTCCCAGATGTCCAAGTCCCCGTACCGGATGGTAGGTCGCTGGTGGAATCCAGCTTCCGAGGTACCGCCAGCAGAGGGTTCTGCTGGAGCAATCCGGTACTACAAGGATAGACGCACAATGCCCCCTTTAGTCTGGGTTAGAGTCCAACTAAAGGTGTCCACAATGCGCAGTCTATCCAAAGCCGCGACAACGGCAGAGGGGATTAGCAACATAATCCTCTGCCAAGTCCAAAAACGTTCACTCCGAATCGCTCGGGCGGCTAAGATCTTTTCAGATCGACCACACAACTCACACGCGATCCGGGCTCAGCTAGCCGGAGCAGCGACAAGCCACCTATAATGTGATTATTTTATTCTAAAATAAGCATACACTGGATCATACCCGTTATTTCGTTGATGGCGTGGGCCACAGTGAAAACATGTGTTAAAGAGCGTACACCCGAAAAGTCGTGAGTTGGCTTCTTTGTGTCATTGTCCGCGCATAATCTGCTTACAATCTCCTCATTATGAGTCGATAATGTGACTAAAATGCTCTTATTTTCAGCATATTATTGACTTAAAATGAGACGATTCTAAGCACATTATCTACATAAAAGAAGTCT
The DNA here is from genome assembly GCA_032622095.1 of Siphonodentalium dalli. NCBI lineage: Eukaryota > Metazoa > Mollusca > Scaphopoda > Gadilida > Siphonodentaliidae > Siphonodentalium > Siphonodentalium dalli. Next base: position 209,132,508 of record CP136061.1, read on the forward strand.
ATTATAAGCATATAATGTGCGGGTTTTCAGAGAACGGGCTGGTTTATCAATTGTGGTATTGTAAATTCTTTCATACCAATCTCTGTTATTTCGTCAAGGTATACTCGATCTATTTTGAGTATCAGCCTTCAGATCAACTGCATGATGATACCTATTTCGAATTGCAATAGCAACCTCGCGTGTTAACTGTTACCGCGTTTGAATATCAATCGCTATCTAATCTTGAACCCCGATTTAAGTATCTTTGGTTATCTAATCGTGTGCGTATTAATTGCTCAGAACCACTTACTGTTGATATATAAATTCATTAATTCTGTTGAACGTTCCGCGCAGATATGACATGGGAAAACTTTATTTACATTGGATATTTTATATGCTGCGGCGAAAGGGTGACAAATTTTGGTGCGACAATTTCACATCATGATAGACCTAATCAGTATGTTGATGCTAATCACAGGAATATATCGGAGTACACATATTGATATAATACAAACTGTGGTCAGTTGTTGAATTATATGCATTTTCCAATTACATAAGTATAAACTAAGTTTCGAGATATGACACCACTTTATGGAACTTAAATAACATGACACCCAGAAGGCATGCTGCCACATAATATTTCATTACCTGTCATAAGAGAATAATAATTAGGATAAGATGAAGTCGGGAAATCCGGAACAGTATATTTGGCTTTGACTCCTTCGGTGAAGAAACGGTCGAATCCTGGGAAATCTTGTCCCGAATCCAAATAATTCCACTTGAATCCATCCAAAAGGAATAACAGAAGTTTATGCTCTAATTTCGAAGCCGCAATGCCGAAAGAGGCAAACATAGCCAGGAATAACGACCTATAGGCTGACATTGTCGGACTTGTATGCAGCCATACGCGTATATCCCCAGCATCTATGGACTTACATGTAATTTTTGTCAGCTGACCGACTGCCGGTTCAGCGCATACCCGAGTTGTGCAAGCCTTCGAGTTGTGTTAGATCGCCTACTGCGGAAATAAATGAAGCTAATAAAGACGCGCCGCATGCCATTTATGTGTCTTTGTCATGTTTCGTCGCGTGTAGTTTTTTCTAAACATATAATACTGACGAATTAACTAAGCGTTGATTCGCGTACACCTATAACTTTAATGGCGTGTTGCATGATTAAAGATGACATGCGGTCGGTATGAAGATAGACCTACCTGCCCATTACATATGTATCCCGCTCATGGATAAACGCTGTATAACCCATATTCGGTGTGACTAATTAGGCCGCGAACAGTGTTATGTGATGGCTTATGGTAGTAGGATACAAAATAAGCATATATTCAGGGGGGGGGGGTCGGAAAAAGTGCCATGACAGTAGGCTGAATTTTTTTCCCGCCTCTTGGGTACCCACAACCCCCCCCCTATTTGAAGGAATTTTTTTTAAACATTAATGATATAAATGAATATCTTAATTCATTTGTATTTACTTTAATCATGGGTGTCATAACTGTCCATTTTCATCTTGAACCAGTGGCGTTGGTACTTGACAATGTGATCTGATGCAAAAGACGAAATTGTGAGTGTTGGTTTGTAACCGGGATTTCTGATAAGCATTATGCCTATATCCACACTAACTACCCCCCCCCCCTAAGCCCTGACCTAAGTGTCACACATACCATAACAATGATGCTGAACACTTTGAGGCAATTATATTGCAGAAATATTGTAAGAGGAAAAAACTGTGACCACTTGGAAAAAAGTTACTTTTTTCGCGGCTGAACCACCCCTTGATATATTATGAAAATTGACTTGCTGTGCCATCCACCGGTGGATTTATTAACCGATTAAATTCCGATATTGACTAAAGGAACCCGGGAGAGTCCGGGCACACAGGGACCCGATCAGATTATATATTGATGACTAATGGTAGTGAGGCACTTACTAAAGGTATACTGTGAAGATTGACTCGACATCTCGTTCACGACCGGCTTCATTAACTCCTTAAAGGTACGGTTGGCATTGGCGGTGGGTATCCTGTGAAAATATTTCCACCCGTCAAAAACCGCCACAAACAGAAAGAACATCAAAATGTAGACAGACTTTGTCCGTATATAAATAAGAAATATCGCATAAACAGTATGTTATTCTCATATGTTTAACCATTGTTATGTAAACAAAAGCATAAAAAGTTACCTTTCTGGTGTTTGTTTATATTATGATGGTAAACATAAAGAGCGTTCTTTGTTGGTGAATTCCTGATATGGAACTAATAAAGAGCGTTTATGCCATTTGTGTGTGATTAGCCAGAAGCATTGTGCTGTCCTCTGTAACCCAATCAGGCTCTTGCTTAGGTAAAACATAGTAGGTATTTATGATAACATGCTGTTTACGCGATGGTCATGGTATATATGAACGAAACTGTATGCGTTTTAATGTTTTTCTGTTTACGATGTTTGGAACAAATATGAATATTTTCGACAATTAAGGCTTCACGTGCCTTTAAATAACGATATGCATCAGAAGAACATAGGAGAGCCCGGGCTGCCCCATGGGCCCATGGACAACATAATATGATGCCATATGGTAGTGGGATACATACTAAGTATAGGTTGCGAACGTTTATTTGCTGTGTCATCAACCGCCGGTATTAACGCTTTAAATTCCGATAATGACTAAATAGTGGAATAGATTAGTAACAAAATTGTTCACTTTATGACTAACGTATGGAATTTTGCACATATGTACATATTCACACACTAAATTGATATTAGGTATGGAACCACGCTGAAATTTCACATTAATCCCCATTTTAAGGGATTTCCCGAATTTAAAGAGCGTTGCATAATTATATAATTTACTAAATGTCGCAATTACTCTTCCCATGGAATATGCAATTAAAAATTAGGCATATACAGTAGCTATGACTCTGCGAGATATAATGATACATTTTATGCCAAAATTGGAACCTCTAGTCCATGGTGGCCCTCAATGTGGCAGCCTTAAGTGGAAAACTTGACATTTGTTCACTAACATATTCTATATCAGTTTCAGCTTTTTGGACCTGTTTGAGAATTTGACTCTATTTTGTGATGTTCATGTTAACTGATCATTCATTGTAGCAATGAAATATGTCATTCATGGGGTTCCATCCCCTTTAAATCCATCAAAATCGATTAAAAAAGAATTCAGTATAAAATTTCACAAAAAATCATAAATTGTATCCTAGTTACATTTCAACATGAAATGGACAGAACTGCACAATGTAAGTGATGCATACCATTACTTGTGACAATATTAACCAAATGGAATCAAACTTTTCACTTTGGCTAAAAATGGCTGTCAAAATGGCGGCCAAAATATGGAAAATGGTAAGTATGGTCCCAGTGTGCCATACAATCGCTTGTAAAAAAAAGTTGTTGTTGATGTATACAATTGTATATTATGTCGTAAGTACATTGAACACTAACATTTATGATGCATATTTGTTAAGTGTTACGATTACATTACCAAAATATTGGAATTTTCTCTAAAAATCCGGCTTGGACTATTTGGAACTATCTTTGGTATTTATTGATTTAATCTTTCTTAGATGCATCACATTGAGGTGTTTTTAGAAAAAAAATACTCAAGATGGCTTGCAGAATTTCCACAAAATTTTATAGAAAAGTTGATATTTTCACATAATTATATTCATTATTTCTCAGGTCTTCTGCAAAGGTAGCAAATTGTGGTTCGCTTGGGTATTAAACATGCTACTCAATCAACTGACAACTAACTGTTCTATTCTGGTTGTCCCTGTACCTTATGGGGCATGGCAATTCCATTTTAACTGATGCAAAATGTAATTTAGCTGAAAACGTCTTATCGGATTCTGGTCATGTTTTGAACGGAAATGAGCAGAAATCGGAAAATAAACTGAGAGGAGTATAGTTATATGCCTAGTCCGGCCCAATAACATGTGACAATTTTTGTTACATTGAGTTGAAATATTCATAATCAATGGTATGCCTCACTTACTGTGCACAGCTCTGTCCATTTCTTCTTAATATATGACTATAATCCTAACGGTGATTATTGGTGAAATTTCATACCAAATTCTGTAAAAATCGAATTATTGAGGGATCGGAAGGGACTGGGATCCCACGAATGGCAAATTTCATTGCTTCAATAATCAGTTAACATGAAAAATACAAAATATTTCGAACCAGTTCCATACTTTTACAGCTTAAACTGATCTAGAAGATATTGGTGAAAAAACGACAAATTGTCCTATTTTAGCTGCCATTTTTACGGCCATCTTGGACGGGGGAATTCCAATTTTGCCATAAACATGTGGCATTATATCTAGCAGAGTCATACTTACTGTATATGTCTAATTTTAAATCGCAATTTTCATGGTAAGATTAATTGCGACATTTAATAAATTATATAATCACTAAACGCTCTTTAAATTTGGAAAATTAAAGTGAAATTTCAGAGAGACTCCATATCTAATATCAATAAGTTAGTGAATGTGTACATATGGGCAAACTTTCATGCTTTATTCACAATTTGAACAATTGCCTTGGAAACTGAAATTAATCTACTCCACTAAAAGAACCCGGGACTCGGCGAGAGCCTGGGCGGATTCAGAGAGCAGATCACACTCTATGTTGATGACTAACGGTAGTGATGCACTTGCAAAATTTAAACGGTGAAGATTGAATCGCCAACTCGTTGATGGGCGGGTTCATTAACCCCTTAAATGGTGGTAAAGGTTAGAAGATCGCGAGATATTTCGGGCAAGCGCGGGGTGGGGGGCTTGGACCCGTAGACAGTATAACATGATTCAGTATGGTAGTATAGGATGCATAGGCTTTACTTGCCGTGCCACCCATCACCTGTTTTTATTAACCCTTTAATGCGATATTGACTAAACGAACCGTAGCTGCGAATACTGACTCGCCATCTCGTTCACGGCCGGGTTCACTAACCCCTTAAATGACGATGTGGATCAGGAGAGCATGGAATTATTTTTTCGTATCGTATTATTCCAAACTATAATGTAGGTAGATCACTTTCCATTTAATTGGGAAATGCGTCGGAATGTATACATGTATACCTATAGTGGAAAGTGTTTTGATCTCTAGCAGAAAGATGTTATATCTATAGCAGAGCACACAAGAATATATCCAATAAGTGTTATTAATGAATTAGGCTATTGGCGATCTAACTAATAAATTTCGCCATATTTGATAGAACGTCAGTGGGGTACATTTGAATACTTCTTGCCTCAACTGCACATGACAGCTGAATTATCAAAGACCTGAATGCCACAACGCATGAAGGTTGAAGCCGAGTTCCGAGTCATGACGCTGATTTTAATGAGCATAGTTAGGCTCGGTTTAATGTTTGTTGACATACTTGCAATGGAGGAAATGGCATTCGTGACATTAGTCAATCAACCTTGATTCCAATGGCCCACAATTTGATGTTATTAAGCAGCTTATCACTAATCTCATTGTTTGACTTTCTAAAAGGCCTGCTGTTACCTGGTCTTGCACCCACTTTCATATAATGGTTACACATGACTGTTATTGGACCAGGGTAGGCATATGATTATGCCCCTCTCAGTTCATTTTCAGAGTTCTGCTCATTTCCGTTCAACAACATGGTCAGAATCCCATAAGAAGTTTTCGGCGAAATTACATTCTGCATCATTTAAAATGAATTGACATGCCCCATGAGGTAAAGGGACAACGAGAATGGAATACTTTGTTGCCAGTTGATTAATTAGCATGTTTAATAACAAAGTGAATCACAATTTGCTGCCTTTACAGAAAAGTAGAGAATAATGTTCGGGATATATGTAAAAATATCAACTTTTCTATAAAATTTTGTGGACATTTTGCAAGCCATCTTGAGCATGTTTTTTTTCTAAAAACGCCTCAATGTGATGCATTTAAGACGGATTAAATCAATAAATACCAAAGATAGTTACAAATAGTCCAAGCCTGATAAGTTAGAATTGTGAGAGAAAATTCCAATATTTTGGTAATGTAATCGTAACACTTAACAAAGATGCATCATGTTAGAATTCAATGCATTTACGACATAATATCCAATTTTATACATCAACCACAACTTTTTTACAAGCGATTGTATGGCACAATGGGACCATATTTACCATTTTCAATGTTTTGGCCGCCATTTTGACAGCCATTATTAGCCGAAGTGAAAATTTTGATTCCATTTGGTTAATATTGTCACAAGTAATGGTATGCATCACTTGCTTTGTGCAGTTCTTCTCATTTCTTGTTGAAATGTGACTAGGATACAATTTATGATTTTTGGTGAAATTGTATACTGAATTCTGTAAAATTAGATTTTTTAAGGATTTCAAGGGGATGGAACCCCGTGAATGACACATTTCATTGCTTTCTATGATCAGTTAACATGAACATCACAAAATAAAGTCAAATTCTCAACCAGCTCCAAACAGCTGAAACTGATATAGAATATATTAGTGAATAAATGTCAAATTTTCCACTTGGACGTGGGTGTTTCCAATTTTGGCCTAAAAATGTATCAATATATCTCGCAGAGTCATTCCTACTGTATATGCCTAATTTTTAATAGCATATTGCATGTGAAGAGTAATTGCGACATTTAGTAAATTATATAATTATGAAACGCTCTTTAAATTCGGGAAATCCCTTAAAAGAGGGGTTAAAGTGAACTTTCAGCGTGGTTCCATACCTAATATCAATTAGTATGTAAATATGAACATATGTGCAAAATTTCATACTTTAGTCATAAAGTGAACAATTTTGTTACTAATCTATTCCACTATTTAACCAATATCGGAATTTAAAGGGTTAATCAAATCGGCGGTGGATGACACAGCAAATAAACGTTCGCAACCTATACTTAATATGTATCCCACTACCATAATGTATCATATTATGTTGTACATGTGCCCATGGGGCTGCCCGGGCTTGCCCGGGCTCTCCTATGTTCTTCTGGTGCATATCGTCGTTTAAGGGGTTAATGGAGCCGGTCGTGAACGAGATGGCGAGTCAATTTTCAAAGTATACCCTTTGTAAGTGCCTCGCTACCATTAGCCATCAATATATAATCTGATCTGGTCCCTGTGTGCCGGGACTCTCCCGGATTATTTTAGTCAATATCGGCATTTAAAGGGTTAATAAACCCGCCGGTGGGTGACACAGCAAGTCAATTTTAATAATCTATGCTTATTTTGTATCCTACTATCATAAGCCATCACATTACACTGTCCGCGGGCCCATGGAGCTGCCCGGGGCCGCCCAGGCTTGCCCGGGCGTGTCCGGGCTTGCCCGGGCACTAATTAGTCACACCCCTGTATATTTGCATATTCGGTATTCAAGAATCATGGGAATTATCGGTTAATTGGATAGAGAGTGGACGAATAGTGATAATGAAATCGTCTGTCAACATTTTAAAATGAAAATGAGTATAGTTATATCTATAATATCCCCTAACAACTATTTCGGAAATAACTCGTGTGGACACTGACCTGCATGTGTAAATTTGGATGGTATCGGCGGAAAGGTCCAGATGAATCTGAACCATGTACAACCAACTAAAATAGACAAAGGAGGGTGACGGTAGTGCGTTTATATGTACATATAGTGTTTTAATCCATATGTGTTGGTTGAAGAGAACGATACGTACAGTCGGTCCCACTAAAAGCCGACCGCTCCACCCTCAGGATGCCGATCGTGCATGAACCAATGTTCCATCCCCCAAGTTCGTAACTCGAGCGGAACCGCCATTGTCAACCCATAAATTACGGTCCAAGGCGGAAGTGGATATGCTAAAGGCACGGGCGGCATTCGTTGTAGAAATATTCACATGTGTTCAAATCGCCAGCAACAGAAGGAGGTGAATATTTTAACAGCATACCCACCGCCAACACCGCCCGTATCTTTAACCCCTTCGCTACGGTCGGATTCGATATTTGCATGCACGACAAAATACAAAGGGTAACACCCGACCATACCGCCCCATGTGGCCGAACGAGATGGTTTTTGTACTATCATTCGGAATAAACCACCATGTACATGTACCATAGTTCCATTTCACAACTCCGTAGCTCGAGCGAACCGCCATTATTAACCCCTAGCGTACGGTCGAAAAGACGTCGATAAGGTTGTTGCGTTGCAAATTACAACTATGATATGACATTGGGCACTGGGGCATTGGTTGACAAATTTTATATGGATAACTGGACAGATATGCTATAAGCTTAGAACACTAAAATATATATGCAGAATACGTTTCACCGGACACACGACACGACGTGGGAGGCCTTTCAACTTACGGAAACCTGTGAATATGAGAAACATGTTGCCTTATTTCTGGATTATATGCCCAGTGAGATTTTTTGTTTTTGAAATTGCATGCATGCTACCACAAACCATTATTCAATATTTTCTGAAGGTGACCAGGGCATTGTGGTGCGAATGGAACTACCGTTCACCATTAGCGCGATAATTGCTTGTTATCTCACTTAACTGTAGTAAGTGTGAGTTATGTGGGAACACGAGGGTCGTGTGGGTCGGCTAGGTGCTGGTGGTTTGGAGAGCTGTGCCTTTGGGGGTTCTCCGCACATTCAGAATTATCTGGGTTTGAATACCCCTCACGTTTCTCTCCGTTCGTCTCTAACTGAACTCACTCCATTCCTTCTTCTCTCGTGTTGTAGCTATCAGTGCCTGATGCTGTCCTCAGTTGTTTGTGTGCCCGGCCGATCTGTCATTTCCAATTTTTGCACATAAGCTATACGTGTGTACATGTTTTTGATTGGAACATATTTTATTTATCATCCCAGAATATAATATTACACAATAAATATGATTATACTGTAGTAACATACGATGAGCAACGGGGATTGGAGCACAAGTTATTACAACTTACTAAATGTCCATCTCCCAAAATAAGACGTCCTTGAGAAATACTGAAACAAATAAAATGGGGTAGGCTATAAATTAAGCAAACTAATTGTTTTTGTTCAAGATGGAAGAAGATAATCACTAGATGAGAATTGTGTGCATGTATACATGCTATGTTCTCGTTTTCCTGTTATAAAATCTCTGTATTGCGTTAAAGGCACGGTTGGCCTTCGTTATAGGTTATAATTTAGAAATAATCTGCACACATTATAAAAGTCTGTAAAGAATCACCACCAAGAAAGGAACGTCTTGAATAACTCAATTCAATTCAATTTAATTCAATTTAATTACTCTTCATCATGTTAGATATTACAGAGTATGTGCATAATTAAAATATAACATATATAGTATATAGTGTGCGATGCATGAGGAGTTTTGAGTTATATTATTATGTGCAACAGTGCAAGATAGTACACAATATATAGTGAAATTCAACAATTATTTAATTCAGCAACCCACGGTGGTGTCCTGACGTGTGCGGTTATAGAATACCACAGGAGAGCATAAAGAATGGCATAACCCTTTTAATGAATAGTGAAAGATTTTGTGTTCTCTTCCCCTTCCCCGAATTGAATAGTTCCTTAAATTTAATAATATTCGGTTTTCGGTAGAAGTAGGGTGTTATATATCTCTCTCGTAGAGTCTGTAAAGAAGGGCATTTTAAAATTACATGGAATTCATCACTGAGTTCTAAGTTACATAAAGTACACTTTCTGTCTCAGTAACCTGAACCTACCCAGGATCCCGATTCAACTGGTAAGTAGTGATTTCTGCTCCTGAACCGTAACATGACGGTTACTATGTTATTGTATATACTCGATATGTATGTCTCTCGACCGAAATTTATCTCAATAATTCGATGGAATGCATATTTATTTGATATGGACATGGTGCCTCTCCATTCTTGAATAAAAACATCTTCTAGTCGTGCTTTAACATTTGTGGTGAATCGATTCAAAGAATTCAGGGACAGATCTTTCCAGATGTATCCCATACCAAGTTTGTTAACATTGTCTTCTATGTTTCTGGTCCATGGGTTGTTGCATTTATTATTTAAATACATTGAATATAGAACATAATACAACATTAAAGGCATTCGATGGCATTCCATAGTTAATATTCTTCCCCAATATGAGAGGGCGCGAATTTCAGTTTAAGGGTTATTGTGAACATGCCAGTTTCGCCATATACAAATGCTGAAGGCGTTGAAGTTTTTAGCCACAAAAGAAATTTTAGAAACCAGAGTTCAAGTTTGTCAAAACATTTAAGATTTTCATGTGACCAAATTCCAGCCTCATATGTCATAATTGGAATTATTGATTTCTCGTATAGCTCTAAGATACTGAGATTATTTGTTCGCATTTTGTTTAAAACTGCGTACATAGCTTTATTTGCTTGAAGACATCTCATGTTTCTTTCTTTCGCAAAATTACCATTTTTATGAAAATGTGTTCCGAGATACTTATAACTATCAACAACCTCGAGGTCTTGGTTTGATATTTTGAACGCAAGCTTCTTTGACGCTGGGGTAGTTCTTCCAAATATCAATACTTTTGTTTTCGATGCGTTAATGTTGAGTCCGTCCCCAAGCTTTACAGTAAACAGAAAATGCGTCGAGTGCATGGCCGTCACTAGAATTCGCCATTAAGGTTGTGTTGCCTGCATATATCAGAAGAAGAGTTTGGCAGAAATGCCAGTATCGAAATCGCCAAACTTCCCCACATCGATGCCATGACATCCCTTTTCGCTTATGTTCTGTTCCAGGTCGTTAACATACAGGGCATAAAGTATCGGTAATAAGTTATCTCCCTGTTTTAGGCCAATATTTGAGCAAAAGTAATATGACTGTTGCGTGTCTACGCTAACGCACAACTTAAGGTCATTGTACATCCCTTTAGTGACATTTAATACCGTCCCTGTTATATTATATCGAATAAGTTTTTCCCATACTTATGTAGACAAAACTGTTACAGTGATTTGTCAACAAACATCGCTATTCGCATAGTAAGTTCAACTCGTCAGGCTTTGAGTAAACATTGGTATCGTATTAGACTAACCGGAAATTGAACGGTAATTACACTATTTCAGAAATGTTTACACATGTATAACAATGGTTTCGATATACGAAATCTTACTATCAGGAGAGTTATAAATTATGCCAATAAGAACAAAGGCGATCTATTTTTACATGTACTTTTGGGTGGTACATGTAGTTGCATTGCAGACCGTTATGCTATTTTTCAACAACTAATACAACCGGTATTAAAAATATTTCACAATAAATATGTTTTTGAATATTTGATACGCATTCTGGGTTTTCATGGATATGTTCAGATTATCGGAACACAACGAATATAAAATTATAAGAGTACTGTTTGTTAACAGCATCAGTTTGCCCTAACATCACCATAGCAATTCAGCAGGACTCAACCGCGTCATAGCACATTATCACTTAGCAGGATCTCTTGACAAGGGGTGAGAGTACTGTGATACCGATTTCACTTCTAGGACGGCGCGGCTTTCTCAAGATGACGTAAAAACTCGTTTCCAAATATGGAGTGCCTGTCTGGTGTAGTAACAGTTTGTGATGACGGATGAAAAATGGAATGGGGGGAGGGGGGGGGGGGGGGTCTCATATACACATGAATGAAAACTGAATTTCTGTTCGAAAAACCTATAAATATGATAAGATTTTAGTCGGCTTTTAAAAAGATTATGGGGTAGAACCTGTTATATTGTACATACCTGAACATTACATCTCGCAGTTTTACCCAATGTCCATTTCGCTGGCATACGTACATGTGCATGCATGTATATGCCTTAATTAGTGAGCATATTTTGCATGACGGAGATGAACAAAATATCTTAGTTGTGGCATATCAATCTGTTCATTTTTGGTATATCACATATGTTAGTGTTGTCTGCGAAATGGTATATAAAACACTTGCACAGGTTTGGTTTTGTCGTCCGTTAAATGCCTGATTCTGCCTGCTGAGCAAGGCAGTGCGTTTCCACATGAAGGAGGGGTAACTCTATTCGACCCTGACTATTTGAATGAATACATACTTCTTCTTCTTCTCCTACTTCTTCCTTTGACAGCTCGATGTCATTTACTGACAATTATGAACTGATCCAAGTGCTACCACGGCCGAGTAACTTTATAACCCTGTTGTGACCCCAGTAGCGTTCTGTAACGTGCACACACCGAGGCGTGTACACGGGTCAGCCATTAATGTCAGCGCCCGACCGGACAGCGTACTGCACCATGACAACATACCCGGACAAATGTTGTAATGTGGGAAGTCGACATTTTTGCATTCGGATCTTTATTCGGTGCTCTCAAATGAGACTTTCAGCCTGACAAAGTTTGTAGCTGACAAAGTTCTGATTTTTATACGCCCTTTTGAAAAAAAGGCCGTATTATAGTATTGGTCTGTCCGTCCGGGCGTCCGGGCGTGCGGGCGTCCTGGCGGGCGTCCGTCCGTCCGTCCGTTAACCTGTTGTCCGGATGATAACTTTAGTTAGAGTCAACCAAAATTAGTAAAATTTGGTATGTGGGTTTATTAGCCGAAAAGTAAGTTCAAGTTCGAATTTGGGTTCCGCCCGCCAATTTTCACCGGAGTTATGCCCCTTATTTAACGTTTTTTGACTTAGAAAATCCTTGAAATTTGTTGTCCGGATGATAACTTTAGTATTGTTTATCGGAATGAAATCCAAATTTGGTATATTGCTTTCTCCCACAAAACACAGGTCAAGTTCGAATTTGGGTTCTGTCCGACCATTTTTGGCAGAGTTATGCCCCTTTTTCGACTCAGAAAATTCAGTTTTTCTTATGTTTTTTGGTTTCTGGATGATTTTGGAATATTTATACGCAAAACCCGTTTTTTTGTGGATTACATATATCAAAATACAGCTCAAGTCCGAATTTCGTTTTAATCCGATAATTTTTGCAAGAGTTATGGCCCCTTTTTTGACGTAATTTGACCTGAAATTTGTTGTCCGGATGATAACTTTAGTTAGAGTGAACCGATATCAATCAAATTTGGTATGTGGGTTTATTAGGAGAAAAGACAGCTCAAGTTCGAATTTGGGTTCCGTCCGCCAATTTTCACCAGAGTTATGCCCCTTATTTGACGTAATTTGACTTAGAAAATCCCTGAAATTTGTTGTCTGGATGATAACTTTACTAGAGCTTATCGGATTCAATGATAATTTGGTATATTACTTTCTCCCACCAAAACACAGGTCAAGTTCAAATTTGAGTTCCGTCCGCCAATTTTTACCAGAGTTATGCCCCTTTTTCCAGTTTCCGCCGACACAAGAGAGGGCGTATTTTGCACGCCCAGCGTAGCTCTTGTTATCAGCTAGCACGAGAAACCAGTACGCTACCTCTCGGCTACCGACTTCCTTCACATCTCAATGGAGACTGTCGTCCTCTTGCCACATAACTTACAAGAAAAAATATCTCGGACGAGATTCCAGAAAATATTTTCCATGTCAATATTTCCGACAATTTACAGATTTAGATTTATTTACCGTTTGACTTCCAGATAACACGTGGGACATGTTTGCCTTGTTGTGTATTTGTTTGTTTAATATTAAGGTTTGGTATATGCACTCTATAAATAATTAGGATAACACAAACCATTACTACTGATGCCGTTTTGCCCACACGGGAGTATCAATAACAAAATAATCTTCGTTGTCGGATAACACACATGGTAGATACATAATATAGGAATGAATTTTAACCCGATTTCCGATCCGGGTTAGGCCGAGAAAGTGTTTTTTTCACGGACTTCGAATCCGGATCCGGATCCGATCATTATGTGGCATTCTTGAATTATTATATCACCGCTATATGTTACCACATACTAGTTAACAGGTTGCAGGCATATACAGCTGACAACCGTGGAGGGCGAATTGCTTCGGAAGAAAATAATGGTTATGCAATCGTGCACTGTGCGGTAGTAGTTACTATCATAGTACACATGTATCGGAACGTATGTATGTGGAACGTGTGTACAAGACCTCTAGCTTGAATTTTCGGATACGTATCCGGGGTTTTTTCTCAATATAGGCCGGATTCGTCATGACAGGTTTAAACCTGGTCTACGTAAACCTATAGGTCTAAACCGCCGTTTGACAGTTAAATCCGTGGCTTAAACCAGAGACAGCAGGTCTGAGAGACGCATTCGTCATCTCTGGTTTCAACCTGGTCTACCCAGACCAGTGGTTTAGCAGTAGTGTCTCTATATCGTAGAGATAATTCATCGTACTTTCCTAATGCGGACCGCCGCGTTCAATCGATTTTGTTTTGCGTTTTATAAGCTTTAACTAGCAACTAAACCATATCATTCGATGGTCCAGCTAAATCAGATTTACGGAGGCTCAACCTGAGATGACGAATCCGTCTATTCTGAACCGCGGTTTAGAAGGGTGAACTTGTAAATAAGCTAGATTGAGGGAGTGTCTAGGAGACACATACCGAATGATGTTACCGTGTCACCGTTGATTCATTCGCATGCGAGGGTCACTCAGATGTGGACATGTTCCCTCAGTATGAATTTTACAACTGTCTTGTTGCTTTTCTAGCTTGTATAAATCACAAATACTGGTGTTTTCTACGAATTCATTTGAACGACCCAACGTTTTAATTTTGACACCACACGAAGCTATATGACCAGATATGCTATATATACATATTTTGGTTTTCGAGCCTAAAATTATATTGCTTTATGGGTCACATTTGATAACAACTTATTTTGATGTAGATCATACCACGAAGATCTACTAAACCCTGTGCCAATGAATTATCTTATATATGAGGCTCCTATATAAGAAAATACATTGGTCTAACAATATTTACCTTGGCCTTGTAAGCCAGTGCATTCTCGTATATATGCGAGGCTCCACATGGGAGACTCACATAGCTGGTAACCAAAGGTTTGGCAAGGTTTTGTACTAGTAGAACAATGTATTTCAATATAAAAGTACGCATATTTTGGGAAGCTTACTACATCTTATTGAACTATTTACGTAGCAACAGTAAGCAACTATACACCATATATCTGCCGTCATTCCTTGCAAACATGATGAGTGTATCATGTTAAGAGGAAATATAGCAGCTAAGAGCAACTTGTACATCAGCTGTCATAATTCCTACCAACCATTCATGCATGGGATGGCCTATGATACTGACATTATATTGATTAGGATTCTTCGCGTGCGTTGCTTCTCGCAGGATGTATTACCATATATTTGGTTATCAAGGTCTATGTAATCGTACACACTGTTACACGTTTGAAGTGATTGAATATGAATCGAAATATTTTCGGAGTCAGACAGGTGTACATGTCTTTTATGAAATTATTTATCAACCATTGTAATGAATATGTTGATAGGCAGACAGTGAAGTCTTAAAAGTTGTGATATGTAGTATTTGATTGTGTTCTCACCTATATCTGCATTTGCGAATGTCTGTATGTATGTCTGTGTTCTATATGCATTCACGGGGGACTCTGGGTGGAACCAAATGGGTGTAACGTGGGTAACTGTTTACGAGGAAGATAATGGTGCGGGTTAGAATTTTCTGAAGTGACGCTATTGTTATCTGGGGCAGAACAGGGGAGGACAGCAAATGTTTTTGTCGCCAATGTCCACCATATACATGCAGTCATGTCCGTGATATGAGGAATCAAACTGTGTGGTTTAAATGTGTCAAAAGTAGCGCCGCTCGAATCAGGGGTGCATGGAAATTGCCAAATTGGTGCCGAATGGATGAGAGATGGGGGTGTTATATTTGATACGAATTTGTTAATCGCCGATCACCACCATCGCTATAATCCAGGAGTGGTTAAAATTGTCAAAAGTGTCGGGTCATGGGTGCACGGAGTGGTAACGAGACAGCAACATTGGTAAAACATATCTCAGCGCCGATTTTCACAAATTGATACATGTTCTTCTCCGTGATACGAAGAATCTAATTGTGTGGTTTAAATACGCCAACCTGTTGCCGTTTGGATGAAAGATGGAGCACTAATTTCATACTAATTTCTTTAGTCGCTGCATGATTTCCATCAATGCTATATATAATCATCTTCATAATGAATCAAATTGAGTGGTTTATAGATGTCAAAAGAGGCACTGCTTGATTCAGGGATAGGGAGTGGAGGGTCACCAAAACTGATATAAATATGTTTAGCGCCAATTTCAATTACATTCACAAATACACGTTCGTCTCCAGTGATACGCGGAATCAAGTCATGTAGGTTAAAGACGCCACATTTGGTGCCTGTATTTGCGAAAGTCTATCTTTCTATGTTCTGTGTAACTTCACGAGAGACCAAGGGGTATCGCAGGGGTAATTTTTACAAGGAAGATAATGGTGCGGCTAAAAACTATCTAAATGACTCTGTTTTGGGAAAACAAGGGGAGGGGCAGCAAAAATGATGGAAAGGTGTTGTCGCCGAATTTCACCAAACTTATACGTAATCATTTCCATGATGTGGCGCCGCTCGAGTCACGGAGGGGAGAGGGAACCAAAATTGAAAACAAATTTTAGCGCCGATTTCCACACAATTGATACAAATCATCTCAATTATACCAGTAGTCTAATTGACGTAGTTTTTTTATGCCAAAAGTGACGCAGTTCGAGCTATGAGTGGCGAGGGATACCAAATCGGATACAAATATGTTTAGCACTAATTTCCAGTATTCATACACATTTTCTCCAGTGCCACGATGAATCAAATAATGTGGGTTGAAGACGCCACAGTCGGTGTCGTTTGCGTCAGGGTTGGAGAGAGGGACATTACCATTGATAAACATGTTAACATGCAGTCACCGATATCCACCAGAGTTATATTTAGTCATCTCTATAATTCGTTCTAAGGGGTTTTTGGCGTTCAAATTTCACAACAGACAGAAGTGCAAATGGTGACTGAAGGAATTCACTTGAACACTTAGTTCTTCTCAACTGGCATATATATGTGGGATGGGATTCGGGGCATTCATATAGTGAACTAGCAAAAACAAATACATACGAAAGCATTAAAAGTATATTTATCATTCTATTTAAGAGATACATATATTCTTGCACAATGAGGGACCTTTATAAATGAACCAACACACAGCCTCCAATGTAGTCGGATATGTCAACAATTAAGGTATTCATAAAGTGTTTGTGACGACAGTTTATGTGTAAAATCGACACGACTGACAACATCAAGTGGCTCGGGCACTTTTGAAAACACCCACGGCGTTGACTGTTGACAGTTTCTGTCAACTCAAGAATGACTCTGACCATGCCATTAAAAGCTATATATATTGGGCGCGCTTGGTCGGGCACTGACACCAGCAAAGTCCGCGTCTTGTTTATACTTAACACCGTTTCGCGAGAAATGTCTGTTCCATTTGCTGGGTGTACCTGGTATGTACCTAGTTATACTATAGCATGCATGCCCGGCATAATCCCGGAAAGTTAAAAGGAACACAACTTTGTTTTGTGACTTCTATTTGGTTAAGAAGGCGTGAATTTTCAAAAAATCTCAATTTCATAACTATCAGTTTGAAGGAAACAATCATTATCCCTTATAACAAATGTATGTTATAGTACTATAACAACACTTCTTTATCCTCATAATATATATATCCATATTTACGAATGTTTGTCTGTCTATGTTCTATAGGAATTCACGCGGGGGGGGGGGGGGGGGGGTTCATATAGACGGCACCGAGGAGTGTAACACGTAACTTATTACGAGGAAGATAATGGTGCATGTTACAATTTTCTAAAGTGATGCTGCTGTGTACAAATATGATGTAATCCATCCAAGTGTTCATTTGATTCAGCTTCTGTTCTATCCAGTAACGTGTTCTCTTTGTTAATCATGCAGTCTTTATTTCGATATACATATGGCAACTCTCGAGTAATCTAGCTTCAAATATTTCTGCAGTCTTTAATTCGGCATAGGGCAGTTATCGGATTATGATAACTATATACTCGTGTTTGGTTTGGTTTGGTTTGGTTCTGCTGATTGGGATTTATAGTTGTTTCAGCCTCGAGACCATATCGCAAGGTTGTCAGTAACTGATAACGGGTGGAAGAATGATCACACAGATGGTTAATTTTTATCGGCAAATTACGCCACAGCACGTCGAAACCTCCGATTCCGGGAAAGCAACTTATAAACTTGCCCTAATACACGTATCATATAACCTTCCTTGGCTGTATATGGAATCCGCGCATATCTGGATTTGAACCAGCTTCACGATTGCTGGACGACTCATTTGGCCTAGTGTGTCGTGCATCTTACGAACTGAACCACCTGGACCCAAATAAAATACCACATGTGCTGTATGTAGTCCGGACTTCATTTTATGTATTTCTTAACATGATAAAATTAACATGGAATAATTAAGCAACTTGTTCCCTCATAATCAAGGAAATATACATGTATGAACCATGTATACTGTTCTCAAACAGTTCTCTTGTGGGAAAATTTAGTTTGTTAAGGTATAAGTACGGATGTTTTTTAATTTCGGTGATACTAAGAGCATATTATTATGAAAAATCAATAAGAATTGCTTTCGTGGATATTTTCAAATTTTTCACTAGATAATGTTATGAATTTCGCTATTTTTCCGTGATTCAAACATGATTTATATTCCACATAGAACGCTCAACGTGGTATAGCCACATCTTTCAGTTTAACATAAAATAAGTATGGTTGCAGTTCGATTTCGACATTTTCGGAAAAAGTATAAAAAAAAAAAGAGTAGATTTTACATGTCGTGATTGTTTGGCATTGTAGTATCGGACGATAGCACGGGCAGTTGTTAAAACTATAACATTTTTGATCGAAGCAAAATTGCTAAAATGATAATGATATGAGGGCCAAACAAGTTTGAATCGTCATGAAATTTTTCCAAAAGTTCCGAAATTTTGTGAAAATAGAAAGGGATATCCCACCAGTTCTTGTTTTATTATAATAGTACATATGGAGAAAAATATACATCGAGACTCAAAGTACTCTCTCCTACTGTTCTCAACATTTGGACACGTTTTATAACCAGATATTAGTGTCACTGTGACCGACAGGAGACGTCCAACATTTTGATATATTTTAAGAATTGGCTCACAGACTCAAAATTGATTACTCCAAAATCTAAAACATGAACGTCTCCAACTGATAGTGGGAATTTCCCAATTGGGAGACCACAACTTGTCATGTTAGTATTTCAAGACATAGATACTTCTTTTAGAAAACGGGAACATCCGCTTAAGAATATTTGCAGGAATATCATTGAGTGTGGATTATTGGTGGGATATCCGAAAATTATCAATTTAAATATAGCGTAAGTAACCATTACTTGACTTTTTCAAAATATATGAGTGCAGGATATTGTGATGTATATAAATTTACACATCATTTTGGGAGCTCGGTACTCGCTTTCAAAATTCACCAAAGTAAGCACAATGCTCTATATTTTGTATTTGTAACCCATGAGTTGAAAAAATACCAATAAGCAGGCTTTATGTCTGACCTGGAGATCCACGAACCAATAGGCTGTCTCTATCCAATAACAATAGTCAAAATTAGAAGAACAAAAATAGAATTATGTAATTTATTTTAATCAAGTAAACCAAAGAGAAAACCAGTAATAATACATGATCTGCATTAAATTATTAGTTTTGCATTTATTTGTTTATAAATTTGGGGTGGGGTGGGGGCAAATGTCCGTATTTTTACTAAGGTGGGGGACGTTGTGCAAATCTCTGGGCGGATATCTGGGGAGTGGGCAATTGTCCGGAAACCGTAATGGCTCGTTTTTTGGTGGTCTATTAAAAGAAATTCACGGGAGACGTTGCTATATTAAATTGCAATAGTTTACACAATTTGCTTTTTAAAAACAATTGCGCAGACTCCCTTCTCACAGAACAACACATGATCGGTTGTTGCGTTCCTGTATATCTTGATCAACTTAAATTATCGCTCTGTATCGCCACATATAGCAACATTACTTTTAAAATGAGAACATTAAGGCAGTATAGCACCATGAACATAGGAGCACCTGGATAAAAAACAAAATTGCAACCATGTCGATTATACTATTCAAAAACAAAATAACGTCCGAAGTACGCGCAGTTGTAAATAAATAAATACTTATTTGCTGGCGGGACGAATTAATCGTGATAAACAAATGAAAATCACTCCGACAAGGTGAGCCATTACCTATAATCCATGTTGTAGTATGACGTTTTGTGATGCCATTTGAATTTTGGATATACAATTTATGAAAATACGTTGAGTATATCACCTTAGTATTCATGGGCAACGCCGTGTCGCCTTGCTAATAGTCATTATTATGCCAGTAGCATAATCCTCCTCGTCGTTGGTAGGAATTATGACAGCAGTTGTACAAGATGCTTGTTACAGAAGCATACACACCTCACGGTTGAAAGGAATGATGGCAAATATATGGGCAACTTGCTTACGGTTGCTACATTATTGGCACAATGTAGTTTGCTGCCAATATATGCATCCTTTTACATTGAAATACATTGTTCTGCTAGTACAAAACTGTGTTGTTACTATAGATTAGTTCATGACCCGTCCTTCTGTTACCAGCTATCCAAGAGCTATATTTGTTCTGTAGGCATATAGCTTCCCCCTTAATTATTAAAACATGAAAGAGTCTAACCAAACTATATTGCCCATTTGATTTGCCAAACAGCTATACATGAGAATCCAACTCAATGGTTGGCTGAAATCAAGAAGAGAATAAATAAAGTTTTTGTTTACAGTATTTGACTAGCGCAACCTGTTGATCAATACAGTCCTGAGTAAGTTTATAGGTATTTCTAGTGATTGGAGTAAATTCGTGGAATATTAATGAAAATATACCTTCACCATATGGGACTTTTTATCTATTCTTGTTCAGCAAATTTTCCAGAGCATAACAAAACAATAAATACGTTTGTATTATGATAGACAGAGGCAGTTTCCCCGCAATTGCGAGGAAATTAACGAATTTCAGACACAATCTACAGATTCTACGTTGATATTGAAAAAGGTTTCTGCTCTAATAATTGATTCCTCACTGTCGTCGGAGTTTATGTTGACATTCTTGGGTTATTCGACCACAGAAAAAAGCGAGTTTATAATGTGTTGTGCCATTTCTTCATTTTATTTTTAAAAAATCGTACTGAAAAAAAAAATGGATTCGGATGATTTTTAAATTTGTTGTTTCATTTAAAGCTACTTGAATTCGCTCATGGGTATTCGTCATTGTCTTTTTATTTAATGATAGCAAACACGACATTTGCTTGATGTTGTAATTCTCGTAAAATTAAAAAATATATAAATATTAGAGTATAGTGTTAATGTTTAGTTGATTGATTTATTGCAAAAGTCACATAATACTGAAACAAGCAAAACGTATACTCTATGTACACACATTTGGATATCACGTTCGTCATTGTTCGTGTTATATACATATGCATGTTTATTTATACAGCAGTAATTAAATTAAATTAAATTACACAACAATAGGCGATAAACTTAAAAAGTATGATCATTACAAGTGTTCACCCTTAACAATAAGTGATTTCGCTCATATAGAATAGGACACATTCTTAAAGGCACACCTTTGGAATACGCAGTCTTTTTATGAGGCTTATATTTTGAAGAGATAGGAGACCATGGATTTTCTCTCTCGTATGGTTCTTCCAAAACTATTCAGGGATATATTGTTTTCTGATTTCTCCAAATGACTGCGTATAATAACTAAATGATATTCGTCTCCAAAATATTCTCCCGATATGGTGCATATCCTATTGTCATTATCATTCGGATATTTCTTCCATCTTCCTCATTATATAGGCAGTTAATGATTTTCAGTTCTGAGCTTCAGGAGGTATATCGATAGATTAGACAGCAAAATCTTCAAGTAATTTGGATAACCGTAGTCAGTTTTAATAAAACTATAAAATTGGGCCCTCGATGAAGCAGATGTGTTTATGTCAACGAGTATTGCGCCCCAATGACGTTGTTTGTGAATAGTGTTTGCATTTCGCAGTTCAATAGCGTCAGGCCCGTCTGGGGCATCCACTTTCATTGCAATTTAAAATTATAAAGAGCATTTTTGACAAAAGATAACCATTTGGAGTTATTTTTGTCTGCTGTCTTTGAGTTCATCTCTTGAGTCTGATAAATTAAGGTATAAATATTCTTAGCTAACTCAGAGGCGTCACTCGATACAAGCTTTGACCAATATGTCAGAGCTCGGCATGTCATTTATATAGAGACGGGTTGTCGTGCTAGGTTGTTTTTGTTGTTGTTGCTCCGTTAGCAGCGATTTTCATCTATACCAATTAAATCGCTTGTTCACATAAATGCAAAGTTTATAAAACTATAAAATTGTTGATGGAAACAAAATTATTATATTGAAGATACCAAGAAGGTCGTAATAAGTTTGAACAGTTTTTATGAAAAGATTGGGACAAACAATTAGATTGTTCTCAGATATGTCAAAATAGACAAAGATACACCACCATTTAATGTTTGGTCGTGCTTGCATGGACGTCCTTGTCATTGTATGAGTCTAGCAGATATCAATAACTCCAAATACATTTTCAGCTACTATATGGATAATGCAAAAACTACGAGTCACTATGAAGTAGTTTTAGCCCTCACATTGTTCGAGAACCAATAGCGTTATACAACAACACTTGTGTTATATTGATTTTAATTACAACATGCCATGCTGAACATACGTGTGGTATGATATTTATCGATCGTTCCAACAGCTTGTACACGTACACAACATTCATATCCCGGCCCTAGCTGGTTGTCAGTGAGTGTCTCATTTCTGACACATGAACACGCGCTCATTGTATGCACACTTGGCATCCCCTAACCCGTATGTGTTATACTGCATCACGATAAGACAGTCCTCGGAACCACCAGATGGTTCTTTATCCGCCCAATCAATGGATGGGACAACCGAACCACTCCATGAGTACATGACATCGTTCCCATTGACATCTCTCCCGTCGATCCACATTTGAGCTGTAATTAGAACAATACAACCGACATGTAATGACAATGCACAGTATATCAAAGACGAAACTGTCCACTTAAAATCACGGCGGAAATCGCCGACATCAGGATCGAGGCGTCTAAGAGTCTGTTCCCACCAGCCGTCGTTCCCACCAGGTGTGTGTCGCTCAATGTGCAGCCATTTATCTTCACCAACCAACCACCGTCCTAGTGATAAACAACTTCACCAGACAGACGACTCATCTTGCTGTACAGGAACTTACACAACAGTGACGTAACTATATTGGGGTGACCAGAATATTTAAGTCAAGAGAGGTTCCACTTGCCTGAAACATTCCAAGTGTTTGGAATTATAATCTAGCACTCGCTATATATGGTTTGAAATTTCCAATTGATTGTCATTTCAGGACAAATATTTCATCAAAATTAGGAAATTTTCGACCTTGGGTGTAAAAACTAAATACTTGTTAGACAGAAAACAGAATATTCCACTACATTCAGATATTTGTTTTTGTTGGATTCAAATGGCATATACGTAGTTGGAAAATATCCAAACAGATGTATGCGAGTTTGTGAAAGGTTGAGTTCAGGGATATGGCGATGGGGGTGGGGTTATGAGATATACACCAACCCACCCCAACTTCAGCCAAACTTTTCAGTACAGCTGTAAATTCGATACATGACATAACAATATTTGCCAATTTTAGACTAAACTAGATTTAAGCTATTGTGATAATTTAATTTTTCGGCAACCAATATTTAGTGTGAAATTTGTCGGGGTTTTTTAACAGTATATAATCCCACATTCGGTCAAATATTTGAATCCAAATTGCAATCAGTTGAAAATACCATAACCATATAGTGGGCGACAGGTTGGAAATTTCCAATATTTGGGAAGTTTGGTTGCCATTTTGGGACATTCCAACCCCGATGAGGGCGTTGCGAATGGAATGTTATGGAGTTGGGAATTTGGTTCTGGACCAAGGTTGTGCAGTTGAAAAATCAAAGATAGACCCTCGGAGATATTCTAGCTACACCCCTGCTTGAAGTACCTGTTGGGAAATATAATTTACCCGAATGGACAATTCGGTCTGGTTCAGTGGATTGCATGCTGTATATGGATATATCTTAGACTATGGAATCCTGACCTGCTTTGGTGGAGTGGGTCAATTGATAATTCCCTCAACTTTTTATTCAGGCTTTAAACATGGATACATATAAACTGTATACAGGCATATCCTATATACAATGATACATGAATCACGTGATATAGGACAACTATGTCCTTATTTGGAAGAACCGACCAAGAAAGCCACCGAGGCCACAAACTCGGTCCTCCAACGGTCATGTTCAGGAACTATCACAATCACAGGGTCGTTTCTCCGCCCTCCGTAGTTGTTCACGAACAAGTCATTCGATGATGCAATCACTGTACAGAATCGTCATCCACAATATGTATACCGCCAAAGATCAAATTATTAAGTAATACTGTAGTACAAACTCAGAATGGCCCTGTATTTGTAACTACTGATAGTGTGGGTCAACATTTGTTACTATTATAACAAACAGTCTCCTAATTTCCTGACTGTGGTTATCCTCTTCGCGGCAATATTGTTATGAGAACCATTTGTACAAGACGCCGACAGGGGGTGTGGTTGATAAGTTTTTGTTATTTCAGACTAAAATTGTACAGTTCCAAAGCATGGATGCCAGTTGAAAACTTCCACCACAAGGCGGTGGGTTACAAGAAGATGGAAATCAAGCAACAGGCATCAGCGTTCAAAACAAAATAGAAGAGACTATAATGGAACACAGCAAAAATGAGGCAGAATCAAAGATGCGGAAAAACAATGTAATTGTTTTTAACATGGAAGAGTCGAGCGCAACAGAAAGTACAACTGCCAGTGAGGATGATGCTAAAAGTTTTAAGGATCTCTGCAGAAATATCGACATAGAAAACCCACAATAAATTAAAATGAAGCAGTTGGTGAGGTTGGGAAAGAAGACTGAAGACCAAGATAGACCACGTCCCTTGAGAATCACATTTGAAAATGAATCTGCAAAGGATAAAATACTGAGAACTGGGCCAAAGTTGAAAGAGAAAGGATTAAAAATCACCTCTGCAAATGATCTATCAAAGAAGGACAGAAGAAGACGGAAGAATAAGATGGGGAGTGGTTCTATCATGTTCGGGCCCTCCATGGACTGTGAAGAAGGTAAAGAAACAAGAAGTGAGGTAGGCCTAAAAAAGAAGAGGAAACCTGTATATACGTTAATTGCATCAAATGCACCAAAACATTTGCACAGTGTGGGGGGACTACACATTTTATCCCTAAATGCAGATAGTCTGTCAAACAAAATGAATGAGCTCAGACACTTGGTCGAAGAAGAGAAGTATGACATAATATGCATCACAGAGGTTAAGCCGAAGAACAGCAAGGACATCCTACTTGCGTTATATACCTTAGACGGTTACATCATGATCCGCAAGAACTTAACCAGTAACAAAGGAAGAGGAGTCTTAATGTATGTGAATGCGAATATCTCTGCAGAAGAGCAAATTATAAACGAAGAACTGAGTGAAGCTGCATGGATAACAGTTAAACTGGAAAAAAGGGACAAAATGCCGATAGGAGCTGTATATAGAAGCCCTAACACAAGTACAGAAGAAATTGATGACAAAATAAACAAAACAATATAGGAAATATGCAGAAATCGGGATTATTCACACATTCTCCTCATGGGAGATTTTAACTATCCATCCATTGATTGGAAAGCACAGACAGCTACAAACAAGAAAGGAGAAGATTTCATCAATACTGTAAATGAAAGCTTCTTAACGCAACACATTCTAGAGCCAACAAGAGGAAGATTAGGACAGAGGGCAAAACACTATATCTGGTACTGACAAATGAAGAAAATATGAGTACCAACATAAAGATTTGCAGCCCACTGGGAAAGAGTGACCACTCCATGATTGACTTCAACGTCAAGTGCTACACACCAATAAATAACTTAAAGAAAAAAGTCTACTCGGCTGGAAACTACGCACAGATGAAGAAAGATCTTGACATGGACTGGAACAAATTTCTAGAGGACTGCAGAGATGATATAAACAAACAGTGGAAGAGCTTCTGTCTAGTACTGGAAGACACAGTTGAACAAAATATACCAGAGAGAACAAAGTCAACAAAATCTAAAAACAGAATGCCACTTGACAAAAAACCAGGGAACTTGTGAAGAAGAAACATAGAATGTGGAAAAGATACATGGAAACCAGAACAGAAGAGAATTATAAAAAGTATACTCGCCTGAGAAATCAAGTAAGGACAGCAACAAGACAGAAACAGATAGTGCACGAGAAAGACATTGCCGATAAGGCGAAAACTAACCCTAAAAAATTCTGCGACTACATAGCGAGACGCTCAAAAACAAGGAATGGTGTCCCAAATTTGGAGATGAAAGATGGAACAACAACAACAGATGCAGAGAAAGCGGATGTACTTGCAGAATTCTTTTCTAGCGTCTTCACAAACGAGCCACAAGGAAAGATTCCACGACTTGAAGACCTGGCAATAGAACATGAATTAGAAGATTAGAAGTATTAGCAGAAGGAATTCAGATCAGACTATCGAAGCTGAATCAAAACAAATCTCTGGGACCAGATGGGATGCATCCGATAATATTGAAAGAATTATCGCAAGAATTAAGCAAGCCATTAGCAATAATCTACAATAACAGCCTCAGACTAGGACAATTACCAAACGAATGGAAGGATGCAAATATATCGGCAATATATAAGAAAGGAGGAGCCACTAAAGCTAACAACTATCGTCCAATCAGCCTTACGAGCGTAGTCTGCAAAGTATTAGATCAGTCATAAGAGACAGGATCATGGACCATTTGAGAAATAATAAATTATTCAGCAAAAATCAATTCGGATACATAAAAGGGCGCTCAACGACATTACAGTTATTAAACTTGAAGGATGGACTAAGTCTATAGAAAATAATCAACCAACACATGTAATATACATGGACTTCATGAAGGCGTTTGACTCTGTGCCACATCGTCGACTGATAGGCAAAACAGAAGCATATGGAATAAAAGGCAAACTATTAGGGTGGATTAAGGATTTTCTGAGTGGAAGATGACATAGGGCAGTTGTTAATGGGGAGAAATCGAAATTCTACGATGTCATCAGTGGGATTCCCCAGGGATACGTACTTGGACCCTTCCTATATGTCATCTATATAAATGACTTGCCAAGATCAACAAAATCTGATGTCATGATGTACGCTGACGACACCAAAATATTCAGAGAGATAACAACACCAGATGACATGGAAACTCTACAACAAGATCTTATTGAACTACAAAAATGGTCTGATAAATGGCTTCTTGGTTTCCATCCTGAGAAATGTGTAATGATGAACATTGGAAAAGAAGGATATACCCCGGTGTAATTAAACAAAGGTCTTATTCGTTTGTGCTCCGCAAATTATCTCTTTACTTGTTAAAATCAGAAGTTAAACGGTGATATGATGAACAGTGGCTTGTTGTGGTGTTTCTCGCGTTTCATTTCATGATGGAATATAGAGTGTTCGGCGTTGGATTCTCACAAGGTTGTAGAAAACTTTATTTATGTCCAAGTGATTGATATCGTAAATTGATTTGAAAACGTCGCCATGTTTCCCAAGCCTTCTCCTTCCTACCCGTGAATTGTACTCACTATGTATGTCTGCAGTGGAGGACTTCTCGCCGGACGAATATTTCACGCTTGATTGCCACGAGTACTACGGCTTAATTATCGCGATGAACCAGGGGAATCCCCCACAGAGTATTGCTGTCTGGCGCTGTTGATCGATTCAATAAATGACAATGGGATATAATAGTACTGTGAGTGTCAATGACCGGCGGTCACTGGGCGAATGCCTTTCTACATTGTATGACAGCATAGAGTCCCAACAATACACACGTAAACCTGAGGACAACAACAAAACAATAAACAATTTGCGTTCAGTGATAAAATTCATTAACTCGACTACACAAGATGAATTTACCGGAACCATCATAAACTTTGTCGGTAACCAGGATAAACTTTTAGAAACATTGCGCGAAAGTGTATTCATTCATGTGAAATCTGATGATGTATTTCCGTATGATTCGGCTGCGTTGATGAAACAACGGGTTATTCGAAGTTTAACAGGGGACCATGTAACTGATAAAAACAGTAGAAATATGAGGATGGCTGTTGACATCTACAGGCTAATGAAATTCATGGTTGACAAGGATACAGACTCTCTTGGAGACATTATCAGCAAAAGTGGAAAACACAAAAGTGTCAGTCGACCATCGGTATCGAGCATGATGATCAACGATGATGAGGATTCCACTGTAAATATAAATATAAATAACTTAATCGTTAAAATACTGCGAGACATTTCACTGATAAAAAATGATAACGAATCATTCCACAAAGACTTCAACGAACGTGTCCCCAATATCGACATATCAGTAAAACATTTAGAAGCTCGACTGGAGAAAATAGACGATAAACTCGGCATTGTTAAAGACATTGAACAGTTGAAAACGAACGTTTCTCGTATGGACAAGAAAATACAAAGTATGGACGAAAAATTAGAACAAGAAATGATGACAGTGGAACGTATTCAAGATGACAAGTATTCAGGTGCAAAACAATTGAAAAGTGAACTGGCTGACGTTAAACGTGATATGTGTGATATAGTGAAAGGTTTAGACGAATTTGACAAGAAAAAGAAAAGTTTTGAGGGACAACTAGCAACATTCAGGGACATTGTGAACAAAAAACACATTCAGCCAACGAATTCGAGTGATAAAATGATAAATGAAACGATAAAACACAATGTGAATGCAATGAAGGACGAATTCCGCATCTTTACAAAACAAGTAACAAACAATCTTCAACAAATCGTGGAGTGTGTGGGTCAATCCATGGCAGATGTATCCAATACACAGAGAAATATCGCAGAAACATTAAATGAATTTATGAAATACTCCACAGATGATTGTTATCCGGACGAGAGCGATGCTCATTCTGACAGCAGAAGTTCGCATTCCAGTAAACCAAATGACGTGAGCTATCATTCAGAAGTCCCGTTACACGAACACAAGCAAACCCGACAGACGCCTACTCGCTCAGCAGATGATTCACAGGACGACTATTTCTTCCACAATCATGGCAGTCCAATAAAAACTTCACAAGTATACCTTGGAGGATTTGCTGACTCCGTTACCATTCATGACATTAAGAAGCACCTTCTATATAAAGACGTTCGATTCACGGTTATACGAATGCTGAGGGGCAACTGCGCTCGCATAAATATATGTGATGATGATGTCGATTATGTTCTCGGGCACCGATTCTGGCCAAGTGGTGCCACGTGCAGGATGTGGGTTCACAAATCCTACGATTAATGCATACCATTGTTTACTTGTGTGAAACATGTTATCTGCCTCAGAATGTGTAAAATTGTTGCACTGTTAGTACTCACCTTATTTTTGTACTTAAGCGGTATACAAAATCAGGACGTT
The DNA here is from genome assembly GCA_032622095.1 of Siphonodentalium dalli. Lineage (NCBI taxonomy): Eukaryota > Metazoa > Mollusca > Scaphopoda > Gadilida > Siphonodentaliidae > Siphonodentalium > Siphonodentalium dalli. The sequence goes on from CP136061.1 coordinate 209,162,100, forward strand.
CACTTGTCACCAATCATATGTAACTGTAAAATGGATACCACTAATCTTAATGTGATTACATGGAATGCTACAGGCGTCATGTCGTCCGGTTATTACTTGAGTCAGTTACTGAGAAGTGGTATACATGATATAATAGGTCTCAGTGAACACTGGCTCTATCAATGCGATACAAATTTTCTGGGTTCGCTCGACAAGTATTATGAATACCATGCTGTGTGTGATTCCCGCCAAAGGAACCCCAATAAAAGAGGGAGACCGAGTGGCGGGGTCGCACTGTTATGGCACACCAGAATTTCTGAACGAATAAGCCCTCTTGCAATTGACGATGATAGAATAATAGGAATACAAATAAGAATAACAGATGAATATTTTTTGTACCTATTGCAAGTTTACCTGCCTTCTACAAATTACTCGGTCGAATTTTACGACGAATACACAAAAACACTTGGCGACGTTTGTGATATGTATAAACCATACGGCAATGTAATAGTAATGGGGGATTTTAATGGCCAATTTGAGAAATCCGATGACCGAAACATGGCATTCAGAAAACTTGTCAAGCGAATCGAAATGGTGTCTGTGAACCATACTTTTTGTCATGATTGTCCGCGTACGACATGCGTCCCTTTTGGTGGTGGTCCACACGAAGGAACGATCGTTGATCACATTATGATCCCACACACTCTTATTCCTTTCATGCGAGACGTGCGCGTTTTAGATGATGATGCCATCAATGTGTCCAATCACAGACCAGTTACTCTGAGCATAAGCTTTGAATTACGAGATCGACATGTAGGTAAATCAGACGCTGACGGAAACGGCATTGTAGATTGGAAAAAGGCCAAATATCAGGCTGAAATTCTTGAACATTACAACCGAATTCTTGATTCAGAATTAAACTCACCCGACCAATTAGATCAAAAGGAAACCGATCCATGTAAAATATACGATTCAATTATAAGTGCAATATCAAATGCATCCAAAACAACCCTGCCAAAAAAGAAATTCAATAAATGCCTGAAACCCTTCTGGAATGAAAATTTGAAAACCATGCATATGAATATGCGGACTCTTCGGCAAATTTGGGTGAATGAAGGCAGGCCTCGCGCAGATACTCACTTGGAAAGTTATATAAAATATAAAAATGCGAAATGTGACTTCCGTAGAGAAAATAGAAAATCATCTAGTAAATACCTGGCCGAACAAAATGAGGAAATTGATAAACGTGCTCAAATTGATCAGAACTATTTATTCCGTATTTTACACACGAAACGTCAGAAAAATTATATTCCCGCTATATAGACCAGCGTTTGACACACACCACTTCAACTATGTCAATGAATTTGTTACGCGAAAAGCCACCAGCGATCAGCATGGTGATAATTATAATGACATACTCTTTTGTGTAACTCCACTTGAATTACTTTCTGTTTATGGCAGCCTGAGTTTTGGAAAAGCAACCGGTTGGGATGGCATATCGAATGAACACCTGATATATGGAAGCCATCAGTTAACTCAGACGGTATCTAATCTTATGACAGTCATGATTCAAACACAAATTATCCCTTCACAGATGAAACGTGGTGTAATCATAACACTATACAAAGGTGGTTCAAAATCCAGAACTGACTTTGATAGTTACAGAGCTATAACGCTGATGCCCACTTTATACAAGTTACTCGAAAAGATTTTACAAACTAGAATAGAATTATATGCCCCAAAATTACTTAATGTACATCCGCTTCAACACGGTTTCCAAAAGGGCATAAGCGCAACAATGACGTCATATGTAATGAAAGAATGTATAGCATATGTATCCGATAGTAAACAAAAGCTGTATAGCCTATTTTTAGACGTCTGGAAAGCGTTCGATACTGTCTGGGTTAACGGATTGTTATACAAATTGCACACATGCGGATTCAGAGGAAACTTATTTCGATTGATGTAACCTGTTCCATTCGTCACAACAACGTTTTTCTAGGTGGTTTGATGTGCGACAGGGAGCCAGGCAGGGAGGAATCCTCTCGCCTTTGTACTATATGATATACGTTGACGAGTTGATACATACCCTTGCAAACTCGCCGTTTGGCTTAAACATGATGGGTGTAAATTGTACGTCTCCGACACATGCAGACGATATGGTTCTGTTGTCTCTCAGCAAATCTGGTTTATCAGCACTATGTGATATTTGCTACGATTACAGTAACAAATGGCGGTATCGATATAACCCAAATAAATGCGCTGTAGTGGTATTTAATGAAACTAAATCCGAATTTTCGCATCAGGATCGACTTTGGAACCTTGGTACCTCAGATGTCAAAGAAACCACTAACATAACTCATTTGGGCATTTATTTTGATAAGTATGACTTTAATGGAATATTCACTGAGCATATATGCGAGAAGACTCGTAGCACGTTTATGATGCTCAACAACGCCGGCCTTTACCCGGGTGGTATGACCCCAACAAGTTGCTCGTTAATATATTCGTCGGTGGTCATACCTAAAGGGCTGTACGGGTCTGAACTTCTCTGGAATTTGAACCAAAAACACGTTGATCGCCTGGAACGAACACACAGATTCTGTTTAAAGTATTACCAGGGCCTTCACCGTCGTACAAAAACGGTTATTGCGCAAGGATTAGTCGGAACCTCGTCTATGGTGTCACTTATCGAAAAACGTAAAATGTCATTCTTCGGTTCTTTGTGCAACTTAAAATCTTCTAAAACTGTGAAACAAGTATTTCTCACGCGCTTATATAAATACATCGTTGATACTACATGCTCATCATCAAGTTACATGTCTGACATCATTGACACTCTTAACAAATATGACCTGACCGAAGCTCTTGAGAACTACATCGAAAATTCAATATTCCCTAAGAAATCAACATGGAAATGTGCCATAAACGAATCATGGTCAAAAGTTAATAGAGAATATTGGGACATGAGCGTAAATGAGGATACTCGACTTGCTAGGTTCTCTGCCGTCCATCCAACGTTATGCATGTCCCGGCTATGGGAAAATTGTCGCATATATCCAGCCCATAAAAAATCATATCTACTTATTGCACGCCTTATTTGTATCCTGGAAACAAATGAGGAAACCTGCGTATTATGTGACAACAAACATACAGATCTTGTAAAACATGCCTTAATTGAATGTTCTTCCATTTGCGACGATCGAAATACCTTTGAATTCGAGCTACTGAACTTGTTTGATGTAGATATTTATATGCAGTATGACAAACTGGATGTAGAATCCAAAACGCGCGTTCTACTTACAGGTCTACATGACAATATATATTGTTCGTCCGAAGAAGAAAATAAACTAATAGACTTTTTCGTGAACAAAGCTGCATTCCTCTGGAGAGTATATGTTGATCGACTGACGCCAAGTCCTGACTAGGTCTCCCAAACCTTCATATAAAATATATCATAACATGCAGTTATATGCGTGTTCGTAATATCTGTGTATTGTTTTACCAGTAGGTACATTTGTCTGTATGTACGTCTGCCGTTTGTTTGTTTGTTTGTCTCGTATGCCTGCTTGTCTGACTGTCGTCTGTATGTCTGTAAGTACGATATGGCTATATACATGAGCGGTGCTGGGGGGAATGGTCAGCTCTGAGTCGGTAAGACTGCACAAAGGCATTGGCGTTTGTGGGTCTTCCAGAGAGAGAGAGAGATCCCTGATTTGGGTCCAGCTCCGACTTGGTCGTCTCGGAGTATGCTATTCCTCTGTCTGTAAGTACGATATGGCTGTAGAATGGAATGTCTACTTTATATAGTGCATGAGTGTGTATATGTGCATGTGTAGTTAGTTCATCATACATATTGAGACATGTGTTGTTGATATGTTTGTAATCTTAAATTTCTTATACACTGTATTATGTACCAAATTGTGTTTGTTCTCATAATATTAACATTTATATATGAATCTCCATGCATGGAGGATAATAAAGATATATATATAAAGGGTTGGTTCGACCAAGATTAGAGTATTCGCAGCCAGCATGGAAACCATATATATAACAAAACTAGTTCCTACTTTAAAACATTTACCATATGAAGACAGACTTGAAAAACTAAAGATTCCCACCCTGCAATATAGACGACACAGAGGAGGTATGATAGAATGCTACAAACTTTTCAATACATATGACCCGGAAGTAGCAAATATACTGACACGGAACTCCGAATCCAAAACCAGAGGCCACAACTTCAAGCTGTTTCTAGAAGGGGCAAACAGAGACACAAGAAAACACACTTTTAGTCAAAGAGTTGTGGAGCCCTGGAACCAATTAGCAGAAGAGGTAGTCAATTTCGATGCATTAAACCATTTCAAAATCGACTAGACGATTATTGGAAGGAACAGGATGTGAGACTTGGCCAAATTGGGGTTGACAAGTTCTCAGACGAGTCGAGCGTTGGATAGACTTAACAATATAGGGCCTGAATTTGGTGAATTAGGAGAGCCAGACATAGAAGACGTGGACATAGTGGCAGAAGCCAGCGTCCACTAACAGCATAAGGTATAAGGTAAGGTACTATGTTCTTCGGCTTATGACACATTTGTGTGCCATATTCAGTAAGCAGACATAATTTAAATTTCGTTTGTTTTATATCTCACAGAATGTCGGCATACCGGCATGCCGTTGGTGTATCCATGTGTGAGTTATTGTTCGATTCGCGATTAAGACACCCGCCTGATCGTCACGAGTGAGTTCTTGTGATAAGCTATAAATACCCGAATTGAAATAAATTGATTGTGTCAATAATATCTCCGCGACAACAGACGAGCGTCTTATGATTGGGCTGGAGACAGCAGTCGTACTCAACCTTAAACGGGTCACTAGTGCCATTTGTGGTCGATTGTTAGTCATATTGCTTAGTATAATTTAACACAATATTGAACACTTTGGTTTGCGTTATGTTTGCAAGAGGTTACATAATAGTAAGCATCAATAGTTGGTCAACCACCATCGACGAAAGAAATGGCTACCCTCAGATAAGAAAGAAGCAATTTAATTCAGTCGTGGTTGTAGTGCCGTTCGACCCTAAAACTAGTTTCCCTTCGTGTGGTAGGATATATAGGATATTGTATTTCCAATACACATATATATTACAGAATAATGATGAAAAATATAGATAATTATGTCGTTTATTGTGGGCGGTGGCATAATCTGGCAAGACTGTTTTCTTGCCATCCCCAGTATGGCAAATATAGAAAGTAATAAATTATTGTAAGTTGGCCTCGGGTGAGCCGTGCATAGATTGTGTCTATGTAATTAATGAGTTAGGGCGCTTAGTTCAAGTGCGTAAAAATGGATACTTCCCGAGGACTGTTCAATAGCATGTATATGGTTCAAATTAAGATGATCGGGTAGTATTTTTGGCGGATTAGGTTACATGGACTATACTGATTCGTATAAGTTGACGTTGACTGCGTTATATGCGTACACTTAACGGGGTATGTTTTGCTGGCAGTTTGGGCATCCTCGATTTTTGCATTTGATATTTTTAGAATATGCGCTTATTATTTTCTCTGTGATGTGTTGTTTTAATACGTACCTACATTGATTTTCAGTTATAGTGTTATCTAAATTATTCCATGAGGTTGGGAATGCATGAGATGGTAGCTGTTCAGAAAGGAGGTTCTCGGCGTTTTCTAAAGAATAACGAGCACTGTTGTCTAGTATCGGGTCCGGCAATACATGTACGTTTGGTGAACATTTGCGAACAATAGCCAGATAGGCGGTTGTAATAACAATCATGCATGAATAGATTCGTATGGACTTTGTTAAGGTCATATACCTTCAAGATATTCTCTTTTAAAAACAAAGGTTCGGTATGGCTGTTGTACTTTTTATTAAACACAATTCGTATTGCTCTTTTATGTAATTAAAAGACCTTTTACCCAGGGAACATGGCCCCATATTTGGATTCCGTATACCAAATGACTTTCGATTAAGATATAATACAAAGTTTGAGGACACTGCCTGCGAAACAGTGTTTTCCTTTATGTGTATGACATATCCCGTAATGGTCTAATTTTGAAATTAGTATATCATGATTTATAGTGTCAGATGCATTAGAGAGGTCTGGGAATAGTGCTATTGTTGAATCCCTCGTTGTTTTATCATTGCTATTGCATAGTTGGTGGAGAAGATGTACGATTTGATGGCAAGTAGAGTGGTTTGGGCGGAGGCTGTATTGGTGCTTGTACAATATATCGTGCACACTTAAAAAAATCTACCAGGCGTGTTTGCATTGTTCGTTATAATTGCTTGGAAAGAGTGGAAAGAACGGTGATTGGTCTATAGTTTGAAATTATTATTATTTTTCTGGAACAACCGTTGCTATTATCATTTTGTCTGGGACAATACCTTGTTTAAGTGAGAGGTTAAATATATGTTTCAATGGAGGAGCTATGGTTTCAGTTGTTTTCCTTCATGAGTTTAGTCAGGCAATACGCACAAGCTTGACTACCAAGAGATATCTTATCGGGGTCCACGATATGATGGCTCTTGGTATACAATCGCGACCACGGGAGGCACGTGATGTTCGATTGAATATCAGAATGTTGGGTATCATATAATACCATATCCCATAATATGTCAAATATCGAAATATCGAAATATAAAATAAAACGAAAAAGCGAAATAGGAAAATACATCGAAAATCGAAATAGGAAAATACAGCGAAATAGCGAAATAGCGAAATAGAACGAAAACTCGAAATAGGAACATACAGCGAAATAGCGAAATAGGGAGAAATATAGAACGAAATATATAAATATGAATTATTTTTATAAACGAAATAACGGAGATATTTGAAAAGGTGTCTTTGACGAAATAACGGACATATTTGGAGAAGAATTCGTGAGTAAATAATTGTTTGCTCTTTCTGATAAGTTTGTTATAAAATTGACGAAATTTATATATATCTCGATCGGATGCTGATTAAGTTTATTTGTGTATTATTCTTGGTTTACGATACTTGATTTAATTAGACCTCCTGTCATCCAGGGTTTATACATTTCTTGGGTATTTTGCGATTCTTGGGTGGAAATGCCAATTCGTAAGCATTCTCAAAGAAATCAAGAACATCATCGTACGCACGATCTATTTAATTAAATTGTATTACACGAATCCTCTGGTGAAAATGTTGTTAATAATCTCATTGGTTTTGGAATGTGTGTTAAAATTAAGTAAGTCTATATTGAAGTCCCCTGCTATGTGATTTTATATTTTTTTTCTAAATTACCATAGAATGTCGCCATGAATTTATCGATATCAGCTTTTGGTGCTAAATTTCGATTGTAAACACAACCGAAAATGTGGGAGTTATACTTTCGTGGGTTTATTTCTATATAAAGTTTCGATTACATTGAATTCAGTGAGATCAGGTATAATGTTGTCTATAACGAATAGACGCACCCCTCCCCTGCCACCGTGATCTAAATTACATGGGATGATAATCCGTAGGTGATCGGATGATTGATAAATTTAAAACGTTTATGTTAGGGCAATTATGTCAAATGCATCGGTGGATTTCAAGTTGCACAGTATGTTACGCAGAGATTCGAAATTTTTATTTAAGGTTCTACAATTCAAGTTAAAAATGGAACGTTTTATTTTCTTATTCAAGTAGTCATAAGCCTGTGTTGGGGAGAACTAATGACAATCATTATCGGGTAGAATATTGGGCTCTAAATACGTGTCCTCGTTATTTCTTCTATATCGGCCCATTTTGCGGCGATATTTTACCTCATCCGGAGTAACCACATTACTTGCTAACATTGAATTGGATTGCTTGAAATGTGAAAGTCGTGCCCTTTTGAGAGAAGGAATTGTTCATAGGATACAAAATATGTACACTATCACCCTGGTCGTACATGTATATATAAAAATACTTATTTTTCATTTAACCATTATAATTATGGTGATATATTTGGCGGGCCTATCATTGTTGTGAGTTCACCAAGGAGAATTCGCGCATGTTATCCAGGTAAGTAGCAAGGCGCATATGCCAAACTGCCAATATACATGTACTTGTGGATATATAATTAAAAAGGTCTATATACATGTACCCAATGGAATGTGTGATATCACGCAGATATCTGCGAGACATCACACCCACCACCAGATACCTTGCATATAGTATAAGGGTTCAGCTGGGTCAATGGTGAACATTTTGCGTTCACGGGTGCGGTAGTATCAAAATATTTATAGCCGCTGCCATACTGATGCGGATAAGAAAGACTTTCTAATTTCATATTCATAGTCTACCTTTTTGGGTCAGGACATATTTATTAATGTGTCAATTAATTAATCACACGTGGTAATTTTCTTGTGCGCTTGTGACCAATATATGCAATTTATAGAACCCTAAAGATGGATATAACATATGTGTCTACCATCCACGAATCCAGCAGATGAGCTCGTGTTGTAAAATGTAGGCCTAGATAAAACAGTTGCTATATTAGGACCAGAGATAAACATTAATTAATAATTGATAATTATGCAGAGGGTACGGCGAAAGCGATATCGAAAATAGAAAACAGATATTTACAGTAGCATACATAAACCAAATGAAACTCATGTATACATGACAGCATAGTTAATACAACTATAGATCAATTATCGATGAGACACCAAGTGTCGGTGAGGCAGTTCGTTTGGGTTATAACTGTACAATAACATGCCTGGTTGACTATTGCATCACTGTATCAAACATCGTCGCACACCAGAATTGTCGCATGTTGCTTCTGCGACGGTTGGTGGAAACAAATCCTTAGCCCCGACTTCGAGTGGATGGAATTAAAATCAATTCTGTTTTTCACAGCTGTTATTGGTCCGCTTTTGTTGGTCATGGCAACGCACTTGCTCATAATTTTGGAAATGTGTATATCAGTCATAATAACATATAATAACCAATCGTGTGGTTGCCAATCACCGTCGCTACAAATCGTAATCGCGGAGCAAAATGGCTGTTGGCGATTCTCGGCGATTGCTCACCCACACAAGACCGACCGAGAAATGAGGCTGTTTCACCTTTGATGTACTGTATGCATACACTTTCAAAAATGTTCAAAGCATTTAGTAATTGCACATCCCGATGATAAAAACAGATTTTTCATGGATCGACTATATGGAATGACAGGACCTCCATTGACATCACTATGGCGTTTGGACTTTATGTTAACCCGTTACATACACACACTACTCATCGACGAGTAGTTTCCATAGTACATATTCAGGTAATAAATCCAATAAACGACCAGAGGTTGATTGTTGAACTTATTATCTCAACATTTTCCATTTATCGATGTTTCTGTCTTTCCTCTGCTATTATGACTGGAATACTTCATCCCCAATGAACAATAGATCGATCCAATGTATACTTTAATAACAGAATGGGAGAATCCATTTAGTATAGAACAGATAAATGTACACCTATTTAATTTTTCAAATAAAACTTATGCACAACATTACAAAAATATTACATTATCCTATCAGGGAAGAGTTTTTCCTGGGGGGATTCAAAGCTTAAAACTTATTTTAAGTCCCCCTGATGATTCAGGCTGTTCAGAAATATTGGTCGCAATATAAGTCAGTGAATGTGAACGGAGTAATCTCGCGTTATTTTAAGATATCAAGAGATCCTACTATCTGAACGCAAACGGGATGATGATAACGAGCGCTATAACTATTTATCGATAGCGTCATTAATATCAAGGTCGGTGTCCTTATATGTCAAACCACCCTAGTCGTTGTTATTATCGTCAAGTTACAACACTAACCTCCGGTATGTCCTAGCGTCGATATTAGTGTTCCCACATCATCCAACATCTTCTGACTCTCAATGGTTATAAGATGAGCTCCGTCGGCCTCACAACACATGTGTGCGATATCACCCATCACAGGAGAATCACCGAACCTCAGCAGATAATCGTTCTCAGCGAGTCTTCGTAGTTCGTATCCAGACGAACTGGCGCAGATGGCTTGAGATTTATAATATTAAGAAAATAACTCAATATAAATATGTTATTATCAAGACACTTGTTTGGCATTATGTTCTCATTTTTACCATCATCGTTCATGCAATATGTCGGAGAATAGGCTAGGTTGAGATTGTTTATTACCAGACGAAACTTAAGTTTAAAGATTACTGGACACGATATAAAATAAAATAACGTGTTCGTAGTTATTTTATTATTTATTATTTATTATCTTAGAAACATGACAAGTGAATACTGTCATCAAGAATAATAAATTGGTACAATTTACGGACTTGGTCACCATGGGCTCTTTTTGTGAATTTCTCACGGTTTATGGTTGGTAACTCAACAACGATATATATATATACCGTAACATTGGGGGAAAATCCTGATCAGTAAGTTGCGATACCATTAAGATATAAGAATCTGAGAGTGAGATTCCCAAATATTAGACCTTTAAATATATGAGTTTCCATCGATTGGTGAGTTGCCCTCCTTAATTCATGTCCAAGTGATTATACCAATTTATTACACACATATATTGATGATTCATAAGGATTTATCGGTGCATTATAAGGTGTAATGTCACACATGTGAATTGCGTCCCAGGTGACAGCACGCGAATTTTGACAGCTATGAACCCCATTCCATGTCGGAACTATTTGTGTTCACATTATCAAACTCGAAGCGTTGGGTTTGATTTGGAATTGACCTTCGATTGTCAAAATGACTGACAGCACAGATATGGACAAGTCCAGAAGATATTTGATCTCGCCCTGATTATAGTACATGTATTTCCATACCAAAAATGGACTGCTTTCAAATATGACTTCTGCGCGTGTGCGAGATGAGTTCTAGTAGTTCTAGTATTGACAGTTCCAACTTCGAAAAATTGAGTAAAACGGAATCAATATGTCACAAATATTTAAAATTACGTGTTCATTCACACACCAGACGATTGGGGGCTCAGCACTCGATAACCGGCTGACCAGTGACTATTTTATCACATTTTGTCTAAAAAATTTGCGATTTGCAATGGCAGAAAGTGTGTAATAAACATTATAATCAATTGATTTCTCTGTATCTATCCGCCAATTAAATTCCGGGTTACATTGTTACGTCCTTGTTATTGACCCTCGTATGGAGATAACTATTTGGTTGACAAGTAATAATAATATCAAAACCCCGATGTCATACCTGCGGTGGTGCGGGGCACTGTTGTAGTAGTTGTTATCTCTGTTGTTTGCTCCTGCTGCTGTGATTCTTCTCTGAATAAATGTAACAAGGATCAATAGACAGCCACAGGGAATGTGTTTTATAGCCGGCCTACTAAGAAGTAGATGCTTTGTTTTCAAATGGTTAATCATGTCTACACTAAATACTCATTGATGAGTATTTCCCTTACTAAATGTTCAGATAATACGTTTACAAAATCGAAAGTAGATAACAAACGCCAATGGAGATACCTGGTCAAAAACGCAATCATGCCCAACTCTAGAAAGCAATTGCAACACCTTGCATCATCACATAGTGACTTCGGTTGTTCACTACCGCCCACCCATACCTCAAATGTACCATCTCTGGAAATCATGTCATAAATACTCCAGACACAAGACAGTTTAATTTCACTTCGTGCAAATGTTAGGCATGTTGAAATTCGATGATGACGTTTCGTGCATAAGATGTGGACAATGCTCTAAAGATACCTTGTATTATCTTTTTCACCAGTGTTCTTTTCTAATCGACTCAATTACTGGCGCCTGGTATTACTTCCTAACACATTTTCACATAAACTGTTATATGTGCATTGATAATCGGCGTAGTGGATCATAACATCTGAACATGTCCCAAAAGGGAACTATTCGTCATTGCGTATTTATTAAAGAATGGGTTAATAACTAGCAAATTGTTAGACAAACGGTGTTACTTCAAATCGCGTGCATTGTATCACACACACAAATGCAGCAAATTTATAAATATACAATCTAGATAGATAATGTATTTACAAGATGCCCTGTTAGCAAAACAACATATACCCTGAAATAAAATATAAATTGGAACACAACCTGAAATGAAAAAATAAAACACGAATAACAATAACTGCAGGAATTTTGCCTGGGACAGACAGGAAGACAGCACGGCTATAGTGCTATGTCTGTCCCAGGCAAAATATAACCAGCAGTATAAAACTAAATAATTAAAGTATGATGTTATAGATTTCGTCACCAGCAGAATGATCCCCTGAGCCATGCCCACCCCGATACGCATGATGCCACTACATATACACATGTCACAAGAGAACCACTCGTCAATGAGTATTTATTAAATAATGGGCTAATAACTAGTTAATTGCTAGTAGAACGGTGTTACTTCAAAGTGTGTGGCGCTGTATCACAGCTACACATGCATCAAATTGATCAGTATAAAATCTATGCTCTGGTCCGTCTGATTTGATATTAAATACGCATACTCATGCATGTGGCTTGGTCATCCTTCTTTGGTAGGTGGATCTCGCCGCTTTCGCAGTTTGTGGCTTTCGGCTGGAAACGGAAACTCGCAGTTTGTGGCTTTCGGCTGGAAACGGAAACAAATGTTAATTTGGGGACTATAGACTTCCATTGTTTCATTAAATAATCCTAACTGTTAGCCCTGAACATGTGCAAGTAGTGGGGCGGATAGATGACAAAATCGTGCATTTTATGGTAAAAGCACCAAACTTGACACGTACTACATATAAAAATAAGACATTTTGGATATCATGCCAAGATGGAGGATGCCCATGGTTGCCATGGCAACCGTTTTGACAACAAATCTTGTTTTTCTCTCAATCCCAACAAGTATGCATCGTTATGACTCAGTTTCTGATCGAAAAACAATGTTTTATGTACTATTTGTACTGAAAAGGGATCAGGCTATATATCCATTGACCCATGTGACCGTCATAGTTGGGTAGAATCAAAATGGCGGATAAAATGGCCGCCATTTGTTTGAAAGTCCCTATTATTGGCTGCGTGTATCAACATTTTATTGAGATGTGTGTGCATTTTTTATTATAAAATGTACTTTGACAAGAAAATATAAACTGATAAATCACTCTGTATATATATAACAATTCTAAGGATTGCAAAACAAAAATTATAGGCCAGAAGATGATGGAATAGCGTAAATATAATGCAAAAAAAACAAAACAATGGGTTGTTTGTTTTTATTACTATAATTGATGGTTACAATGACACGAGAAGCATTTCTATGATATAAAACTATCTGAAAGTTGATTATGACAATCTTCCGCGTTAACTTTATTTCATATCATTTTAGCGAGTGTGTGGACAATATTGGTCTTGTACAAAACTGCTTGACAACCGTTGCTATGGAGCTATCCGATTACCTTTGTGCAGCTATAATAACACTTACTCACAATTTGACAAATGATAGTCATTGTGGTATTATATGCGCAACATACAAGTAGCGCAAAGTTTACATATTTATGATATTAACTACAATTCTTCAAAATAGAGGTAAGCAATTGTTTTTATTACGAGCGTAGGTGCGAATTATGTGCGACAAGGTATGATATGAATTGTTTACATTTGCAATAGCAATATCGTGAGATATATGTAATTCCCTATATAGTTGTTATACAACTGAAGTGTGCTAAACAATTTTTGATTCTAATATATTATGAGAATCAATCGTGCAATAACTCGTGGTATTTCGCCGCTCCAATATGGGATAAAACAGTCGAAGACACTCATTCTGCAATAAGTGGCATTCAAGAATGTGCAATGGATAGTCATGTATGAAGAATTCATGACAAATCGCCAGTCAATTCTGCTAGTTGTGTCAACGCACCCTAAAGAGTTTGAAAAATTTGCATACATGTCACTGTTGGCAACACTTACAGTAATGCCTTAAGTAATCAACATCTTAACCACCGCAGAATTATGGGTAACTTTCAGGATTTAGTCGGAAATATGGATATTTATTTCCGACTAAATCCTGAAAATTACCCATAATTCGTATGTGGTTAAGGGGTCGGTTACTTAGGGCATTACTGTATTTGCAATTGCAACTGCATAGAGCAGTACAGAGTAGTGATTCCCTCGTGAATTTTTACAATTGTTTTTGCACCCATGCTTGCAACCACATCGCAATAGTTCTTGGCAACCTTTGGATGCTTCAGGATTGATTGATTGATTGATTGATTGGGGTTTATTGTCGCTTTAGCAACTAAGGCCATATCACGACATTGCCAGTTTTAGTGGTGGCGGAAATCCGCACACTTGCGACTAATCTAACCGTGATTTCAATGGCTGCTAAACTCGTCAACCATGTGCGGCAAACCACCGGCCATCGGCGAGTAACTGGTAACTCCACCAGATAACGATTTCGAGCTACAAAGTCCACGACGGAAACATGTGGATTTGAACCCTTATCGCCAGCGCTGGAGGGCGAAACGGCTTGGAGTTGTACGCCTAACCGATTGAGCAACCGAGGTCCCGGATGCTCCAGTAAGATCGGTCCATGTCACACTCCAACTTCCTTCATAGTAGCCTGTCATTTGTATAAAAAATGGGTTTCGTAAACAAAATTGGGGATTTTGGGCAATGTAGTTAATCGTAAATCACATATAGTGGAGACATTAGAAACCATTGTTGATAAGCTTCTTATCGATTAGTAGCCTCAAAAATGGCGTTACCATAGCAACAGTATTCTGGAAAATGATCATATGTGAATTATTTTAGTGAGAACGGTGGACTTGTTGGTGGATATGGTTATATAATAATACTTGTATGCATACATTCTCCAAGACGAATCGCCAGCACTGATCTCAAGAGTCAAGGTGACTATGAAAGGTCAAGTGTTTTATCACTTCATGTGCTAATATTTGTCTTTATGAGGAACCTTTCTCAATTTATTGCATCATATTGATATTTTGTTACATTCTGGAAATCATAGCCTTTATTTTGAGACCCTAACTTATCCATAGGCTGATTATTACTTGTGTGAGAGATTTTACGAAACATGTGACCGGGCCAATTGGCGACCCTTAAAATTAGAAATTTCTCTTCCCGATAGACAATGGCCACACCATTAGTTGGGTGGAAAGAGGACACAATCGTCAATTTTATGATAAAAGCATCGCAGTTGGCACACATGTATATCACACCATTATATATCATTTTGGATATGATCCGAATAATGTACACCGTTGGCATGGCAACCATTTTGGTGAATCACCTGTTTTTTGCCATACACTATCCATTATGTATTGCTAATGACCAGCAACCTCATAGAAACTGTTCGCTGTGCATCTATTTTGATTGGGTCATATACTTGTAAGAACATATAAATTTTATATATGGGTAGATTCAAAATGCTATCCCCAACAGTATGGTAATAGGACGCATGAACGCCAATAATAATAATAATAATAATAATTTATATTTAACAACAGTTGAGCATCGATGTTTTTATTTATTTCCAGATATTGTCGTAGAAAAGGGATCAGTTCAGTTGAAGTGCTTTAAAGTTATCGCCCTGGGATTACTCAATTACACAATTTAAAATCTATATCTCAGGTAAAACATCCGCTTTGCGAGAACGACCGAGATGTTGCTATGAAAAATCCGTTTATCAACTATGCATAAAATCGGTCGACGTTTGTTCAAGTTATATATCGCGATAACGACATTTTTTAAATAGACAATGGGCCTTTTGTTTCTGTTCGATTGCTTTGAAAAATTCGACTGACTGAACACTGGGAAAGGATAGTTGAACACTATTTCAATAGAACACAAACATTATATGTAAGACAGACGTAGAGAGAGATAATATAGAGTGAAAGACAAGGTATATAGATGGAGAATGGAGAGAGCGCGGGAAGGGAAAGATTCTTCTTTTATATTTATATTTTGTCTGATAGATATATAGGGTTATTGTTATTAATTTCGGCGTAATGGTTGCGTGTTCGGTCAATGGATATGGATTTTTAATGGTTTAAGTTATTAAGCCTCAAGAGGAATCAGATTGTATTACTTGTTGTGCTTATCAATTTGTTTTATAAAGACTGAGAGATTCTTGGTAATTCTTCTGTTGTGGTTAGTGAATAGTGCTGCTAACTTGTTAGCGTTTGATCTCCGGTAATAGTATGGTCCCACGTATTTTACCCGTATGTCTTGGGGTTCAATACATTTAAGGATGACATGATACTCGTCGCCTATTTCTGAGTTGCAGAGGGCACATAATCTATCCTAATATGGGGCATTGGTTCACGTGCCATATTCTATTGGGAGTCTATGGTTCCTCGTTCGGAAGAGAAGGATGCTTTGCACGACTCGGTGGTTTGTTATTGATAGGTAGCTTTCTCGTTCAAATGAGGTCTTGATAATACGATAAGAGGCGAATTTACTGGATGTTGCTATCGATGACAACTAATTGTGCATGGCATGCTCATCGATACTCATTCTCATGATAGCATTATGTATTCAAGCAAGTGCACTCGTCATCATAATTATAAACCTGTGGATATATATACATAATCATAATATTTAATGAACATTGAAGTCACTTCCGACATATATATTAGCTTACCACTAAATCCGTTTTATGTTAATGTTCTAATTGGACGCTATGCCATTGGAAATGCATACATGGATGCTCATGAAGTGCCATATTCGTCAAATGTGTTAGAGTTCACGAATAATTGGTACGGACGTTAGAATGATCAACCAATTAGTTTGTAAAAGTGGTTAATATTAGCCAGTTTCTTTGCAAAAGGCGTAAGCCTACATCCTTCTCGAAAGTTGAATGCCATTGTGCGCAAATTTCACCGTTTAATCTTCTAGTCTATTCCATACAAAGCAATTTTCCAAGTAGATTTGGAGAGCTTCTATGAGTACTATGGCCTTTCCTATAGCACGTTAATGTCAATAGAACGTTGTTTGATAAACCAACAGCTAATTGTGGACCCCTCTCCAATTCTGATCTCTCACGATAATCCAGCGACAAAAAGGGCACCAGTCTCATAAGAGACATATACAACATCACAAAACAACAGGTATGTCTTGGACAGTAAACGCCCTTTGTGCTTGTCGTGTTTAGTAACTCATTCAACGTTTTTTTTTTATATTTTAGAGTTTGTGAGTTGTTAGTCTTGGATCGGATGTTAGAATAATGAACCAATTAGTGTGTAAAAGTGGTCAATATCAGCCAGTTTCTTTGCAAAAGACATAAAGGCTACATCCTTCTAGAAAATTTAATTGTCATTGTGTTTCGCAAATTTAACGGTTTATTGTTCTAGTTTATTCTAAGCAAAGACATTATCAAGGTAGACCTGGAGAGCTTCGATAGGCATTATGGTATTTCCCATAGAAATGTAATTTCAATAGAACGTTGTTTGATAAACTAAAGGCTAATTTTGGACCACTCTCCAAATCTGACCTTTCACGATAATCGAGCGACAACAAAAGGCCACCAACCTCATATGAGCGATCTACATCACAACACAACAGGTGTGTCTTGGAGATAGTAAGCGCCCTTTGTGTTTGTCGTGTCGAGTTATTCATTCAAAGTTTTTCAATTAAACATTAAAAGTTCTCTTCCTGTTGGATCGGTAAAAAGCGACACTAGCCAGTCAGTATAGGTGATCGTGAATATGTGGCAGTGAGGCCCAAGTTGCCTCTACTACTATCGTTAAGGCTACATACACATACAGACAATACGTTCACAACTTAAAGTCTGAAAGTAACGGTATGACATGTTCAGACTAAAACCGGACCATTGTCATGTGCACATAAATTATAAGTATACTTGTATTAGCGTGTGTACCCCTCCATTCTCACATCCCTGAATCGAACGGCAATTTGATGGAAACAATTTGATGAAATGCAGCTCTTACGGATTACCCAAAATTCATAAAAGTCCCACAATCCAACAGGAAATTAAAGAACAGAATTCCGCGTATATCCGAGTGCCCAGGTGTGGATAATATGGTCACAGATGTTAGTCTGGAAAATTTCTTTTGCGTGTATATACAGTGGGTGTTCGAGATAAATCAACCAGAATATCGCAAAATTTCACTGAGTGAACATTTGGATGAATGTGGAAAGAATCAATATTCGATCTTCCCATTCCAAAAACTGTTCTCAGCAAACAGAATACGCCGAACCCGGAAGGAAGATTTCTAATCGTGTGATCTCAAGATGGCAAAAGTGGCGCTAATTGAGTCAGGAGTGCAGTGCAGGGAGAGGGGCACCAAAATCGCACTTCCGCAAAAAGCCAATTTGGCATTTTTGGCGGCTATGTTTTTCGGTGGTTACCATGGCAACCATGGGCTCTCCCTAGCTTGGCATGATATCCAAATCCACAAGATATCACCTAAGGATGTTGTATACAAAGTTTGTTGCTTTTACCATAAAATGCACGATTCACCCTTTTTTTGACACGGAGCCGCCCTACTAAAGATCCTATGTGCAGCGACATTTCTGTTGGATTTCATTCGAAACATATTTCATTTGTATAAAAACAGATTAAGCTGGATTTTCCAGCTAACATGGCAGTGTTAATCATCGTGGAGCATGGAACTTTCAAAGAATTACACGTTGTTAGAACGATAAATGTATTGCTATTAAAATCAAGCAATGCACATTTATGTCACCTGATTCAAATTTCCCCTCGTTTCCTTGCATTAGCGGGAAAATTATGTATTCACAGTTCGGGCATAGAGTTATTATTTATAGGCGGAGCCTATTGTAGACAATGAGAATGAGTGTAGATTCCTAGAGCAGACAATCCGTGCGTGCTCCGAAATCCACACATGTTTCTCCAATTTTGAAAAACCTACATTGGCTCCCGGTGCGCGCGAGAATTGAATTTAAGTTAGCAACATTCTGCTACCGTTACTTTCAATCCTCTTCGCCAGCATACATCTCGGACCTTCTTACTTTGTATAAACCGGGGCGTGATAATTTACGCTCCAAGCAAAAACAACTTCTGGCTGTTCCCAGGTGTAACTATAAGACAATTGAACGTCGCGTGTTCACACATGCTGCGCCAAGTGTTTGGAACTCAATCCCTCTCGATGTTCGAAATTCGCAATCTCTAGAAATATTCAAACAACGAATGAAAACTCATCTCTTTAGAATTTACCCACACACAACCAGCCGCAGATGACATTGTATTATTATCCAACTGTGTGTGATTGCTATCATCCAGTGTTTGTATATAACTTGTATATAGAGTCCCAAGCGCTTCGAGCTACACCAGGGATGAGGCGCTATACAAATACTATATATTATTATTATTATTATTCTAGCCGTGAAACTTCAGCGGTTATACCCGTTATTCCGTTGAATGGCGCGGGCCACAGTGAAACAACATTATAAAGAGCGGGATCTGGCAAATCGTGCGATACAAACAATTAGATTAAATAATGCCAATATGGGCGTGTTTTATATGGGGGTGCATGAAATACGGATGAATTTGTAATATTAATACGTTCATACACGGATGTTTCCGTGCCCCATTTACGTTAATATAGAGCGTAATTCATGATCACATTCAAATAACGCCGATATGAGCGTATTTGGGTTTTGTTCAATCTGAACCTATTTTCACGAGAAAAGGCTGCACAAACTGCCATTCAAATCACTCTGAACAAAAAGTTTTGAAAAACAATAAAGCAGCTTAAATTCTAGTCCAAGTCTTCTTGTACTAAAACCAGCTAAGATATTGGGATGGCGATGCTGGTGTTTAGTCCAAGACCGCCCTATATGCTCGCTTATGACACGGCTTAAGCGTTAGTGACCCGCTCAAATAAAACCACAATTATATGAAATAAAATATCACAATTGCGACAATAAACGGATATTTTCCGCAGAAGACATGCTATTTTATCTGAAACCCACATCAGTTGTGAATTTAAAACGGTAATTTAATGCGAAAAGAGACATTTACCTCAATGTTTACAATTTTTTTAAAGTATGCGAACTCGGTTGACCTCGCGAACTGTGTTCGACATTTTCCGTTGAAAATATTCCGTAGATTTTGGACAACAACGCAAATTACGAAGAATTCTCCATTGTAATCGTAATTATGTGTGTCAATAAATAAAATAATAAATAGATTAATTAAACATTGAAGATATAAATGTAATACATTAAATAAATTACGGGGAATTACAACCCTCTCAAAGTTTAAAACAGTGTAAACACAACGAGTATTAGAATAAATAATATGGTGCTACATTTCCCACATTTGGTGGACTTCGGCGAAATTAAGATATATACTAAGCGACAGAGCAATATACTGCTCTTGTTAAGCACACAAAAAATCAAACAAAATTAGTATAAATTTTTAACCTTAAGTTTGAAAAGTCCCACTAAAACGGAAGAACTATATTTCGAAACTGTGATTCGGTTCTCCGATTATTTTATCAACACAAAAGTCAAAATGCACATGGATGAAAATCACACGCATGGCAAGTCAGACACAAGAGTTCTAATTTGCTCCAATTTTGACAAGTTGCTTGCGAAAATTGTCAACAAAACTACCGTTCTGATCCTCCATTATGTCATTAAGTTTTTAGTGCGGGAATTGTTCTGAAAGCACATAGAAAACTGGACTTTCGGGCGATCGGTTTTCGCCATTTTTGTTCGGAAAACCCGCGCTATATATAGAAACGGAAAGTAGAATTCACAGAACAAACAGCGGATTATGCCGAACTTATTCGGACCACTTCGGCTTTCGGTTAAAACGTAAACAAACAGAGAAACAAATCGATGTTTGTGGCAATCAACCGGAATATTCTATGTGTAATTTAACATTAAAGTTAGATTATTATACACCATTATGACCATAAGATGTAAGCCTTTCCGATGTATATAGCATCATGTATTGATTTGCTAGGTAAATCGAGTAAAATACACCACAAATTCCCGCCACAGATCGTGGGCGTAACTCGTGTGATAGGATTGGTATACAAGCGGGCTTGGACTAAACACCAGCATCGCCATCCCAATATCTTAGCTGGTTTTAGTACAAGAAGACTTGGACTACTTAAATTCGAATATGTAAATAATGAAATAAATAATTTGACTGAATCGGGACGAGTTCAGAAAGTTTGATTCATGTTCAAAGTGGTAAATGTTTAAAAAGGGGCGATTACCCTTTGTCCTATGACTTGAAATCAGCGTACCACCATTTGTTGGTTAACTTACAATATAGAGAGTATTTGGGGTTTGCATTTGAGTCAACGGACGTGCAAACTATTTATAACGATTTGCCATTTGGTTTGTCAACGAGTGGTTTCATATTTTCCAAAGTAATGAGAGAGCTCATAAAGTATTGGAGACAACGTTATGTTTATGGATGATGGAATGGCGGGGAATACAGATAGTATTTCGGCGCGTAGAGACGCGAATACCATAAAATAACTCCATGTATACCGATTAACCTGGCTGCCATCTTGACAACCCCCTTGTACCAAGATGATCAAGTTATCACAATGAGCCAGAATAGCCACCACATATCATGGTCCATCTTAGTTCCATTTCAAAGTTCTGCCCAATTTCTTTAAAAAATGTGGCCAGAATCCCAAAATGTTTTCGGCAAAATTCCATACTGCAACTTTAAAATGATTTTGTCATGCCCCATAAGGAACTGGGACAAACATATAATATTAGTTGTCAGTTGATTACCTAGCATGCATAATAACCATGTGAGTCACAATTTGCTAACTTTACTGAATAGCATAGAATCATGTTCGGGATATATGTGAAAAATGAACTGTTTACCCAAGTTGGTTGCCATTTTGGAAGCCATCTTGAATAATTTGGTATATAAACACCTGTTTGGGACACAATTAAAATATATCAAAACATTAAACACCTTTCGTAACAAAGTTAGTTATAGTTTACTTTAAAACAAATGGTCCAAACCTGAGAAGTGAATTTTTGCTGAAATTTATGTCCAGTTTATGAGAGTAAAATTCATTATTTCTGGTAATGTCAGTGGTTACAAAATTAAAAATCAACCAAGGAGAATCAGACCTAGTTAGTCTTCAATGGATATAAGGCAGAATAGCCAACGTTATTCATCAACCACAACTTGTAAGCGATTGCAGAGAACGTTTGGGAAATATTTACAATTTTCCATTTTTTACGGCCATTTTGCGCGAAAGTAATACTTTTGGTTCCAATGACATGAAATATTCATGGGCAATGGTATGCCTCACTTACATAACACAGTTCTGCTCATTCCTCGTTAAAATTACTAGAACCCCTTATTTTTGTGAAAAGTTCATACCGCGTTCTGTAAAATACCATTTTTGAGGGATCGGAAGGGGCTAGGACCCGTCGGAATTTCTTATTTTATTAACCCAGTGATCAGTTCATATAAAGAATACAAAATAAAGTAACAATTCTCACCCAGTTCCAAACAGCAGAAACTGATATAAAAGATATTAGTGAAAAACGTCATATTTTCCACTTCTGGTGGCCATTTTGGCGGCCATTTTCAATATATAAAATTTATTCATACACGTAAATAAGGATTACTCAATTGTAAATACAATGACATATCGCACAACGTAACACCTCATAAACTTAATTGCGAATTGAAATTTACCTGGTCAGATGTTCAATGTTGGCGGCCATCATGGATTCAAATGCCGATAACTCTATAAAGCCCCCCTATCCAGGTGGCAAACAACCAGTAATTTATGGACTGATCTAGTTCTACAAAGCTATCATAACCACACAAAATCCGCATAGGGGCGAGTCTACATGCAGCTCAAGCTCTCGTGTGACTGGTTTAGACGTTATCGTGCATTAACGTAAACCTGACTTTGCCTATGTACGGACGAATGCCATGCGGCCGAAAATGACACACAAAAGGGTTTTGTTATTTTATCCATAAATCGTTCTATTGGTGATGGTTTATAGCAGGGAAAATAAGATTCGCCGCCAACCTACCTTCGTGACCTGCAACACCTACCAATCCTGTGAATCTGAATTATTATAATATAAGCTATAATATTTCAGGAAACATAACATGTTGGTTTTAACGTTGTATCCGATTCATGCACAATGAATAATGAGTATAATTCAAGAGCGTTTCACTTAATACAAACATAAAATTTAGATTCAGAATCAGAATAGTTAGATTTGTATATTTAATGATGCCTGTCCGATTTGATGCCACATAATTCATAATTCCCTAAGCCAATGTTTCGCTTACTGTGCAAAAGAAATATGCAAACTATTTGCAATAACCGCCATTCGTACCACACATGCATAGCGAAAGTCCATCTATCGCTTTTGTGCAACGGAATCATGGGCGCTCGTAATAATCGTGATCATTGGAATTTCTGATAGACTTATAAAAATCAAAATCAAACAAACACATGCAGGCGTGGTAGTAGCGTGATGTCAGTTTTCCCATTCTTTCCACTCATCAGCCCTTCGGCTTTCACTCTCCTTGTTTCATCATATATATGATACTCTCATTGAAGCTATAATTTTTTATTGTTTTGCCGCTACAGATTTCATTACTTATTGTTAAATCGTGAGGAGCTGGGCATATCTAAGTGGATAGCCATTGTACCCCAATAACTTTTTGGTCACATACTTATTCAAGTATTTGCAATAAAATATCCAGGATACTTACTAGTGAAGCGGCCAAATAAAAAAAGAGCTCTAGTTTTCGAGATACCCCAACCCAAGGTAGAACAAGTTGATACCAACTTTTTTTGAAGAAGAAATATATTTTGTCCACGAAAATGACAGTGAAAAATAACGGAATTGGCGGTGGCTATTGTCAAACCGACGATGAAAGATACCCACCAGTCACTTTCCCAGAAATTAACGATTTTTTGGTAAAGTGAGCCCTGTGGCTAAATCCTAAATAATTTGCCAACATTGTTGGTGTTAAAATTACAGCATCATAACATAGCTCAATGGTTATAGGAAAGAAGTGTTGGTTAATTTGGATTTTCCTGCTATTTGGAACTGAAACATTTATTTTCTGCTGAAAATCTCTCTTTTTCACAGAAATATTTATTTTTAAACATTATCATTCAAACTGATATTGTGATAACGCAAAAATATTTAATGCATATGGGGAAGTAGTTATCTGGCAAGCATATGGAGAAAGACGTTAACAGAAAGTTTGAACCGTTTGCGAGATATTTGATTTTAGCTACCCCTCCCCAAACACGTTTTTGGTCGAAAAATTACATATTTTTTATAACAAATTTATCAAATTTCCCAATTGATCATAATGGGACCCAATATAACTCGTAT
Organism: Siphonodentalium dalli; assembly: GCA_032622095.1. NCBI lineage: Eukaryota > Metazoa > Mollusca > Scaphopoda > Gadilida > Siphonodentaliidae > Siphonodentalium > Siphonodentalium dalli. The sequence continues at coordinate 209,186,407 of CP136061.1, forward strand.
GCTGAACATTGGGCTCGGAGACATTGTTTAAGTGATTAAATGCGTGTCTAGTCTTCAAGACCACTACACCAGTTACAACAACACGACATGTTATTGAAAACAGTTAAGATAAACATGCATCGACGTCGACATTGTAGGACTAAAATATTTGTTTTAAACAGCATATGACACAAAATTTATACATAAAGTTTCAAAATTATCAAACAAAATCACTTGTGTTACAAAAGTGATTGTTAGTTTCCATCCAGTGTCGACTCGGCTATGATGATGCCGCGGATTAGCCTGGATGACTCGACAGCCATTGTCTGATCCCGCTTCGATCTCAGATTTTGGCTGTCTGGTCGGCTCTGTTGACAGAATGGAGGGCGCAGTACTTCGCTGGAATCTCTGCCGGTCTCCTGCTATTGGATCACCAGAGCGGTTGGAGACCTGGATCCCAGAGCCCAGCGAGTGGAAGATGCCCTCCAGGAAGTCAACGGGATGATGCCAGGAGCAGATAGGAGCTGCTGGATAAAAGTCACCAGGACATCCGGACGACTTCCAGCTGGCCTTCTTCTCCTTGGACTAGACAACACCATCACGTCAGCCATCCCTTTGGAGCAGCCTGGACTCCGGATACCATCTAGCAGGAGTCCACCATCACCGTCACCGATGAGGCAATAATACCTGCTGGGACATTGCAGCCACCATCAACCTGCAGCGTTCCAGGGGACTCAACAACCCCTCGTCTGGATTCCAGCGACGGAAAGAAGAAGAAATTTGTATAAAAAAAATGATTCTTCCTTTTTTTTATTCTTTTTTTTATTTATAAATGAAGGCAATAAAATGAGGGGTGAAGGAGTAGACCTTTCGGTCTATTCGACCATCCCGGGGTAGCCCCCCCAAACACTCCCTATATTTATTATATGACTATGACTATTCTTCCCTAAATACCACTATCATTTGACGATCTAATCTAAATCGTCGGATCACACTGAGTGAGATTTCCTCGGATCAAATCAGATCACACTCCTACGGAAATTGCCGAGATGTGCCGAATTAACGACGACGAACTATTTAACCGCCAAAAATAGACTTTGGTAAGAAAATTGAACTGCTGAAGTGAAAAAAATTCTGTAATTTATATAGTTATTATTGTAAACTGGGCGTCATATAATAAACCTTTTATCACAGCAGTGAGTTGATCCGTGTCGTCGCATCACGTCTCATTGAGGTGGGCAGATTGCCGGATCAAACTCGGTGCCTGCGGCAACTCGTTTGATCCGGAAATCTGGCCACCTCAACTCGACGTGATACTACGACACGGATCAACACACTGTTATGATATGTATATATCCTGAATTTTATTTAAGATAGAACAAAATAAGTCTCAACCTTTTTTTCCCACAAAGGCAATGAAAATAGGTCGCCGTTGAACAGTGACGTCATGTTTGGTGGAAAATCATACCACACAGAGCTAGAAACTGGGCTATTATATAGCAGGTTGAACATATGTCACAACACTTTCGACCAAAACATACAATCGAATTACAAAATAAATAAATACACTGCGCATCGGCGTGTATATTATAATTTGACCACAGAAACTGATTGTAGGACTCCGCTTCGCGTCGTCCTACAATCAGTTTATTTGTGATCAATTTCTACTATACACGCCGATGCGCAGTGTATTTATTTCTTAAACAATCACATGTTTTAATTGCCAGTCGCTTTTTGTAATGTATCCCTGGCTGTCAACAATTGTGTATTGCCTTATATAATTGTCATGTGTACACACCGTCGTTTGACATTGGGAGCACATCTATTCACTTTGTGATGGGTTCAATCGTTTACATGGGGTAGATGGTCCATCAAAACCGTGAACATTCGCCTTTATCGTTTGTTAGCAGCTTTTCGTAAGGTGTTGCATGCTTTCGTGAACCAACCTATCATTAAGTATTGCATATTTTCTGATAGAACAGCTATTCCACCAAAAGTACTGGTGATATTGATAGCATATCCCTGTCGAATGTTCTAGACTTCAAATAGGGATTGGGTGTCTCCTGAGACAGTGAAAATTAACCTTTTTCGTTTGCCACCCTCTTTTTGTAAAGTTCAATAGGAGTTCGTGAACCGTGCCATTTATAAAAATGTGTATTTCCTGGTAATACATTTCCCCACACCATCAGTTAATATGGAAACCATATCATTTAAGTTCGTGGCGTGTTTAAGACTTCAAATGGGATAGTGGGGTCCACAAACAACATTCTCCTTTCGGTTTTGCCAGCCAGTTTTTGTAAAACTGCCCCATGATTTCGAGAGGACCAACCCACCCGTACCAATTGTATGTTCCCCAAAATAGCACTACATTTTGTTCACACACCCAGCTGATTTGAGAACATATAACTTCAGTTTATGGTGTGTCCGAAATATTAAATGGGTTAGAATGTCCTCCAGAAACCAGCAGTAACCGTGAGAATTCGCCTTTCTCGTTTGCCAGCCGCTTTTTGTGAAGTATCCCTGACATTCGGAACCAACAAATCCATAAAGATGTGTATTTCATCCACTTCTCTAAACCCGCAGTTAAAATTGGGACCATATCCTTTCAGTTCGTAGTGTGTTCAAGACTTCAAATGGGGTAGGAGGCATCAAAACAAAGCAAATTCACATTTCGTATTTTCCAGCTGCCTTTTGTAAAGTGCCCTAGGTTTTCTGGAACCACCCATACAAATTCTATATAATCCATGACAACACTATCTTTCGTTCACTCATTTAATTTGGGAGCATATACCTTTCAGTTTTTGGTATATTTAAGACTTTAAATGGGGTAGGAGGCCGTCAAAACAAAGAAAATTCAACTTTCTTATAAGCCCGTCGCCTTTTTGAAAGTGCCCTATATGATTTTATAACATTTTATACTTTGACAAATAGAAATTGAAAAATGACATGAATTAATCAGAAGGGATGGGAGCACACGTTATTCAACTTTGAGTAATGCTCCTTTCCATTAACAATATTGAAACGCATAATAATATTTATATATTGTATTATGTTTGGTCTCAAAGTTTGCTTAGTTGGAATGTAGTACCTAAAAATGGGATCGAGATTCAGGTTGAGGTCTAGAATTGTTAGTGGACAGATATCACGGAGGAGATGTAGATCCTATGGCAAGATGAGCCGAGACTTTTGATAACAATATGGGAGAATACATAGGCGAAGATATAGTCTTATTGGGAGTTTGAATGTTTTCCGTCAATAGGATTTATATGACGATGCAATGAACGTTCACGTGCTGCTAAACAATTTATCATTTAGAGTATTGGATAGATTGCTTTGACCGAAGAGGATATCTTCAACGCTATCAACAAAAAAGTCCATTTAGCCAAAGGCGTTGGAGGAATATTAACCGCTTTTCTTCAAATAATGGGCACTTGAAAAAATACAAAGCGTCGTCAATATAAAACCCGCATTGACAGTGGGCTGTTATGGAAATACAGTTTATAAGTTTATCAAAATTTAACTTATCTGTTGTGACCCACTCAAAAAAATGAAGAATAGTGTGCACACCGGGTTACATGAAAAATGTTGAGCGCATATGCATTGCCTCTCAAAAATAGCGCAACAGTCATGTTTTAACGCCGCTTGGTTGTCTGATAAACAGATCCAAATACAAATTCGCCACCAGTATACACACACGGAACAAGTAGAGACAATTGTATAAATGTTGGTCAAGTATCAACAATGTGTCTACTGAACATCCTCTATAATATATCTCAACACAACTGTAAAAGATAACTGTGGCTTGTTAATTATGTAACTGCTGGCTGTCGGGTGATTGGGAATAACCCCGTCGATTTTCTCAGTAGTTCCTAACATGATTAGATATAATTTCAACATTATTACATGAAGCACAATTCCGTGGAGTTGATATGTAGATGGTATTCAAGAACTCACAATGTCAAAATCGAATTTGGTCCAATGATTTTTCACAGAGCTTTGCTTATTTTTTAACTTATATAATAATTCGCAGTTAACAAGTATCAATAATGTGTCTACTGAACAGCCTCCATAAGATATCTGAACACCACTTTGAAAAATAACGCCCATTTGCTCAGTAGTTCGCAACGTGAATAGAAATGATTTCTCGTAAATATGTTCAAGTATGAACACAGCCAGGAGGTCGATTACTTACATACACTCGAGCCAAAACGTCCGCTATTAAGAACTCTGAACAAGGAAGTTCATAATACTAAAGCAAAATAATTGTTGCTTGATTTCTTGAAGCGACATTCAAATTGACAGACGTGATACTTGTGAAAATGGGAGACACTCGTTTCTATTCCCAAACGATTTCGTAAAAAAACCTCAAAGCACTCTTGTGTCGAAGTACTCCAATCCTAATCCTCATTCCGGTGCTTACACTTTCTTTGAATCATAGCACATATTTCCTATACAATGGAGATAATAGCTCGGTAAGTGATGCGCCCCTCTCCTGAACCCTGACGTGGACGACGCCACAATGCAACATATGTATCCTTAAACCACAATATTATACTCTTAGCTATACCATGGAGATGACTACACATAAGTTTGGTAAAAACAGCCAAAAATAAAAGTGTTCCTTAACTCTGGGGCAATTTCCCCCACCGTCCCTGATTCGAGCGGTGCGCCATTTATGTATCTGTAAACGACGTATTCAAATTATACGCACTAGAGACGTTTCTCAAAATCGCGAATACGGTTACGGATATGGAAATATAACGCCAGTATACGGCCAAAATTAGATTTTTACGCACGGGCGTTCTTATGTGAGAATTAATATATCCCACTCAGTTAATTATGTGCAGATGTGTCAATAATTAGCTTAGGGACGCTCTAACATTATCCGTGCATACATAATTACCTGTTGTCAATAAAATATGTTGCTGTTGTTGTTGTAACTGGGGTACGGAATCCTAAACATATATGTAATCAATCAAACAGCTTCTCTGGACAACCCCCTCAGAACATATCGAGTCATATTAAGATCAATTAGAAAGAAAATTGTTGTAAAGTCGTTATCAAAAATATGTAATTTTTCGACCAAAACGTGTTTGACGGAGAGGTAGCTAAAATCAAGTATCTCGCAAACCGTTCAAACTTTCTGTTAACTTCTTTCTCCGTATGCTTGCTATATAACTACTACACCATATGGATTAAATATGTTGGCGTTATTACAATATCCGTTTAAATGATCATGTTTGAAAAAACATATTCTGTGAAAAAGAGAGATTTTTCAGCATAAAACAAATATTTCGGCTCCAAATGGCAGGAAAATCCAAATTAACCAACAATTTGTTCCTATAAAGTAGAGATATGGTATGGTGTTGCAATTTTAACACAAACAATATTGGAAAATAAGTTAGAACTTCGCCACAGCCTTCGCCTGACCAAAATCGTTCATTTCTCGAAAAAGTGACTGGTGGGTATCTTTCATCGTCGTTTTAACAATAACCACCACCAATTCCAATATTTTTCACTATCAATTTCTCCTTTCAACTTGTTCTACCGACCACTTTTGGCGTTTGGTCCCTGCACTATACAGTTTGTTGCCATCCAGGATATGGAGTCGGGAACTGGCTAATCGTTTCTACTTGAATTTGAGAACAAAGATAAAGATATCTGGCCATCACGACCTCATAATGGGCAAGTTGGTATGTTCTGATTATATTCTGGCATATAAAACGCATCTATGGCAGTTTTATTGTGACAGATCGGACAGGGCATATTTAATCATACTTCAATTGTTGAACTAACGCATCTGTTAACAATAAACATCACGACGATTGGGACATAGCGAGACGATAATCAAATGGCAGCTTCAATTTCATAATGGCATTAAATACTATATTGTGGTAGTTTAAGGGTCAGACACACGTTTTGCCAAAATGTCCTGGTATTTCAAAATTGATTCTCTAAAAATAGGTCAGGACTTTCTTTGTGAAATTTACAAGCGATTATTGTGACATGCTATTTAAGAACCATCAACCCATTGTATATTATAAACTCATTTAATTTACTTGCATGCAATGAACAATATTTTAAATTTCACTAGTTTCCGGTACCAATAATGTCTGCAGAATAGATTTTTTTCCAAAGTGCAGTTCATATATCCTAGATATCATATCTGAAGATCATGAGAGGAGACTTAGTTTTTCTTGATTCATGAAATTTCTTGATTATTTTCAATTAGAAAGGCAACTACCCTTAAATAATGTTCTGTATTTGAGAATATTATGTCATGCCTGTTCAATGAAACATTTGGCCATATATGAGTTCTTGGTCACGATTTCATAATCAATTTAAAGCGGACCACCATATATCTTAACACTGTGGCCTAATTCCAGTTGACTGCTCTCTGCTGGTTGACGACACTGCATATATAAACAATTGGGCTAGAATATTTGTGACTGCTTTATTTTTCATTGTAATATATGGGGGTATGATGCTATATTATGCAATTAAAATCTAACTTAACACTATAATACAAATGAAGCCCCCTCTCATGTATCCAAGACAATAAGCTATTATGGTATTGGAGTTTTGTGTGAAATTACTAATTATTCTAGCAGTTCTTGGTACCGAAAGGGAACAAAATAAACTAACATGTTCAACCTTTCAAATGTATTAAAACTGATTATTTTAAGAAGGCGCCCTCACTTGCGTGATTTTTCCAAAAATCTCAATTTCTAACTATCAGTTTGAAGGTAATAATGATTACCATTTATAAACAATGTATGCTATTGTATTATACCAACACATGTTAACCCTCACAATATGAGAGATATGTTTCAATTATATAAAAAAGTGTTTTAAACAAACAACCAATTTATCTTGTTGGTCATTAGAGAGTTTTACAGGAAGTATTTACAAAAGAACTATCTAGCTTATTATCCCAAACTAGGGTCTACACTCGGCCTACTATCTGAAATCATGAATATTTGCGAGAAAACAAATAAAAACTATTTTTTGTCGTGTGAAAGAACAACACAACAGAAAACAACATAAATATTATTCAACCACCTTTTACACCGATTCAGTTTCAGACATTATGTTGATTAAAGGTGACTTGTTCCTAAACAAACCAGTTCTTCAAATGGCTACCAAAAACACTACAAAATGAAATGAAGACCTTCTTATTATGCCCCCGACTTTAAGTCGGCGGGTATATAGTCGACGTCTCCGTCCGTCCGTATGTCTGTCCGTACGTCCGTACAAACATTTTGCATTATTGATCAGCTGGGCAGATTTAGCTGATATTTGGTATGGTGATAGAGCGGCAGGGTTTCGTCCACCCATTTTCACCAGAGTTATGGCCCTTTTTTTACTTAGAAAATTAAATTTTTCTCATGTTTTTTTTGGTTTCCAGATGGTAGCGTGAGCTTTGGTGGTACGATTGCAAATCCCGTATTTTTGTGGATCAGTTATATGAAAATACATGTCAAGTGCGAATTTGGGTATGATCTGATGATTTTTGCCAGAGTTATGGCCATTTTTTCAACTTAGAAAATTTGAATTTTCGCTTGTTTTTGTGTTTCCGGATCGCTTGTTTTGTGGTTTTTAGTCAACATTTCTGTACGAACTTCTTTTGGAGTGGTCATATAGACCTCCTCGGATATCCGCAGTTTCGTCCATGCTTAATCCAAATTGCTACGGTCGGGGGCAAATGCCACGCGACAGCGTACCTCTTGTTTATTATATTGCAGACAGTCGTGATGTCAGATAGTAGACCGAGTGCAGACTCTAGTTGGGATAATAAGCTAGAAAATGCAGTGTTTTTTTGCAAATACTTCCAGTCAAACTCCCTAGTGACCTATATGACAAATTGGTTATATTTGTTTTAACAACCTTTTTACATAACTGAAACATATCTCTCATACTGTGAGGGTGGATAAACATGTGTTGTTATAAAACAACAACATACAATGATTTTTTCCGTCAAATTGATAGTTACAAATTGAGATTTTTTTAACATTGGCTGCGGACACACGTATCACAGTAGCGATGGCATAGTAGGTGTGACAATTTATTATGGTGGAGTTTGGTTACAATTGGTCGTCATAATTAATATGCCATAGCAAGCCATGTTGCCAGCTGTGTTTCCGCACAATGAGTCGACTGGACAAATTAACCCATCTGCTCATTACGTTTTGCAAATTGTATTCGCTACGATATATATAATTGCACGGTCGATCGTCCAGAATTGTGTTTGACCGTGGCCTGGTGGCAATTCCTCATTGACTCACATATCATGCACGTGGTACGTTTTTTTATATGATCTCAATGCATGCATATTTATCTACTTTCTACTATTAATTTCATGAGTATTAAGACAGTTCATCAATTGCGTATTAAGACAGTTCCCCATTTGCGTTTTTTTTTATTTTGCGACGTTTAGTTCTACGCATAAGGTTTGCCTCACTTACATTTACGGAGAAATTACACGGGCGATTTGTTCTTAGTACGAACAATCATGGCTGTTGACAGAAATGGGTTATTCATTAAGTTATCAAGTGGACTTGTGTGTTAGGATGCAACATAATTATTATAAAACTGCGTGTTGAGTAAAGATCAACAGCGACAATACATTCAGGTAGATACATCTTTGAGAGATCGACAGTCGCTGGTAGAGCTTGGTGGACTCATTGAGCGAATTTGAAAAGGGCGACATGGCTTGCTATGGCATAATAATTATGACGACCAGTTGTCACCAAACTCCACCATAATAAATTGTCACACCTAATATGCCATCGCTACTGTGGTACGTGTGGCCGCAGCTATTCACGAACAGGGCGCCTCTTTATTGTCTCTTAATAATTGATCAGATTCTATATGCAATGAAGATTATTGTATGTGAAATTAAAGAATTTTCGCCTGATAGATCCAGAAAAATTCAGTGTTGAAAATCTCTTGCCATTTTTGCTGGATTATACAAAACGTGCGTCTCACATTAACGACCGACTTACCTTTGTGACTTGCAACACATTCCACTCAATTGAAGTTGAATTATGTGCCTCGGTATCAGATTTGAGCAGGACACACATTTTTTTTTTGACGTTGTACCCGATGTATGTACAGTCTTTGTGCCGGGTGCACATTTTCTTGCATCTCAGTATGTTTGATACATTTGTTTGAGTCAGAAAGCCAGGATCATCCGACGGGAAAGAATACACACTCGCATTGGCAACATTTAGCAACAAAAAGGACAACAACCCGAATTTGAACTGGTTCCAGAGCCAACACGTTTGGCCCAATTTGAATCTAAAACTAAAAGTCACAATTCAATGTTCATAATATAAACACCGCAATTCTGCGTTCTGTTGAAGGCGGTCGGAACTCAGCAGTCGATCGACAAACACGTTATATGTTTGACATTAATAATACCAAAGGGCGTGTCTATCTTCAGATCGATTTCCATATATGGTGTTCCAAGAACCGTCGAGTGGGTGACAATGAGACATGTCGGTGTATTACATTGTTACTGTCGACACGTCATTAATAACTCAACGTTCAATAAGTTGGTCGGTCATATGGTTCATCTAGAGTTTCACGCTATAGAACAATTTATCGAAGTAGAGCTGGTTACTGAGATGCCGGTCGCGTTACGTTTTGTGCTTCGTCACAATCCCTGAACATGAGCAGTTGGTTGACACTACTGCACAAACACATATTGGAATCCCATTGAACTTATCCATCACGATATACTGTTAAAGTGATGTGAAACACTCCGGTGTGGCGATCAAATAGAAATGGAGAATAATCTTGCTCAAAGTAGTCATTTTTATAAATATTATATCCAAATTTACAACTCACACCGTCATTCTTATATTCTAATTAATTGTAGTGAAATCGTTTTTATAAGCTTATCGCCGATAGTTGCGTCCCGAATAGAGAAGTAAATATTTTCAACTGAGCGTAGTTCAGACGACGTTATCTATGGAGTGGCACGGCCGATTTACTTGAAATTTTCTGCACTGTTAGTAAAATGCTACATTCCTCAAGTTGGATACTAACTTATCAATTTCACGCACGCGAACAAGTCCATGATATGTCTTTAATAATAGCATTGTTATTGCCGATGTACATTTAATGGCTATTAAACCTAAAATTATCGTGGCACTATCAATACTCGAGCTCAAGTCCATCGAAATTTCATCGAATAAATAAATCGAATAATATAAATTAACATACCTGGGGACCACCCAGAGGGTACCATATGGGTTAATCAGGAGTCACTTTGACAAGGAAGATAATGCTCCTGGTTAAAAACTTCTAAAGTGCGCTGTCGGAGTCGGGGCAGTAAGAGGGTAAGGACAACATAACCGATAACTTATTTCTTTGCGGGTTACCACCAACTTTAGATTTTATGAAACGAGTTTGATAAATTTGATTCACAACCAAGTCGTAGACGACATGTGAATCAAATTTATCAAACGAGTTCCATAAAATCTTATATCCCAACATAACGAGTTGAAGATCTGTATATCACATAGAAACAAACTATATATATCCTTTATTGCCTCCACTATCGGAGAGTTATATTTAAGTAACATAGTTACAAACAAATCTAATACAAAAATGACAGTGGAATATATGTACATTTAAATAATATGACAACACAATATAAAGAGCGATTACGCACACAGTTACACGCACACACACTGAGTCTCAGACACATACAACCACCCAGCCGCGCACAAGCGTACACGTAAACACATCCAGACACACCTAGGCCTAGACGACTTTATAGACAAGCATACACGCGAAATAGACATACAGACAGACAGGCAGAGAGTCACATAAGTATCTAGGCAGACATGCATGCTGACAGATAACCGTGCAAATTTTCGATTTTCGTTAGTGCAAGAATTTTACTTCAATCATTTTGTATTGTCTGGTTTTTGTTGTCATGCGCGGCTTTCCAAATAGTATTAATCCGCCTAATCGATGTTTAGTAATTTTATTGGCGCGCTAACAAATTGGCGGAAAGCACGCACTTATTAGTCACTAGTGAGATAAACACTATGTGATATAAGGAAATATGTAATGGCTTTTTTAAGGATATACTAGGTTTTTATTGTGATATATATGTTACAGTAAATCAGTGAAATTAGTAATTACGCGAAATCCCTAGGGATTACATGAAACCACTAAACAGGGTCCGTGATTACACGTAATTACTGAAAGTATCAGGGATTTCATGAAACCACTAAAAGTGGCTAGTGATTACGCGTAATCACTGAAATTTATTAATTGATTTTACACATTCTTACTGGTCGGATTTCAGTAAATAAGTGTAATGGATTTTAAGAGTCACATTTGCTACTTTACACAATATAAGTCCAGACAATTTGTCTCAATGACTAATTAGCTTCTCTGCTGGCATTATTATAATTTAACAGCGAAGTGCGATTATGGAAGTTGTTTATTTTAATAATTTGAGTGATACTAAAATTAATAGCTGCTCATTACTATAAATACTGGGTTGTTTTCTATACATTCATCTTCATTACGAAATGGAGGAGAGATTTAAAAATGAATTGTTTAAGCAGTATGAGCTGTGCAGTAAAAATCTCTTTCCGAAATCGGAATATTCTAAAGTTATTACTCAACTGAAATTAGCTAGTGAAAATTCTAAAACTAAGGATCGAAGCGCTTACTACCTACTGAGCAAGTAAGTAAATTTGATATATAATGTTTTAACTGCATGATAGTCCTTATTGCACATTGATAGCTACTTCGACCAGCAACAAACCGTCAAAGGCTTGTGAGGCCCAGCTAAAACAAGCTGAAAGAATGGTGAAACGCAGCAGAGTGGAACTCAAAACAGCTGAAGTTAATGACAATGTTGCCATTCCAATACCACAGGTCGATCGTGGGAGAGGTGACCCGAGAAACCTTTTAGGAGTTGTTGTCGACAGGAACCTCGACAGAGACTTATACACAATCGCTGTCAAATAAGGCATTCTGAGCGAAAAGTATTCTCGCAACCAATTTGATTTGTGCCCGGAGAGACCTTTGACTACCGATCACATCTGCCAAACAAAGATTCTCCCTCTACGCTCTGCAGTCAGGGAGCAATCTGCAACAAGTGGTCAACGATTTAAGAAATGTAACTGTAAGGGGACATGCACGACTGTAGTTTGAACACATTAAGTCAATTATTCTAGTTTCAGTGAAAACATTTTGCATATTTCTTTCTGTAAACTAAATTTGTTACTGGAACATTGATGATGATTTATCTTAGCATCAAACATCTTATTGTATAAATGTTGATCGTGTTTGTAATATGACTATAATTTCTATTTATTCCATAACTTGTTTGCAATACAACAATTAAAACTTTAACTTGGTTGTCATTCAGTAATTTCATGAAATCCCTGGCGCCTAAAATCAGTAATTACGCGAAATCCCTGAATTTTCTCAGATCAGGGATTTCACGAATTTACTAAACGATTCAGGGATTTCGCGTAATTTCACTGATTTACTGTAATCGAATGGTGTGATATAAAGATTCCAAAGTGTTCCCGTTCAAGTCAGCGTGGGCGAGGGGCACCAGGATCGATACAAATATTTTTTTGTCGCTGGTTTCTATTAAATTTATATATAATAATCTCCATGATACGAGGAATCTAATGTTGTGGTATAAAGATGCCAATGTGTTGCCGTTCGAAACAGTGAGGAGAGAGGGCCACAAATAATCATGTGTATAGTTTAATAATGTTTTATTAATAAAAGATAAACAAGATTGTGCTATTGCCGAGAATGTTTCACAATATTCACCATCAGGTAGCGCGATCGAGTGGTCTAAAGCGTTTGTTTTAGGCACCGTTGTCTTCGGATACGTGGAATCGAATCCCACCGCAGCCAAAACAAGATACTGTGTGTTGAACATATTTACTGTGACCCACAATGTATATATAAATTACACATATTATTATAGACATAGATAGTTGTGTGGGCACAGAGGATCGGAGCAAAAGTTGCGGAACTTATCAGAGCCCTCTCCTTTGGCATTCGGCTGCTAATAAATGTATTTAGATACAGGTTCAAAATTTGTGTTTAAAGTGGATGCTGTTGCTGTTTGGAGTGGCTATGGTCTCGCGTTAGGAGTAGGGTAACATTTATGAGAAGCGGTCTGTCGAAGAAATAAATGAATGGACTGTCTCGAAATTGCGCGTATTTATTGTTTCACTGTAGTGCGGAATGCCGAACAGGAGATCTTTTCCCGAGACGATAGACACATTAAGTTCATCCAACCTTGCCCACATAAGTTCTCTGGAGTCTGCGTACCAAGGACAACTGAAGAAAAAATGGTTTGCGTCTTCACATGGATGACCACAACTACATGTTGGTTGAGCCGAGATGTAATTTTCATTTTTGTCGAAGTTTAAATCACTGCAGTTATTTCCGAGTCTACAGTGCAGTATGTTTAGTTTCCGCTGACCAGCGTTATAGTATGATGGGGGTTTCTTGTTTGCAAAAAGTTTTATACATGTTACTTATGATTTCGTCTTTGGTTGGTTCTGATGAGGGGTCAGTAAGTTTTTTTTTGTCTGTAGTGGTTTTGCATGATTGATTGATTTGATTGATTTTTATTTGTACAATAACAAAAGATATAGCAACAAAATTATGAACAAGTATTGTACAGGAGCATGGTTGGTCGTCTTCCTGCTGCCTCTGAATGATACATATACATAAAATCCATTCATCGATCATGGACGGGATGAAATTCGATTTAAAACGGGCCATATTTGTGAAGTAGTTTATGTATCGCAAAGGGTTTCTGATGGGGTATCGAGATGCTTCACTGACAGTTTGGGGTAGTAAATTTGTGAGGTAGTTTGGGACATGATTGGTTAATATTTTGTTCCAGGTATGCACTTTATGAAGGTTTCGTCTTTCTTTAAGGGGAGCCCATCCGAGTTCGAATAATACTCTCTCATCTGATACCGAAATTGTCAGGCCACTTACTATTCTACCGGCGTCAATATAGAGGCGGTCGAGTTTCCGGAGGAAGCAATGGGGGGGCGTTGTCCCAAACAACGTCTCCGTATTCCAGTATCGGGAGTACATAGGTTTTAAACATTATTTCGAGGGTTTGTCTATTTACAAGAAATTTTATTCTCCTTAGTTGTGACAGTCTGGTTGCCACTCGACTTCAGATTTCATTGATATGAGTGTCCCAATGAAGATTTGATTGTATAGAAATTCCAAGATGTTTGTGGCAAGCTACTTGCTCAATGTCGCGATCATCAAGTTCAAGATCCAAATGATCTTCGGAGGGAGTGAGCGAAAACACCATAGATTTTGTTTTATCTACATTGAATGTAACCAACCATTGTTTCGACCAGCAAGATACTCTATCCAAATCTTCGAATAGTTCCCGCGGACGGTCTTCGACTGATGGTTGGGCAGTGAAAAAACATGTATCATCTGCATACATACTAGTAAAGGAGTGTATTGTCGTTGCCAGATCATTTATATATGTCAGGAATAAGAAAGGTCCAAGAATAAATCCCTGTGGAACTCCTGCCGGAATAATGTGGTAATCAGAAAAGGAGTTACCAACTAAGACACGTTGTGATCTGTTGGAGAGTAGCTGTTGAGCCAGTTGTGGATGTTCCCGGCAACTCCGTATTGTTCCAGTTTGAATAACAACCCCCTGTGCCAGACTCTCTCAAACGCTTTGGAAATATTGCTGACATATTTAACTTCTCATCGAAAGCCTGGCACAGGGTGTGGTATATCTCAAGTAACTGGAAAGTTGTGCTATGCCCTGGGACCAATCCTGATTGATATTGGAATAGTATATTATTATTTGAGAAATGGGCGGATAAGTATTTCAGAACAATTTTCTCCATGATCTTACTGAGGCACGGGAGTAAGGATATAGGGCGGTAGTTTTTACAGCTGGATTTTTATCATTTTTCTTGTGGATAGGGATAACATTTGCCTGCTTCCACTGTGTCGGAAAATCGCTGGAATCGAGTGATTTCTTAAAAAGAGCTTTAAACCCGGGGGTGGCGATAGCTGGGATCATTTTAACGGTAATTCCATCGTGGTCAGATGCTTTATTCGGTTTCAACGTTCTAATAGCACAGATTATATCTTCGATAGTGAATTCAATGTATGTTACTGTGTTGCTACATTTATGGGTGAATATTGGTAGACTACACGACGACTCGTCGAGGTCTGAATTAGAGATGAACACAATTGAGCATGGATGCTTTGGTGTGGTCGTCAAACACTTAAGTTGCCACTGTCATCGGTAAGAGGGGGGTAGCGTCTTTGTGTTTGGTTTGCATAATTTCCTTTATGCAGTGCCAAAAGTATTTGGATGATGGATGCTCTCGAACAGTTTTTGAAGTGTTTCTTCATAGCGGGCTCTGGCGTATTTTTTCATGTTATTGACCGTATTTCGCACTTTTTTGAATTTTGCCAAATCATGGTCATTTTTTGACTTCATTGCAATTTTACGCAGTCTGTCTCTTTTGCGGTTCATCGTTCGCAGTTCTGAAGTGAACCAATGTTTATCTTTATGTCTTATTAATACTCTAGACTGTGGGAGGTTTTGTCCATAATATCAAGGAATTTTGAGGTAAAAATATCAGTAGCTGAATCAATGTCGGGTGCTGTTTCGATAGCGTGTAGCCACTCTGGGTCCAGAATGAGTTTTACAGCTTCATCAAGATTACATCTGGTATAATTCCTGACTAACCGAAAGGAGGGGACATTACTGCCTGAATCATAATTTAGGTACCCAAATGACGGCGCAGTGATCTGATATGGCTCTTCCAAAGTCGATCACTTCAGATTGACATGTAACATAGTCATTCACTATGATGGGATCTAGTATAGTGGATGTGGTCGAAGTAACTCTGGTTGGTGATTCAATGACATTTCGTAGATTATAGAATGATATACTTTCCCTGATTTTTTATGAGGGGTCTAATGCGTTTGAGTTGAAATCGCCAGTTAGGATCATAGGGATATTAAGGTCAAGAGCGTCATATATGGACTGGTCAATCATCTCACAGTACCTCCCGCAACACAATTGATCGGAACGATAAGGGACACATAATAGGTAGCGGGAGGCCCTGGAAGTCAGCTTGAACCAGAGGATTGAATCGTCGAATTCGAGAGAGGGTATTCGTTCAAAGACGAGATGATCAGCGAAATAAACCGCGATACCTCCTCCGTGGCTCGAACCGTCGTATCTCACAGGGTCGGAGAAACCGCGGAGCTGTATGTTACTACTAGGAAATGTTGCATCGATGTGGGTTTCGGTAAAACATAAAGTGTCATAGTCTTCTATTTCGTCTAACAGCCTCAAAAGTGTATTTATGATGCTGCTTATGTTCACATGAAAGATCGAGATCGTTTGATGAACGTCGTTGGAAATATCACGAATGTTATCAGGACCAGGGTTAAGTTCTAAGGACGCACTGCGTACAAGGAGTAATGTTAATAGCAAAATTAATCTAATTGCGCTTATTCCGAACGGAAGCTTGACTGCACGAAATTTTGGTGGCAAAGACATACTTCTTCTCGGGAGACCGTTTAATATAGAAAACTGTTCCTATTGAAATTCTCCACGTATTTATATCAACTCCCATGAGAAATGGTGTGCAATGATCTAATTACAAGAGGTTTCAACAGGGACTTCCATAACAGTTCCATTCCGTCGCGAGGCCACAGCCACAGAATAGCCGTAATGAAATAATCGGTGCATACAGAGATATACATGAATAAATGTGCAAAAGAGATAGCAAAATAGCACGCATTAGTTGGTGTGCACAACATATATATAAAGGTAACAACTCAATCGGGATACACTTATATATGTATGTATTAATATTTAATATTGTGTCAGATGCGTTTATCTCATTGGTGGTGGTGGTTCATTTGGAAAGGAGATGGGACATGTTACGAATAATTTAATATTAGTTACACTTAATGAGCTGAACCCTCTCCCCTCTGTTTTCTCGTTGAAAGCCGCGTTTAAATCGCACACAAACAACAACCACCCACGAGCGGGGAAAACGCATCCGAATGGGACGAGGTTTGGTCTTAAAATACATAAATATAAATAAATAAATACATAACTAAATAAATAAGTACGGCCGCTATAGCTCATGTGTGGATGCTATATGTGAAATTATTAAATTATTAAATGGGGACTCCACCCTAAACCCGCCGCACGGATTTTGCCGAGCATAAAAGGAGACGGTCCCAAAAAGTATAAAGTGCCCCTTTAAGTGAAATTCGAAGCATAATAACAGACGCTAGGATGGGAGACAAACAAAAATACACCGTCTATTCGGGAATGACACAGTGGACGATTTCTCAGCTGAAGCCATCAGAACGATCATATTGAAATTAGCCGACTTTATGTTGTAGGGGTATACTCTGATATGATTTCTGAATACATGCCACTTCCATAGCAATGCCGCGATATATGTCGTACATTATAATGTGTATTCAAGATACTGTGTTATTAAATAGCATTAATATGACTCAACCGCGGGGGTACATGTGGATAATTTGAACAAACCGCCGCAAAGAAATTGTGTATATATACCCTCAAGTCTCAATGCGCTATTATGTACGCAATGTAGAATACAGTCATTATATTCAATGCAGTGATACTTTCGTTCGTGTTTAATGGGCGATTTGTCATAGCGTCAACCTTCGATACAAGGTTGAGGGCCGAAAATGGTTCAAAATCTAAGCATTTCCTAGTCCTAGGCCAATCGTTTATCCGGGTATCTGAGAAATCCATGATTCACAAACAAATGGGTTTACCACCTAGCTGATTAAACCACAATAGAACTCCAGCAACTGCTCGTTAGCTACAAAATGTTATATAATATAAACTACCGGCATTAAAGTACTCAAAAATGAAAATTGTTCGATTTTGTCGAGAGGGGAACGAGGTGCATTTTACTGAAATTAACCGTTATATTTCTTGACGCTGGAGAAGCTCTTCGTTTGAGATACTCGATGCAGAAGCGTGTCCATTTCATAATGTTTATTTAATTCACAAGGATTTCATGTCGAAATTCTATTTTTAATGAAATGTTCTGAGTCGCATGTCGAACGCCGAACGCCTAACCAACTTCACGCGAATGTCAGGTGAATGTCTAACGCCTAAAGCTTAACTAACTGCACACACATACAAGTGAACGAGTGTGAATTAGAAACGCACGCGCGAAGTGCACCAAACCCACGACAGCCATCATGCAAAGAAGTTTTACATATTATATCGTGTGGGGGTACACAAATCATTCTCCGACTTATTGAGTGAAACAAACTGTGGAAAGTATTACTCAGCCTGATCCAAGGGCAGTAACTCAACTATCCCTTATAAGCATACTGTATTGTGACCACTACAATATTAGGATAAAACAAACCCTTAGTACCGATACTGTTTGGACTTCGTTAGGGCCAATAACAGAATGATCTTCGTTGTCAAATAACACTCATGCATGGTAGATACATAATACATCACAGCCAACTTGATATGTGTTCTTATCCTTCAAATGGAATTACTTAGATTCGGGGAGATTTTTAACCTTTCCCGGCTTCGACAGATTTTTCTCAGAACGTTCTCTAAATGAAGTTTATAATTATGACGCTGATTATGAACCGCGTGAGTTGACATGCACGCTCTCTACACAACGTGCCGAATTATTCGGGTTTCAAGATTTCTACAAACAACCAATGACAATAATGGGGACTCGGATAATCTAGGGCCGTAACATTTTCTACGTCACAAATGGGCATAACCCACACCAAACCCAATATTTATTCCATGCAGGGAAGAGTCTCTGTCATGGAAGTGGGGACGGGGTTCAACATGTTCAATAATTGGAAATTTCATCGCTTACACATTAGCTGGAACTTCCACACCAAAAGTATAGGTCCAATTCTTTCTGATAGTTTGATATATATTCCAACCAAAATATTTGATGTGACAATTGTTGTTTTTAGACCAACCGCCAAATATTGACCTACTTGCGGATATTTTTTTATCAGTAGGTCCAGTGCTCTTTACTCAAAGCCTCATGTCGGCCTTACTTACTTGTTTGGTTAAGGCTGGAGTAGGCACTCGACATTACTATAGGATAAAAATACCCTGAGTACTGTTGCCGTTCGGCATATACGGGAGCATCAATAAGAGAATAGTTCTTCGTTGTCGAATAACACACGTGGTATACACATAATATATCACAGCCAATTGTATGTATCACCAGAATAACGAAGGTGCACGTATCAATGTCAATATGGGGACTTGGGTAACCTTGGGCCGCAAAATAATATTCTTACATCACAAATGGGCATAACTCACAACCAAAGCACGGTTTCACCTAAACTTTGTCAATTGTACTACACCGTTTAAGATTTTTTCAAAGCAGGGAATAGTCTCCGTCAGGGAAGCAGGGAAGGGCGGGGGTGTCTACATTTCAATAATTGGAAATTTCGTACCTGATATATTAGATGGATCTTCCAGACCAATGGTAGATTGAATTCTTTCTGACAGTTTAATATTCCAACCATTATATTTAATGTGAAAATTGTTGTTTTTATTTGGACCAACAGCCAAATATTGACCTACTTGCGGATATTTATTTTATATATAGGTCCAGGGATCTTTGCTCAAAGCCTCATGTCGGCCTTATTGGGTATGTGTTTGGTTAAGGATCGAATGGGCACTCTACAATACTAGGATAACAAAATCCTTTGTAATGATGCCATTTGGCCCATGGGAGTGTCAACAACATAATGCTCTTCGTTGTCGAATAACATACCTGGTAGATGCATAATACATCACAGCCAACAGTTACTTTATATCCGAAGAACCAAGGTGCACGTATCGTTGCGGTGGCTATATGTGAAATTATATTTCTTCAGCATGTTGCACACACAATGGCTGCTTTTTCTAATGTTGTGTTCTGTGGAATTAACGTCGGCTGTCTTGGATAACAAGCTTCTGTTATTCTTAGTAGATGGCTTCAAATGGAATTATTTAGATTTGGGCGGCAACTTTCCCGGATTTGATCGATTTTTGTCAGAGGGCGTTAGAACAAAGTATACTGTTCCAGACTTCCCGTCTTCTTCTTATCCGAATTATTATACGATAATGACAGGTGAGGTTTATGTTTGTATGAATTATTACACGATAATGGCAGGTGAGGTTTATCTTTATATGAATTATTACACAATACTGATAGGTGAGGTTTATGCTTATATGAATAATTACACGATAATGACAGGTGAGGTTTATGTTTATATGAATTATTACACGATAATGACAGGTGAGGATTATGTTTATATGAATTATTACACGATAATGACAGGTGAGGTTTTGCGTCGTTTTATGACGAAACGCCGCGTAGAGTTATTTTCGCAGCTAAATGTATATCACTCCACTGCACGTAGAAACCACCGACCACCTGTAAGAAACTGATAAATGTGACCATGCAGGTACACAGATAAGGATATCCTTCCTTGGCGTGGATCACAAGTTCGAAATAGCCGAAACTTGCACACGAAAAGTAGGTTGGATTCGTTCTTATAGCTTGATATATTCCAAACAAAATATTTGATATAAAAATTGTTCTTTTTAGACCAACAGCCAAACATTAACTACTTGCGGACATTTTTTTATCACTGGGTCCAGCGCCCTTTTATCAAACCCTGTGCCATTGCATTCTTTTATATATGCGACTAGAAGCCCGAAATTATGCTAATCACACATCAGAAATATATATATATATTAACAAGGAACGCTCTTCACTGTTCATATTGGAAAAAAATAAGGTCTCGGCGGTTCCAAACTCTGTGGATTTGAATCACTCATAAGTCCGCATGGAAGTATCGAGCGTTTTAGCGACATATTTTGATCCCCCGGAACCGGATGTAACAAAAGACAAATAATTTCAGATATAAAACCCAGGACCGGGAGCACACATATTCACGTCATAATGTTATCGAAATTGACGGAAGATGCATGCGTCGCATCGAAGTTAATATTCATCGATTTCTTCAGCTATATAAATAATTCAAAAACAAAAAAACTAAAAAAGATAACGAATGTATAAATATGAATATAAATTTTTGCTCGTTCACAATGAATCATGTACCCATATATATAGACCAATATGACTGTTGAGAAAAAATAATTGTTCAAGTCGCTTGGGTAACCATTTTTCGAGATTGTGAAATTTTAACCCCAATACTCATGTATCTCATTAGAACACATCTTTTTGATATCCGATTTTTGCAGTATTCGAGATAAGTTGTTGTGGTAGATCATCAGTTTTGCTATTTAGCTTTGCTGATATCTTTGGAAAATATAGAAAAAAAGCGAATGTTGAAATTTCCTGGCATTGCCGACATCTTCGAGTACATTATGACGTACCTGTACATGTATAGTTTCCGGGCCCTGAAACCGCAACGATGCTTTAATGTATCTGAGTGAATAAGAATGGATTGTGGCACATGTCTATATGACATATTATGGACTTGTTCGGGGGCGTGAAATTGATAAATTAGTACCCAGGAGCTATGCCAACTGGGGTAATGTATCATTCTACTAACATCGCCGAAAATTTCAAAGACATCGACCATACCACTCCATAGAAGAATTGTAAATTAATTGTAAATATGTACTCCTCAATTCGGGATAAATTAAAACAAATGATTTTGCCATCGAGAGTCACTGAATTTAAAGGGGTATTGAATTCAGCCATAAACTCATTTTCATTATAATTACCATGTTGTGTGCATCATTCATAGAGCAAACAAGTGTATTTTGCACTAATCCAAAGTTCAAATTCATTCATTTGTTGCATATTATGTTGAGTATAAAAGGAGATGGTCCCATAATATAAATGGCCGGATTTAGTGCACAGTACCAATTTAAATAATATATATAAAAATGACGTGGGTTGTCAATTTGGAATAATATTCGTAAAAAGTAACTAAATTGACCAAGATTATTCTCCATTTCTATTTGATCGCCCCACTGGAGAGTTTCACAATACTTTAATACATGTATGATATCTCCATTAGGTGTTCACGCTGGACAACATGGCATGGTTTGTAACTACATGTATGACGAAACCCACGACACATATTTCTTGATTGGATCCAACCCGGATCATCTCGATGCCTACTGGTGGGAAGATGCGGAACCGCTGTGGGTCACAGCTGAAAAGAATGTAAGCATCTGGTGATCTCTTCAAATCATGGTCTCCTTATATGGGGAGAGTGCCCACCCTTAAGTTTCCCATACAACCCCCCCCCCACATTAATGGCACGTCGGCGTTCGTTGCAGAAATATTCATATTTGTTCAAATCGCCATCAACAGAAGAGGAATATTAAAATATATATAGTTTTGTTCATATGCCAAACATAAACAGCGCGTAAATAGTATATTGTTGTCAAGACGTACGATGGTGTACGTAAACAAGAGCCTGCTTGTGTGACCGAAGTTTTGCTTCTGTTTACATAGCACAGCGCAATTATATTGGTTAATCACACACAAATGATATAAACGCTCTTTATTATTTCCATATCAGGAAAACAGTAACAAATAACGCTCTCTATGTTTACCATATCCGGATCTAAACAAAAGCCAGGAAACGTAACTTTTTATGCTTTTGTTTACATAACAAAACAAACAAAACTGACAATAACATACTGTTTATGACATATTTCTGTATTGGTGTAAGAACAAAGTCTGTCTATATTTTACTATTCATTCTGTTTATGGCGGTTTTTGACGAAGGTGAATATTTTAACAGCATACTCACCACCAACGCCGATAAACTAGATCTAACTTCTAGGTTCACGAAATTCCATTCGCACCCCACTCCTTGGTTGGAATCTTTTCAACTGTAGGAAATTTAAAACCTGAAATCACCCTCAGGTTCGAAAATGTTCAACAGATGGCCATTTCAGAGCAACATTTTGACCAAAGATAGAACATTATGCTACTTTTGGTTTAAAACAACAAATTCCCCACTAACTATTGGTTAGAAAAAAAAATTAAAAAAAATTCAACCTATATGTGGTGTGAAATTTCTAACAAATGTCTCAGGCATGACATATCCAAACTGTTGAAACTTTTGACCAACGCTGGAGGGGGTAAACACCCCACACACACCCTGTCTCACGCCCCTGCTTCCTTTCCCCGCATGTTTAATGTGTTCATCTCGTTATCACATTGTGTTTACCTTTGCCACAAAGAAGCGATGCGACTTTAATGCATACATATTGTAACCTACATTTAATAACTAGACTTGGATTGTATTGCGCGCGTCTACATGTGGTGCCATGCGGGTAGGTATAATTCACGACGCGAACCGGATTAAACTATACCCACACAACAAGATACTACAAGAAAACCAATGTCAGAAATGGTAACGCGCTCAAGATAATATATTATATACCCATGCTTGTAATTATAGAATGTAAAATGTATTGGTTTCACGAATGACCAACTCAGAATTCCGTTAAAATAACAATAACAACCAGCACCTAATTAACGAGCCGGTGGCCGACTCGGCCGCCTCCGACCACAACCCCCAGTGGGCTGCAGAACGAAACATGTCTATAAAAGTTGAAATATAAGACTTACAAATTATGTTTTTCATTTCCTTTATTTGTAATTGACATAGCTTGTCACAAACCAAAAATCAACATTATTGACATAATAATGTAAAGGACAATAAACGAAATTGAAATGCCCAACTACACCTTTTACCGAACTCGGCCTCCGGGTCGCAGTTCGATTTTTAAATCCGTCCCAAAAATTCCCAGTTCTATAAATAAAACCCCCAGCGCCCAGGCGAATCAATAATCTCTACATTAGTATGTATACACGCGGAGCGCGATATAACATACTAGTGAACTTCAACACATCCTCTGTGTACACGTATTATATTTCGCCGAAAATTTTGATTCTGTAGCTTACATACTACCAAACATGTATCGCGTCAACGCAAACTGTCGGACTGTTCAATGCAAAGTCCCTCCAGGAGAATTTACTATAACTAATGTACAACTCCCTTTACTGAGAACAAACATGATTATCCCGTTGCCAATTGACAGTTTAAAAACACGGCGGCGTTCGTTGCAGAAATATTCATATTTGTTCAAATCGCCATCAACAGAAGGAATATTAAAATATATATAGTTTTGTTCATATGCCAAACATAATCAGCGCGTAAATAGTATATTGTGGTAAAGACGTACGATGGTAAACGTAAACAAGAGCCTGCTCGTGTTACAGAAGTTTTGCTTCTGTTTACATAACACAGCTCAATTATATTGGTTAATCACACACAAATGATATAAACGCTCTTTATTATTTCCATATCAGCAAAATAGTAACAAAGAACGCTCTTTGTGTTTACCATATCCGGATCTAAACACAAGTCAGGTTCTGTAACGTTTTTTGCTTTTGTTTACATAACAAAGGAAAAACATTTGACAATAACATACTGTTTATGCCATATTTCTGATTGGTATAAGAACAAATCTGTCTATGTTTTACTATTCTTTCTGTTTATGGCGGTTTTTGACGGAGGTGAATATTTTAACAGCGTACCTAGTATAGTCGTTGTAGTGATTTTGAAGAGTGAACCTGGAACAAATTGTTATAAAGCCAGTTTTGGTGTCATTTTGACCGGGAATATTTCGACAACAATATATCCAAAATCCGCTAAAATCCGCTTTGGGGAAATTTGTTTACAGACGTTTGAATACATGCAGGGTGTTTCGTCATTACGACACACAATTTCCGATTTCAGATACATGCAGAGTTTAATTGTGTGAGTTCGCAAACCACGCATGTAGAACTACAATGCATGCTTGCGTCCCACAATAAAGAGCGGGTCCTACGAGCGTTGGAGTACAACGCCATTATACACGTAAACCATGTGTGCGCTTAATTAAGTAATAAAGTGCATGCGTTATCATAGAACCCCATAACGCACGTCACTGCAGTTGTGTAAGCAAGAGTTCACATTGTTCACAGTTGTTTCTCATTTATCATTTCGATTGTATATCTCTAATTGTGAAAGTAGTAAAAGTTGTTTTTTAGGAGTCGGTCACACGTTTCCTGTTGAAACCTAACGATGACAACATACGCGGAGTCGTTATTTCGTGGGTGAATCCAGATTATTGATCATGGATTACATGCCATAGTTCCGTAAATGAACATACCAGATTACACTCTGTCCAATACAGTTATGTAAACGAACAGACCCTAATCGTTATTTCGTGGATTTTTGTGGATTTTCATGGTTTATTGCAGAATATATACGATCCATATCAAATAATTTAAAATACGTAGCTAAAATAATGTGTGCTGTCGAGTGTATACGTGGAAAAATTTACTGAAATTAGACATTATTGATAGTAACGCTAGGGACCACCCTCGATTGATGGCGAATTTGAAGCTTGTCATTTTCAACATGTTCATTTCATAATTATATTCATAAACTCGGCGATTAACGTCATCATTAACCGAATTCGAGTGATCGAACCTGAATGTATCTTCTGCTGTGTTCGTAATTATATGTTCCTTCTTATTCAAGATATAGTATGATTATATGATATCTATGTATTAACGTTTCGCAGTCTCTGTAGTGCCGAAACACAGGCATTTGTTTGGTCCAAATGTTGTCCATTACTTGGAAAATAAAGCTCTCAAGATTTTAATTCCGTCAGATGTAAAGCAGAATAGCATCGACCATTCCACTGTGCAGGGCGCGTGTCCACGTTTGGTTATAACACCATCACTGTTCGGTCTTGGCATATAAATGAACCCTGTGTTTGTTTCCAAATGACCAGTGAACAAGTAATCTCGTTTGGGATTCTCTGTTGCCAACGAAGAAGTTGAGAGATACAGTTAAACCGAAACGCCCAGTCAAATACTAATTGACTGTTCACCCATTGGGTGGCCCATAATGTCGACCACAACATGCAACTTTGGATGGCAGGGGGACCTTCCATGGAATGGGAATGATTGCAATTTCTACACTCATGAATCCACCGCAACTTACCATGATATGTGATCATGAGATAAAAGCGATTGAGGGTTGATTAGCTCGTGATTGATAAAGGAGTGTCCATCCCTAAATATGTTTATGTTATTGGCAAAGGAATTTCCAATATCAAACTGAAAACTCTTCTTCGTTTGGCCACACCCTACACCCTCACATCTGATCAGTGATCACATTACGGATCGTATGTGGCCCTCAGCATGTTTGTTTAGTAAGAGTGAAACACCTAGCTCGAACTGGTCAGGTTTCATGCAAAGTGCTTGCTCGCTGGACCGCTGAGAAATCAGATGTTCTGTTCCGTCCCATCATTTACTCTACACTTATGTATGTTGAGGAACATGTACGTAGATTGTACACCCAAACCCCATGTGTCCCTTTCGATCAGATTTTGTAGTTCAAGGCGGTAAACACAATAACCTCTTAGTCGATGAACATAGTGTGTTAGCTCGGATGATTTCATACTGTAGTGAGCTTCATGGGGATTATCGCCTCGATGATGAAGGGGTAGGTAAAGTGACCCATGATATATTTCAAGGCAGTGTCGAGGGTCTTGCTTGATCTCTACCTAGTTGATTATGCGCTCTTCAATAAGTTGATAGCTGAAGTTGTCCCAGTCGAGAAGGACGTCAGTTCTGCGGAAAATGAATCGATAAGGGAACAAGATGACGCAGCAGCATCACAAGTAAAACAAGCTGTTGTCCACGGTAATGTTGGCGAAAACACGAATTGGCAAAGGCTCTGACTGATTTCGTTCTAGAAGGCGAATATTCACAGAAGGGAATTGAGACCGTTCTTGGTAGCGAAGCTCTTCTCAATTGAGTGAAGTGGATCAAAAACTCAACATACAGGGAAGTATCCATGCATCTGAAGTAAGTCCGAACCAAGTATGGCTCGAGTAGCATCGTGTTCGATGGTTCGGCCATAGCTCGTCTATTAAAGATCACGAGCACAGCCGGCGATCTGCAAAACGTGCCGACGTTCGGGTCACTGAATAACACACAGTAACCACCAAATTTTCTTCTCAAATGAGAGAAACAAAAGTCAGTTCATCAAATTGAGGGCGCTTCTTATCGGATAATAGGCACGCAGTTCACTGCAGTGGTGACGTTGATACTATGCCCTAGAGTTTGAATCGCATGGAAGAAATATCATGGTTATCGCGGACGATACAGATCTGATTCTTCTTTTGAATCGTCACTGGAAATCGAACATGGCCGACAATCTGATGCTCGGAAATCTGGCAAAGGTGGCGCTGCAATATAGCGATTCGGCGACACCTTGCGCAAGGCTGGACAGTTCACAACTTTCCATACCCTGTTTGCACATGGGTGGGGATGCTGTGATACCACCTCTGCATTATTCGGACATGGGAACACGAGTATGCTCAGAAAGATAAACAAGTCTGCTCAAGTTCGTAAAATATTACTCATGCAGGCGTCTAGTGCAAATCAGAAACCATCGGCGAGGCCGACATGCGGATTTACCTTGTGTGTGGTGGTAAGAAAGAAGATTAACTAAATACACTTCACCATGCGAAGTTTATGGACATGGTATCTTCTAGAAAGACTGCGTTAGAGCACAAAAACGCATACCAACAGAAAGAGCGGTATACTATCACAGTCTCATGGTTCATATGCCGGTCATAAATCGGAGAACACTGAATAACGACGTATTGAATCATGAGAGATGGGGTTGAGGACTTCGTGTCGCGGAACTTGCCCCTATTATGACTGACCAGAATGAAGCCCAAGACGTATTGCTCAAGTCGGTACAGTGCAAGTGTAAGATGACACAAACAAAACATGTGATATGTGTGCACTTGTCGCAAACATGGTCTCAGATGTGTTATCGCTTGTAGAGAAGGCTGCATTAATTCAAAAGAAACACTGGTAGGAGATGACGAGGATGATGTTTGAGTATAATGATATATCTGATACATAAGTGTCGAATTTATGATTCATTTCCATATTCTGGTCATCACTGGCCGATTTCTAGCAACAAAATAAAAAACACATAATTGTCATTTTGGTGGTCATCTTTGTTGCCATCTTTCTGGCTCCATGGGACTGATATTTGGTTAATGTGACTCATGTGGAATGTTCTGTCAAACGTGATGGCATTTCTTCGAAAGCAATCTCATTATCTCTGCCTGACAAAGGACTAATGCTGTTTTGGGAATATTTTTCATTTTTGGCCGCCATCTTGGACGCCATCTTGAATCCTGAATTTCCCCCAAGGTGGATTTTAGCGGATTTTGGATATGTTATTCCCGATACCTTTCCACACAAAATGATACCAAAACCAGCTTTATAACAATTGTTTCTAGGTTCAACCTCCCGACGACAACACTAACCCACCGCCAACGCCGCCCGTATCTTTAAGAGAAACATTTTGTCGCATGAATGTCGTGACACTGCAGTTAAATAATAATACGAATAGCATGGTATTAAAGTTATATTTCGAATGCATGAACATCCGCATCGGAACAGAAGAGCGAATTAAAGCTTTTTATTCTAAAGTATCATTGACGAGTAGTTATCCCATAGGAAATGTTCAGATAATAAGTTCAACATAGGTCGTTTGTTGAACTTATTTTCTAAACTTTTCCATCAATAAATAGGGCTCCTGGCCTCTGAATACCAAGACAGACATAGCTGATCCCTATTGTATTCCAGGGCCTCAAAACCGCATGGTATCGATGGCCGGGTACCGATGTTACAATAAATGGAACAGACACGTACCACAGCACTCCGTATATAAATACACCATCAGTCGGCGATCTAGATAACGACTTGCATTCGGCGTTGTTGGGTCTGAAAGGAGATGTAGACATCGTAGGTATGTCTTGAATTTTCTCATCCACATAGCACATTTGCGAGCAATGTATACCATAAGTTTGCTACAATCGCTAGAAAAACGTTTTCTAAGAAACGCCAATGCACGTGTATAATACACATGTACTTGCCATGTCCAATTTGAATTGAAGACGAAAATACTCGCATGAGCTGATAACATACCGAGACAGTTGGCACAATATAACGACCACTGACATACGTCGCTTTCTAATTACGACCGGTAATTATCTGCACCTCAACGCAAACAAAGGAATGCTTTCTTTATTAACCATGTCAACCACTTACTGTGGTATTTGATTAGATAAATGAAGCCATCGACCCGCCCGCCTCTCCATATCCACCAAACTCTACAGTAATCATCTACAACGGGCCGGCTTATATATACAAGAAAACCATAGCCAGAAATGGTAACGCCCTATATTATTAGGCTTATATAAAATATATTGGAGCTTTAATGCGGTGATTGTGAAAAATGTGTATATAGGAAACAGCTAGTTGATTATTTGTAAATGCTTTCGTATGTGTGTATAGTGTGCGCTTGGTGAGAAAACATGTGAAAACATTTTTTAAATCGGACTAAACTAAACTTATGATATATAATTGTATTATATTGTAAACACCGAGTCTATTTTTAGCTTTTGTTTGCATGTTCGCCGAGTCAGTAGTCGCCAGATCGCATATAAAATGAATGCTAGTATTCCAGTCCGTAATTTGATACATAATACGTTTTCTAGCGTATTCCTCGAGAATTCTAAGTTATAAACATTGATGTCAATCGCAGTTTTCGATGTTTCGAGGTACCTTGGCATGCATGGGTTAATCTGTCTCTAGATGTACAAATACAATCCCTTCGGTCAAATGAATACATTTATGTTGTGCAATAGATGCTAAACTTCATTTTAAAGACATATTATATATGCACTTGTTTGGGTGCGTGAAACTGATAAGTTAATATTCAGGCGCTATGTCAACTGGAGGAATGAAACATACTACCAACATCGCAGAAAATATGAAGTAAATCGACCGTACCACTCAATAGAAAACATCGTCTCAATAACGCTCAATTGTAAATATATACTTCTCGATTTGGGACGCATCTATCCGCGATAAACTAACGAAATCGATTTCGCCATCGATATTCACTGCAGTTCTCCATTTCTATTTGATCACAATACCGTAGTGTTTAACACCACTTTAATAAAAGATTTGCGTTTTGGTATAGCTTTATCGCCGTAAAAATACAATTCTACAGCTGTTCCGCAGCCTTGATTTAGACAAGTTGATAGTAGGTCAGTCGTTGCCAGAATAAAGACACTCCTGGTGTCCGGTCAGTGGCGGGGTTAATATATTTGGTTGGGGCGAATATAGGCCTTTCGTTAAACACAAAAACGAGCCCTCTACGTGCCATATTCCTCGATATATCGGCCGTCCCACGCATTTTCACATTCTGTTCCGCAGATTGTCATTCTGTTTAGCATTCCATCCCATTCCGCAGATTGTCATGTCCCGAATGATTTACACACCCTCTTGAGACTCACCAGCCATTGTTCACACCAAAATATCGAGAGCAGTTAACGTGGTCATAAAAGTTACATACTGCAACAATGAGACATCCGCGAAGATACACCCGCGCGCGAATACATACATCCTGCAAAAAGTCTAGCCGGTACGCATTTTGCGAGTACGTCCCTTGTTACTAAAGTCAAATAATAATACAGATTTGTTGTGGTTGTATACCAAAGTACCATCATTACACTACATGCTACTGAATAATGCATGACATAGCATGCCGAATAATAACCAGACCACAATTTCGATCTTCGTAACATGGTTCGAGTACGAAAATACCCAAGTACATTTCTAATGATATTTGCCGATAGATCCTATGTCCTATCACACGCAAAAACACCTTCATCGAATACATCCAGATGGCATACTGATACATGCGCAGAGATGGTAGAGGAGTTCTCGGCGCATGCCCGTGCGAGTCGTTCGAAAGCATGGAGGAACGGTTTTATTCACACACCCTTGGGGACGCTTGATAGACATAATTATAAAAAAACATGGTGTATTAGGTATACAGTCGTGACACCATACTTCGATTTATACACATGCTCATGCATTACTTCTGTGATGTATACCATCCTTAATTTTGCACGACATCTATTTCGGGCTTGATTTCGGTAACACCCTTCTTATCGTGTGTCTATATGAGTGTGTTGTATACATGTATCTATCTTATATTTAAATTCTCGCTATATTTCTTTTTATGCTACTTTGTTCTATAATATCGTTGATAGAAGATGACAAATCTTATTAGATTGAATAGATTTGTATCGATAAACTTTCGACTATTAACCCTTTCATGACTGGAGCTTCTTGAAATTATGCGAATGCCCTGTGCCAATGCATTCTCTTATATATTCGAGTCGCCCATAGGGTGCCTCGAATATATAAGAGAATGCATTGGCCTAACAATATTTACATTGACATTGTAAGCCAATGCCTTCTGTTATATATGCCAGGCTCCATATGGGAGACTCGCGTATATAAGAGAATGCACTGGCACGTGATCTTTAATGCTGCACCAGCGCAGCTCCCGTCTTGAAATGGTTAACCGATCTCACTTTCAGAATCAGTATAAACTTGTCACTCTTTACACTGCTTTGGTCCATAAATTCTTATTTGTTCTCTTCTTGGAAATGCGGGAATGTGAATAATTCCACTTTGGCGTTTGAATTTGAACACGTAGATAAACGTATGTATGGGTCGTTACCACGAAGAGTTGTATTTGTTAGTTTTTACTATTTTTGCTCACAAATATTCATGTTAACAATTTTTCCACTATATTTATTCAAATTTCCCAGGAATTTATGTCGAAATCATCGATAAAAGCGGCCATTATCACGGTCCAGACAGCACGGAAACAACGGACCAGGTATTAGAGTTGGACACTAGAGTAAATATGCTGTTGGACTCCCTAGAAAAAGAAAGTCTGTCCAGCTCTGTGAATATCATGATGTTTGCTGACCACGGTGTGGTAAACGTACATGATTTTATCAACATAACAGACATAACAGACAGTAGCGACATAAAAATCGTCCTGGACGGGTGTGCGCATGTCAGTGTATGGCCTGCTGCTGGTAAACTCGAAGAGGTGTGTATATGTCCCTCATATATAGATAACAATTCTCACGACCATGACGTTTGCCTGCTGTTGGTAAACTCCAGTAAGTATGTATCAGTCGTTTATAGATAATAATTCAATCGAAAATGTCGTGTGGCCTGCTGAATAGTGCTGATGGTTAAATCGAAGAGACCGTATGTGTATAAAGAAACACTTTGGTCTGATGCTTTTTCTTCAACTTGAGGCCGCGAATTTTGGCGCGATGCCAGGATTGTCACGAATTGTCAAACTATTTGTCGGCCTGCTAACGTCAAAGTTGGCGCGAAGCGAGAATTGTGTCATCTATATCTATATTTGCGAATGTCTGTCTGTCTGTCTGTCTGTCTGTCTGTCTGTCTGTGTTCTATAGACATTCACATGGGACCATCTAGATGATGCCAAAGGGGTCTACTAGGAGTAGCTTTTTACGAGAAAGATAATGGTCGGGGTTAGAATTTTCTAAAGTGACGCCGTTGTTGTCAGGGGCAGAAAAGGGGGAAGGGGCAGAAAAAAAATTGTCGCCGATTGCCAGCAAACTTATATATAATCATCCCCATAATATGAGGAATCTAATGGCGTGGTTTAAATATGGCAAAAGTCGCGCCGTTCGCGTCAGTGGGGTCCGGAAGGGGTGGGGCAGATTTTTTTTCTGTCGCCGATTGCCACGAAACTTACATATAATCATCCCCATGATATGAAGAATCCAACGGTGTGGTTTAAATATGTCAAAATTGGCGTCGTTTGAGTCAGGGATGAACGGAAGGGGAGAGGGGCACCAAAATTGATAAAAAAAAATTTAGCGCCGATTTCCACCAAATTGATATATATTCTTCTTCATGATACAAGGAATCTAATTGTGCGATTTAACAACGCCAAATTGTTGTTTTAGGATGAGAGATTGGGAGGGGGTGGGCACTAAATTTGATAATAAGTCGCCGATTGCCACCACACTTATACAAAATCATCCCCATGGTATGAGGAGTCTAATGGTGTGGCTTTTATCTGTCAAATGTGGCCTCATTCGAGTCAGGGTTGCATTGAAAGGGACAGGGGCACCAAAATTGATGCACAATTTTTTTAGCGCCAATTTCCACCAAATAGATACACGTTCTTATCCATGATACGTGGAATCTAATCGTGATTTAAAGACGCCATAGTGGTGCTGTTTGGGTGAGAGATGGAGAGGGGAGGGATTGGCACCAAATTTGATAAAAAAATTGTTTAGTCGCCGATTATCACCAAACTTATAAACAATCATCTCCATGATATCAGGAGTGTAATCGTGTGGTTTAAGGATGTCACATGTGGGGCCATTCGAGTCAGTGGTGTATAAAGATGAGAGGGACACAAAAAATTATATCTATATGTTTAGTGCCGATTTCCACCAGATTGATACATATTCTTCTCCATGATACGAGGCATCTTATCGTGTGGTTTAGATACACCAAATTGGTGCCCTATGGGTGAGAGATATGGGGACCTTAAATTTGATACAATTTGTATACTCGCCAATTTCATATACATGCATCTCTAATCTCTAATGAGTCTTAGTGTGTGCAGCTTGAGTCCGAAATAGGGACGGGAGGGTCACCAAAACTGATACAAAATATTTTTAGTACCAATTACCATCAAATTCAGACACGTTCTTCTCAAATGATACAAGAAATAAAATCGTGCTGTCTGTCTGTCTTTTTGTCTGTCTGTGTGCGTTCTATATATAACTTCACGCTGTACAATCGAGATGGCACCAAGGCGTTCTAAGAGGGGTAACTTTTTACAAGGAAGATAAATGGTGCGGGTTAAAATTTTCTAAAATGACGCTGTTGGTGGGAGGGGAAATTAAAAAAATATAGTTTTGTCGCTGATTTCCACCAAACGAATACATAATCACCTTCGCAATATGGCGTTGTTCGAGTCAGCGTTGCATCAACAATTGATTTAATAAACCAAATTCCACCAAATTCATACACGTTTTTCTCTAATGATATACCATGAATTAAATCACATTTGGTGTCGTTTGCGTCACGGATGGCGAGCGGCTATGCACTATCATTGATAAGATTGCTATTCGCCGACATCCACATATAAGTTATATACAGTCACCAGGCCATCTCCATATCATTTTAAGTAGTTGGGCGTTCACATTTCACAATCCCGACTTATGGTGACCCACATAAGTCACTTGAGTAATTATATCTTCTTAACAGTCATATTTATATGGGAATGGCAATCAAGGCATTCACACAATGAGCTAGCAAAAAGAGATAACTAGAAGAAGCATTAAACGTATATTTATCATTCTATTGAAGAGATACATATATTCGTGCAAACTGAGAGGCATCGAACCGTCAGAGGATTGCATATATATAATAACAAAATTTAGTCTGTTCCATTCAATACAGTTTCCACAAAAAGTTACAATTTGTCAAGATATATGGAAGGCCTGTTCAAAAATAGTGGCCACAGTGTGCAGTCAAATATATTTTCTTCTGATATACAAGAAAATGCAGTTAGTAGCACAAGACTTTTCAGGATCCTACCAATACTGACATCTGACAAGGGTTTTAGAACAGACTCATCGACTGACATAAACAGCTCAAAATCTCGCTCTGTGCCTGGCACATGTAGCTGATATATGTGCGCAGCAACATTTCGTTTAAACTAAGAATATTTAGCCAATATATAGCACCATGAACAGAGGAGCACCTGGAAATTTCTTTCAAACATCTGTATCTTCATGGAGATATGATAGCCAGGTGTCCTCAAGATCTTAGTCCAACCCACTAGATTGATTGATACATCTCAATATGTAAAACCCAATTATCATCTTTTATCGAACTAATGTGTTTATGATGTTCATGTATCATATTATAACGTCTAATGTATACGCAGTTGTAAATAAATAAATACTTCATTATTGGTGGAACGGATTAATCGCGACAAACAGAATGACAATTGACAAGGTGAGCCACTACTTATATTCCATGACTGTAATAATCATGTTTTGTGATGCTATTTGAATATACAATTTATGAGAAAACGTATAACACTTTAAGCAAGAACATTCTCTATTCCCAACAAATATCCGCAGCATAAATTAACCTGGGCAACGCCGGGTAACCCTGCTAGTATATAATAAAACAGCGACTGACAGCATTTGGGTGGAATCGAGCGCTATTTTCCCTCGATGGTGTCTTCTGAACAGAAAGCAGGACTATTGACCTTGGCTATAGAGTGTACTAAAGCCACATTCGAAGAACCATCGTCAATTCTCCATATTAGAAGCCAGCCAATTAACCAAGGTTTATATATCAAATTATATCTAATCGGGGTTCACGGCTATATAGCGATTGATATTCAAATAATTCAATCTGATGTTTGGATTGTATTTAAAAATAATAATCAAAGGGGTAACCGAAGTCAACTATCCAATATACTAAATTTACTTCCCATTGGAATGATTATATTGACTAAATAATACAAAAAATGGAAAAATGTTTTTGTTAAATTCCTCTCACCTCACACGTGCCGGAGAAGTATTTGTTGAGAGCGTTTTTAACCGATATGTTTTAAAGGTACGGTTGGCCTTGGCGGTGGGTACCCTGTGAAAATATTTCCACCCGTCAAAAACCACCACAAACAGAAAGAACAACAAAATTTAGACAGACTTTGTCCGTATACAAATAAGATATATCGCATAAACAGTATGTTATTGTCATATTTTCGACCATTGTTATGTAAACAGAAGCCTGAAAAGTTACTTTTCTGGTGTTTGTTTATATTATGATGGTAAACATAAAGAGCGTTCTTTGTGGATTAATTCCTGATATGGAACGAATAAAGAGCGTTTATGCCATTTGTGTGTGATTAGCCAGCAGCATTGTGTTGTCTTCTGTAACACAATCAGGCTCTTGCTTAGGTAAAATATAGTAAATCTTTATGATAACATGCTGTTTACGCGATGGTCATGGTATTATATGAACGAAACTGTATGCGTTTTTATGTTTTTTTGTTTACGGTGATTGGAACAAATATGAATATTTTCGACAACTAAGGCCTCACGTGCCTTTAAACGAGCGTTTTCTATTTTTGAACTTTTGTGATCGGTTTTGTATGTAGTCTTATGTGTTTATTTGTAGTCAAGCATGACGTATTTGGTATCAAATCGGACAGGGTATATTTAGAGAGCAAAACCTTAACCATTTCATGACTGGAGCGGCGCTGGTGCAGCATTAACGATCATATGTGAGTGCATTCTCTTATATATGCGAGTATCCCATAGTGAGCCTCGCATATATAAGAGAATGCACTGGTGTACAATGGGCACAAGGTTTTGGAAAACTTTCAGGAAGCTCCAGTTATGGAAGCCTCAAAATACATCATTTATGCCTGTATTTACATTTTGACATACAATTGTCTTAAAGTCATCACACAATCGGCAGAACACTTCATATGGATCTCCGGGTTGACCGCTAGATGGGAGCCAACATTCCACCCACAACATAAGTTAAAATCATAGCCGCCAGCAGTCATCTTTGATTTCCAATATTTCAATCGATCGGCACACACTGCCGCCCGCATTGATGGGAGAAATGTTTTGAAAATTGACTGGCCTGTTTCGAATATATAAATAAGGTATTGGACCAATGAGCGGCGCCATCATCTAATCTCTGACACTGCAGAAACCCGACATCGAACTTATTTTTGTATGACGATTTTGGCGTTCAAATTTCACAACATCGAAAAATGGTGACGGAAACATTTGGAACACTTATATTTTATCAACAGGCATATTTATATGGGGACGGCATTTATATTTAGACTAGCAGGGTTACCCGGCGTTGCCCAGGTTAATTTATGCTGCGGATATTTGTTGGGAATAGAGAATGTTCTTGCTTAAAGTGTTATACGTTTTCTCATAAATTGTATATTCAAATAGCATCACAAAACATGATTATTACAGTCATGGAATATAAGTAGTGGCTCACCTTGTCAATTGTCATTCTGTTTGTCGCGATTAATCCGTTCCACCAATAATGAAGTATTTATTTATTTACAACTGCGTATACATTAGACGTTATAATATGATACATGAACATCATAAACACATTAGTTCGATAAAAGATGATAATTGGGTTTTACATATTGAGATGTATCAATCAATCTAGTGGGTTGGACTAAGATCTTGAGGACACCTGGCTATCATATCTCCATGAAGATACAGATGTTTGAAAGAAATTTCCAGGTGCTCCTCTGTTCATGGTGCTATATATTGGCTAAATATTCTTAGTTTAAACGAAATGTTGCTGCGCACATATATCAGCTACATGTGCCAGGCACAGAGCGAGATTTTGAGCTGTTTATGTCAGTCGATGAGTCTGTTCTAAAACCCTTGTCAGATGTCAGTATTGGTAGGATCCTGAAAAGTCTTGTGCTACTAACTGCATTTTCTTGTATATCAGAAGAAAATATATTTGACTGCACACTGTGGCCACTATTTTTGAACAGGCCTTCCATATATCTTGACAAATTGTAACTTTTTGTGGAAACTGTATTGAATGGAACAGACTAAATTTTGTTATTATATATATGCAATCCTCTGACGGTTCGATGCCTCTCAGTTTGCACGAATATATGTATCTCTTCAATAGAATGATAAATATACGTTTAATGCTTCTTCTAGTTATCTCTTTTTGCTAGCTCATTGTGTGAATGCCTTGATTGCCATTCCCATATAAATATGACTGTTAAGAAGATATAATTACTCAAGTGACTTATGTGGGTCACCATAAGTCGGGATTGTGAAATGTGAACGCCCAACTACTTAAAATGATATGGAGATGGCCTGGTGACTGTATATAACTTATATGTGGATGTCGGCGAATAGCAATCTTATCAATGATAGTGCATAGCCGCTCGCCATCCGTGACGCAAACGACACCAAATGTGATTTAATTCATGGTATATCATTAGAGAAAAACGTGTATGAATTTGGTGGAATTTGGTTTATTAAATCAATTGTTGATGCAACGCTGACTCGAACAGCGCCATATTGCGAAGGTGATTATGTATTCGTTTGGTGGAAATCAGCGACAAAACTATATTTTTTTAATTTCCCCTCCCACCAACAGCGTCATTTTAGAAAATTTTAACCCGCACCATTTATCTTCCTTGTAAAAAGTTACCCCTCTTAGAACGCCTTGGTGCCATCTCGATTGTACAGCGTGAAGTTATATATAGAACGCACACAGACAGACAAAAAGACAGACAGACAGCACGATTTTATTTCTTGTATCATTTGAGAAGAACGTGTCTGAATTTGATGGTAATTGGTACTAAAAATATTTTGTATCAGTTTTGGTGACCCTCCCGTCCCTATTTCGGACTCAAGCTGCACACACTAAGACTCATTAGAGATTAGAGATGCATGTATATGAAATTGGCGAGTATACAAATTGTATCAAATTTAAGGTCCCCATATCTCTCACCCATAGGGCACCAATTTGGTGTATCTAAACCACACGATAAGATGCCTCGTATCATGGAGAAGAATATGTATCAATCTGGTGGAAATCGGCACTAAACATATAGATATAATTTTTTGTGTCCCTCTCATCTTTATACACCACTGACTCGAATGGCCCCACATGTGACATCCTTAAACCACACGATTACACTCCTGATATCATGGAGATGATTGTTTATAAGTTTGGTGATAATCGGCGACTAAACAATTTTTTTATCAAATTTGGTGCCAATCCCTCCCCTCTCCATCTCTCACCCAAACAGCACCACTATGGCGTCTTTAAATCACGATTAGATTCCACGTATCATGGATAAGAACGTGTATCTATTTGGTGGAAATTGGCGCTAAAAAAATTGTGCATCAATTTTGGTGCCCCTGTCCCTTTCAATGCAACCCTGACTCGAATGAGGCCACATTTGACAGATAAAAGCCACACCATTAGACTCCTCATACCATGGGGATGATTTTGTATAAGTGTGGTGGCAATCGGCGACTTATTATCAAATTTAGTGCCCACCCCCTCCCAATCTCTCATCCTAAAACAACAATTTGGCGTTGTTAAATCGCACAATTAGATTCCTTGTATCATGAAGAAGAATATATATCAATTTGGTGGAAATCGGCGCTAAATTTTTTTTTATCAATTTTGGTGCCCCTCTCCCCTTCCGTTCATCCCTGACTCAAACGACGCCAATTTTGACATATTTAAACCACACCGTTGGATTCTTCATATCATGGGGATGATTATATGTAAGTTTCGTGGCAATCGGCGACAGAAAAAAAATCTGCCCCACCCCTTCCGGACCCCACTGACGCGAACGGCGCGACTTTTGCCATATTTAAACCACGCCATTAGATTCCTCATATTATGGGGATGATTATATATAAGTTTGCTGGCAATCGGCGACAATTTTTTTTCTGCCCCTTCCCCCTTTTCTGCCCCTGACAACAACGGCGTCACTTTAGAAAATTCTAACCCCGACCATTATCTTTCTCGTAAAAAGCTACTCCTAGTAGACCCCTTTGGCATCATCTAGATGGTCCCATGTGAATGTCTATAGAACACAGACAGACAGACAGACAGACAGACAGACATTCGCAAATATAGATATAGATATACATGCAGCATAACATGATACGTAAATTAGCTCATTCGCTCTCCTGTTGGCTGAGTTATCTAAACAGGTGAAGAGCAATATGAACACTCACTTCGATGTGAGAGAGCTTGCCGTCATTTTCGAACAAATTATGAGACAGATTCCCGGCTCTGGAAAATCTGGATAAAAATGGTCGTGTGTCCAAATAAAAAAACGCGTTTTTTTAGAAAGAAAACGAGTAACCTTGTCTCAAGTCTGTATGTTAGTGTTTCGAGTATTTATCGACAGTTATATGTAGTTTGATCGCCGAAATGAGAGAATAAGTGAAAAATTACTGTCAGAAAATGAGGCATGGAAACTATACGAGTAGCTTCGGTGATTTCATAATTCAGGTATACAGTGTGCTGAAGAACGTGAGCGGTCACATGCATGTCTACAAGAAAGAGGACATCCCAGAACGTTTCCATTACAAACAACACCGCCGAGTTGCACCAATATTCCTTCTAGCTGACCCGGGTTGGTGTATTTTACATGTAAATTTGGTGAGTAGATATACATGATGTACCCCGCGGCAACAGTTATAATACGGCGCCTACCGGTGGTAAACCAGGTCGAATCTCGGTGTTCTTAAATTAACGTTCATGTCCAAAGGAGGGTTTTGTGTAAACAATAATTTATTCTCAACCACACACGAGTATACATGTACATTGATAAGTTTGAAATACCACACATATATTAAAAAAAGGTTTGCACGTTTGACCCACCATCTATGAAATGAACATGTTATCAGATGCGAGTGATCTCCAATAATATTCTTCCGAACTAAAATAGACTATATTCAACGGATTAAATTTAACGGCCCAGAGTTCGACCACGCATGCGTTCGCCGTATACGTTTGAAGTACATTTGCAGCAAGGGTGTGGCCTTCCACCACGAGAAAAGATTATCCTCCGGAATATTGCTAACTCGATAACATAGAATATACAGCAGAAGTGAATTTTCCCGTTTCCATGTATTTCTGTGTGCATGTTATGCTCTAATGCTTTAATGACTCAATCATGATTAGCATGACAAAAGCGTTTACGAACATGTATACACTATTTACAAAATAGTTGTCATTATACTTACATGTACGTCGTCATTCAACAACAACAATGCGCTTAAATTGTCTAATGCGATTGAATCTCGTTGCGCATTAGCGGATGTCCAATGATTGTGTAGTTGACACGAAATTCTCGAATATCCTCTTTCTGAACAGCACAGTCAGCCCTTTATGTTGCCTCACCTCTCTTACAGAAAAACTTGACAATCAAGGGTGAGCATGGGTATGATAACATGGATGAAGACATGAGGGGTGTGTTTTTTGCAAAAGGACCAGGTTTGTACAAACAAGAAATAATTTGCATATTCAGTGTACTGGTGTTGGACTCGTTTA
The DNA here is from genome assembly GCA_032622095.1 of Siphonodentalium dalli. NCBI lineage: Eukaryota > Metazoa > Mollusca > Scaphopoda > Gadilida > Siphonodentaliidae > Siphonodentalium > Siphonodentalium dalli. The sequence continues at coordinate 209,227,587 of CP136061.1, forward strand.
AGTTCACGAAATATTCACAAAAACGCGCCAGCCGACATGACTCTATATGCCACTACTGGATATGACAGTCAAATGCCCAATGTTCATGTAAGTAAGACTATGTAAACGATCGAAGGTAATATGTAAATATTTGCAACAGCTTATAGAAGTATTGTTCCACAAATTCGCCCTTAGCCATATAAAACACCCTGGTAACATGTAAAATGATATAATTTACCAGGGTGTTAAACTCTTATGGACTTAGCTATTTTATTTATAAGAATATTCTTGCCCCATTATTTACTTAAGAGTATGACACCGGGTACAACTATTTTCCACTGATTAACGATTTTGTTCCCACAGAAGAGACAGAAAACACATCAGCAAATATGCTATTACATGTATATAAATATTGCACGACTTGGAGGTGACTATGCCAAAATAGTGGTCCGAGGGGAGGAATAGTCCCCGAGCCGGAGGACCATTATTTTGGCATAGTCTGACTATGATAGTCACCGACAGGCCGTGAAATATTTATTATATTTTATCGAGCGTTCTTCATTCTGTCCCAGGACCCATAATGTCAAAAAATTCACAATCAGATCATGATATTAACTGGTGAACAATTTAATGATTCATTAACAATAACACTTTGACAGCCACAACAACTCTTATTGCTCGGTGCAAATGTTGTTTCTTTTGTTTGTTTTTTTGCTTGTTAAATTTTCTTCAATAAATTGCCCGACTTAAAATTGCAAATCTAAAATTTTCTTCCTCAGGAATTATTGTTGTCATTTTGTTGTTGTTAAACAATGACGTCAGTTCAAAACAATACCTTTTTTTTTAAAGAAAACAAACTGAAGATTCGTTTAGAAAATTTAGTAACGCGAACTAAAGAAATAGACAAAAATATCGAAGCGATATTGTGATCAGCGGAGAAAGGAACACGATAAGTCGCCACATCAAACATGGATAAAACATCACAAATAAAATAAAGAATTTGCTTACGATCATTTATTGTGCTCTATTTGTCGATTACAAAGACATTTCGGACCAAACAATGTTGAACTTTTGCAGCGAGGCGGAGATGACTTTCAAATTACTTCCCCTGAATAGTGGGCATGCTAAAAATAGATATCTGGATTTTCCAAGCGATAGTGGATGTGGTAAAAGTAGGAGGCCCACTCATTGATGTGAAGTCTTATTGGTTAGATATCGAAGTTCAAAATAGGAGGTTTCCACACGTTTTGAATTTTGGTCAAGCAATCAATCAAAATCGTGGATAAGGCTTAGATAGTCACGTGAGATAAAATATTGTGAAATAGAGTTATCGTTCATGTTCGTGTAAAATATGGTAAAATACCATGTAAAACCCATATAAAAATGATATATGCCCTTGTGAATTCCAAGAAAAGGCATGGTGTACCTCAATAACATTATACTCTGGTAAGTCCTGGTGTGTTACCATTACATATACATCATTAAATATTATGCACAATCAATTTTGATTTTGATTGGACTCCATGCACCTTGCAGAGTAATTTCCATTTTGGACTTAAATATACCACAAATAAAATAAACACAACCAAACCCACATAAATTCTTGTTCCTGTGTGCATGATTGAAATATGTTTTGTAGGGTCAATGTAGACTTAAATAAAGTCTGAGCTGCTCCAAAGACAACATACCAGACTTTAGTTTAGAACTAAGAATAAGATCCATGCTGCCATTCCCCTTGTATTACTTGTATACTTTTTAGTAGTGTATGGTATTACCTCACCTCGTTCGATATCACAGGATGTGTTACTTCATGTAGCTGCCACATTACAATAATACTAGGGAATGTAAAATATAATTTTGAAGAACGTTTTTTTCTTCAAAGAACTCTATATTGACTAAATAACGCAGATATTCAGAAATGAACCAACAATAATATAAAAATGTAGAGCGTTTTTAACGAGTATGCTTCCCCAGTGATATCTAAGAGGTGGTGCCAGCGTATATTCCGTTTAACCAAGGTTTTACCAGAGTATAATCTGTTACACCATGGCTCCATCTATAATATACCAGAGTATGTTCTGATTTACATGGGTTTCACCCATGAATGTCCTGTTTCACCAGCATTTTACGAGAGTAAGGTGGGGTACAGTACGCATGCCAATACTATAAATTTACATGTGTGTGTTCTTTTACATTGACTTTACATTGCTTTTACCGGAGTGTATCACTGTTTACCAGGGTTTAACCGGAGTATATTTTGTTACACCATGAATCCATCAATAATTTACAAGAGTATATTCTTATTTACACGGGTTTACGTCATGTTTCATCAGCATCTTACGAGAGTAAAATGGGGTACACAATGCCTTTACTTGGAATTTACAATGGTATGCCATTTTTACATGGACTTTACATGTCTTTTACCAGATTATATCATTGTTTATCTGACGTTACCATATTTTAGCAGAGTAGAGCCATGTAAACCATGGTTTAGCTGGCTTGTACCAAAGTGCTTTTTATAATGATATCTACATTAGAATAAGATTTGGCATAGCTGGATAACGTATGGTGATATAATACGCCACGCAATGTATCGACTGGCGGAAGAAGTGCAGACGCGACACTATCCGTTGCATATACAGAAATACCACCACCACTCCTCTTGTTTAAATATCACATGCCCGCGGACCTAATGTTGATTTTACGAAATTTAATTCCAGATTTTAAAATGAACGTGGTATCCGAAGCGATAAACAATGTTGACATTTACCAGATCATGTGTAAGGTAACCGGGCTGGAGCCAGTTCAGAACGCCGGCAACTGGAGTGCGGTCAAGGACATGCTACACGAAGCAGAGACAAACGAAGCAACGAATGCAGCTGTTGGAGGAGCATACCTTGTTCTTAATATTCTAATTTGCATGTATACATGTAATTAACGAATAATATAACATGTTGGTGGCACCCCAACGTTTTCATTGAGTTTAAAAATGAAAGTAAATCATGGGGATGTTTAATTCATGGGGAGTTGACCACGTACCTGCGTGTATTAAGCTTACATTTGCCACTATCTGATATTACACATGTAAGTGAATCTGATTAGGGTCGCAGGTTCGGGATAGAATATGCCTACCGCCCCACTGCGATGGGTATGTATCCCCTAATGTGACTCTCTGTTTGCGGCGGGGTGCACCCCACGATGTGCGATGAGGGAGTCCTGGAGGTACTATAGCTGATTCTTCTGAGTCAGAGATATTGGCTGAGTTGGCATCACAGTGAGTTTCAGAAGTCCGTAGATTTTCAAAGACAGTTGACGGACAAAATAGAATCTGATGACCTTCAAAATGTAGATTTAAGTACTTATTTCCAAATCCATTATGATGTTTTAACTTTCAAGTATATGGTCATGGTCAAGAACATTGTAAAAGCAACGAAACCATGTGTGCACGCTGTTCTGACCATATTCATTTTATTTGGTCTGATCTATTTATTTGCTGGCGTACAGAACGTACCTATGGCGGCTTTACCCCTTTTATGACGTGGTCAGCATTAAAGATCCTTTGCCAATGTAGTTCCAAACGTAACGGAGCTACTGACATTTGCCTTTAAGTATATCTGTATGGTTGATTCTTTCGAGATAATTGCATGCAATTTACAGGCAAATTTCGGTACCAGCACTACAGGTGGAACTACATAGTGTTTAGTTATCACTTAGTTAGCTGTGGTACAGATGCATTTTATTAGTATTTTTTCGTATATTTGCCAGGCAAATGCCAGCGTGTGAATTTACACTTTTCTTTTTCAATTTTCCACACTATTAATTAAGAGAACGCTCTTCAATTTCACCACATCAGGAAAATACTTAACATGGGCGCTCTCTATTTCCCCATGCTGAAGAAATGTCTGGACGCGATAGTTCAGCCCCATCTCCCGAAAATCCCCACATTATCTGTTTATAATATAACTTGTTTTAGGTAGATAATCTGCTTAGAATAGGCTCATTTTGAGTCGATAATGTGCTGAAATTGATATCGTTTTAGTCACATTATCGACTCATAGTGAGGAGATTCTATACATATTATGTGCGGACAATGACACAAATAAGACAATTCACTACCGTTCGGTGTACGCTTTTTAACATGTGTTTTCACTGTGGCCTGCGCCATAAATCGAATGTATGACTCCATTATCCGCTTATTTCAGAATAAAATAATCGCATTATCTACCTATTTCACATAATACATGTAGGTCGATTGCGTGCGCATTTGCGCGAGGATTTGTTAGATAGTTCTAAATTTAGTAAATTGTATGGCTTGAAAACAGAGTCGGCATCAATCAATATAAAGTATTGAAATATGCATAATCCGAAATAAGGCTCCCAAATTACTATCTCTTTGGCTCGGGGGTAAAAAGTATTTGATTCGCGTCGAGGAACCCACCCATCAAAGCTCAGATATCAGTTATCGATTTTTGAAATTTGTTTTTTCTCGAAATGTGTAATTATATGTGGCCCAGAAAATAGTCGTCAAATATGTTTCGGACAAAATTGCGGATGAAGATGGATAACTCTAAAATCAAGTGGTAATATGGCAAAATTTCGTGATACTTAAATGATAATACGGCCATATTTCGTTGAACAACTAATAACACGTCTTTGGAAATTTTATATCATAGTTGACAGCGGTTAGCATTATTTTTGTTGTAATTAATCGATTCTGATAACAATTTTGCGTAGTTTAAAGAAATGGTGTTGTTCTTGTTGTAGCTTTATGATATTGGGACCGTCTGATCGGATTGAGTACCTCTAACGTATTGATAGACCTATTTTGATACCCGGAACAATAGCGAGCATAATTTCAATTTTCCGCTTACAAGGCAAACGAAAGTGAAAACATACATGCAAAAACCACCAATCGTGTAACACAGGTGTCGCGATAATCCAGAAAACTATGAACAAGGTGTTTGGGTCCCAAACAAAAATCAGCCATTTGCACGACATGGAACAGAAAAGAGCGTTACGTGTTATTCTATTCCTGATATGGTAGCAATAAAGAGCGTTTGTCTGAATTCGGGCGAAATATTTAAAACGGCTGGAAAATGGTTTTGACTTTGGTAAGAGTTTTTCAAAGCATATGAAGGAGGCATACTTAGATTTCGTGTATTTATCGACCTATCGTGTCCTCCCTCTAAATTACGTAGACAAAATTTGGAGATGAGAATGAGAATTTCAGTTTAATGTAAGATAGCGGATTGTACATGAACATTGTGTAAAGTGTGTGTGATAAGCACAACACGGAACAATATTTAGTTTATATGGTAACATAGTTTATCATTCATTTGGAGGGTTGTCAATAAAAATGAGCAGAAAACAAACATAATACAGAATTTAAAATGTTTAGGATTTGTCAGTAGCTGTTGGTGAGGACAATTCTTCATTTCAACGACATTTTCACAAACTAATACTCATAATAATTCGTCATAACTTTGAAAATATGGCGCCCGTGACATTCACTGGGGTTGCTAACAAAATCAACTATAACTCGCATTTGTTTTGTTTTTTTATAGAAAAGATGCTATAATGAATATCTGGTGAAGGTTCCAGGTTCTCTAAGGAGAGCTCCGATTCTTTACAACTTAATCGCGGTGGCGCCGATTCTCTGCATATGTGCGGAGTAGTTTTTACATGTCCACATCTAAAGCCAAAATCACGTTCAAAGAGTTATTGTGCTAAAACAAGATATTGTATAGGGTTCATATTACCTAAATACAGTCATCTGCATGTTCACAATTATAACATCTCTTTCTCACAAAGTTACGACATGCAAGCAATTACTGAGCACATACCATAAGGACACCTTTGTTGTCAACGAATGGTGTATCGGATGACGTTCAAAGTGAAAATTGACCACTTGAAGTTAAAATAGGCTTAAGCCCTCACCGGCGGCACGTACAGTTAACATTGTCGATACAATTCAGTTTTTTTGTAACATACACATGTCGGCACTGTGCTATGGTTTCAATAATTGCTACACTATAATGGCTACACAATATGTGTGTCAGTGAGCCGCGCAAGGTGACCCATGTTTACGTCTAGAGCCAACATAAGGGAAACCAAGACAACCACAATCCCTTATAATGTTTCGTGGATGCCATACGCAGAAACGCTTGCCTATTAAAAATGTAGTTTGGTGTAACCTCTCTATTACGATGTTATCCATGACTGGACATGCATACTATCAGTAACAACAAAACACAATAGCGATCATAAGTTGGATTTGTGTGTTGTAGATCCAAAAATATATATATCAAAGGACTGCAACAAATAGCCATGCATCTAGGAAGATTTTCATGAAAATTGTTCATGAACATGGAGCAACTGTGAGATTGTAGCACAGACAAACATATATGAGTAAATTCAACAGCTGAATATACTATAACACACATTATCCAGGAACGTGACTAGAAGGTCTCCGTTGTGGGATGGGTGTGTCCACCCCCACTTTGAACCAGATATATATCCAAGGTTAACTCCCGATCGAGTTAGAAGTTTCTAACTGGCACCCCAAAGGTTGGACTATTTCCAACTGACAACAATTTCAGACCACAATTTTGACTAAAAACAGAACAAAAATTTCCTGTCTTGCTAAATAGAAAAAAATCATCCAGTAATTATCACGAGAACAATTACAACCTGCATGTACATGTGTTGTAAAATTTCCAACAAATGTTGCGTGATGCATGACATTCCAACTGTTGAACATTTTGATCAAAGTTGGGGGGGGGGGGCGTCCTCGCATATATAAGCTAATGCATTGGCCTAACCCTATTTACCTTGACCTTGTAAGCCAGTGCATTCTCTTATATATGCCATATTCCTTATTGGAGACTCGCATATATAAGAGAATGTACTGGCACGTGATCTTTAATGTTGCACCCGCAGAGCTCCCGTAATGAAAGTGTAAAACGAGCCCCACTGTCGCCACGCCACCGAGTAATGTATTGCATACTTACACAGACGAAATAATATCCCGCTTCAGCAACCATTACAAGAAAACCATAGTCAGAAATGGTAACGCCACCAAGATCATATTATTAGCCATAAATATAAATTATAATATAATTATAATATAAAATATTATTCATTATTCATTAGTTAGCGCTAATATAAGCGCTAACTAATGACTTGTTAAATAACATCTAATAAATATTCATCTTATTCACAACTTTAAGGAGTCCTTCTGGCACACGAGAATATTTATCGCCGTTTGATTTGCAACAAGTGAACTCGGCGCATATATAATTGATAGAACAGACCTCTATTATGATGATCGTGTCGTTATTTGTTTAAGATACGTATCAATTGACATATACGCACCCGTTCCCTCATTAAAATATATATATATCGCCCATTTTAGGGGATCTCCGCGATTCGGGGACTTCCGCAAAGTGATCTCCACAAATCGGGACCTACTGCAAATCGTCGCACCCAATGCAATTTGTAAACAAACACGATTGACATGCGTTTTAACGAGGTGAGCTTTAATTAAACGAAAGAAGCATTCTACATAAACTATTTGTCATGGACTCAGCCAGTGTGCCATATATATGTGTCAACTAAGGTCGCTTTGCGTGGTAAAAGTGAAAAGTGAAAGTGGAAAATCCTATTGAAAATGAAAGTAGCCTACAATTATGGATTTCCGCGGCAGATTGCAGTGAATCTATACTATTGGAAGTGAATGTACAATTCCTGGAATTCTATCAGATATCGCGACTCTGCTCGTTTTCGTGATCATAGGTTATATAGGGCCTATATGACCACGAAAACGAGTCGAGTCGCGATACACCCATCGGTACAAACACATTGTGTATACGATACAATTTTGACTTGATGACCAGAAAATAAAAGATGGCGGTTAATCCAAGTCTCCAACAGAACAGACATTCGCGCTCCAATTAAAATTACCCATAATTCACTTCACTACACCAGGGGTTCCCAATGGGTTATACATTATTTTCAGGCTATCAGATTATTTATATTTTCAAGAACATATTATTACACCGGTGACTTTAAGTTTACAATTTCAGCCTGTCCTGACTCTATCGGTATGTTTGAGTTATATTTTCAAGAACATATTATTTACGGTGTCGTTAACTGTACAATTTCAGCATTTACGTGATTCTATCGGTACGATTGAGCAAGGTACAACAACCTATTCTCACACAATGTATTCGCTCACTGCTCCATAGATTATCAAAAACTGAAAAACAGCTTACACCACCCTGTGGCGTAATAATCGGGACAACCAACCGATGGTTCTTATAGTGATACATCTCTAGAATTCCATCCTTTTTATAAACATGAATATGATACGAATCGATTTTCAGTTTTGGTTCCACGAATAACATAATTGACCAATTAGGGTATAAATCTCACCAAATAACTGATGCTGGTACAAATAGTTAGTGCTTGTTTTGATAGACACGTACCCTCTATCAACGAGGTGTGGTTATAAGAACAGTGGGTCTCATGTATACCGTTCGAAAAGAGAGTTTAATTGGATCGTATTGGCCAATAGCGATTGCTGTCCAAAGTCTCAAAACATACGACATATCCAGCAAATTACCAAACCATCACACAATACAGGTTTGTTCAGATTCATCATCCCACAAAAGACTCATTGAATGTTGTATCCTAACACTTACCGGATAATTTTCCATGACAACTATTTCGCACACAAGGGAATGGAAACCTGGTTGACCTTCCTTTGTAGTTTGTCAGTTGCTTACAGGGCGGGAGGTTTCTGCTTGTACTAACAGTAGATAAGTTGCAAAGTAAGTCAAGGCTCTAAGCGGAATTTTCAACAGCGATGTGGTAAATCAGCTAAAGCTATCAAACTATGTTCCTATTTCGTATTTCGATTGTATGTTACTCATATATTTTGGAGTATTGGAATAAAGTTTTATCATGGAGACTGATGCATTTTGACTTTTGGCATCCCAATGTCAGTTTTAGCTCATACTGACACCGAAATGAAAATGATGAAAATTGAAATTAGTTGTATACATGCCATACACAGGCTTATACCAGGAAGCGTATGACAACTTTCTAGACAAGTCCAGATAGTCCAAAAATAATGTTGGTAGGTACCTGCTGATGCCAGTAGGTCAGTTGTCTAAAAACATACCATATTTTGATATTATTATTTCAGCATTATAATTCCACCCTACCCCGTCATATCTAACGCCATATGTCTTACAGTTAAATTCAGTTGCATCCATATGTATAGTTATCCCACTAGGCCCGACCTGATTGCATATATCCTGATATGTTGTGGTAGTGTTTTATGTACACATGGCTAAGAAAACATGGATATCATGACTATTGGTGTAATGTGTCGTTGCATCTCAGAACTGACATACAGCAACAAGTTATGTACAGTAATGCTCTAAGTAAGCGACTTCTTAACCACAGCAGAATTATGGGTAACTTTTCAGGATTTAGTCGGAATTATGGCTTGTTGCCATTCATCGGAAAGCTCCCGGGGAGAGCTTTCCGATGAATGGCAACAAGCCATATTTCCGACTAAATCCTGAAAAGTTACCCATAATTCTGCTGTGGTTAAGAAGTCGCTTACTTAGAGCACTACTGTACATACCAGAATCTGTTCTGCGAATGTGCCAAAATAAATCAGTAACTAGACACGATAATAACTAGACACGATAGTAACTAGACACGATAGTAACTAGACAGGATAGCCGTAGTTTAGTTTTTATTGAACAGCGTGCAAGGAGTTCGTGCATATGTCGCTGTACAATCAGGGCGATATGGGGCGAGGGATTTATTCGCCATATGTTTCCGCCCGTGGCATGTTGCCTGTAGGATAAGAAGAATATTAAATACAGCCCGGTTGATACATTATGGCATGGGTTTTACGTTTTAAACACCAATGACACTTGCAACAGCAACATGTCTCCTGGTCTGTATACGACACATCCATATGTAACATAACGTATAAAAGTAGAAACAATGTTTACTTCTCCACGAAGATGGAGCCAACATTTGATATTTCTGAAGGTTATCGCGTTCATATATTACAAATAACGGTCCTTCTTGGCGAACAGAAACTACATAATAAAGTTAGACACACAAGGGGGATTCTCATTGTGGACATGAATATTCTTCTGTTTATCAATGATCAGATAATTGTTCGGAAGATGCGAAATCTGAGCTAACAGATATTATGTTGTAGGACGAGTGCTATCTTTTCTGAATCTCATCTTCTTTTAAAATAATTTAAATGATTTACGTCTCTGAAACTGTGATTTTCAGATTTCGTTTCTAGGACGACGCGGCTTTCCCAAGATGACGTAATAACTCGTTTCCAAATATGGCGTGCATGTCTGTAGTAACATTTTGTGAGAGTCGTACTAGTCAGTAATATTGTATCTCACGTGACTTTGTTATTGAAATCAAGCTTTCCGATTGGTTGGCTACTCGACTCTATTAGTCGTAGTTGTATACTACGCCTTCAAGTCTCTCCCATCGTGCACTATGCATATGTAGTTTTGACTACTAAAAATAGTAACGAACACTACATCAAACTTTGTTCTGAAACTACTTGTTATTTCGCCGCTGATCCAAATTAAAGCTTCAGTAAGGCGAACATCAATTATCTGAACTTAGTAAAAGTTGAAAATAGTAGTTTCCTACTGCTAAATCAAAATTACAAAGGTAAATTATAATGAGGTTTAGAGAGACTTACATTCAGTAAATTATAATGAGGTTTAGAGAGACTTACATTCAGTAAATTATAATGAGGTTTTAAGAGACTTACATTCAGTAAATTATAATGAGGTTTATAATTTCTGCATTTGTTCGATACAATATAATAATTAGAGCATGACTTGTCGTGAAATACGCCGATATAGTGCATAGTGTGGTTGTGTAGTTCACTCCGCTTAGCGTCGTGAACTACACAACATCACTATGCACTATTTAATAAATAGAGCATGGCTTGGAGTGAAATACGCCGATATAGTGCATAGTGTGGTTGTGTAGTTCACTCCGCTTAGCGTCGTGAACTACACAACATCACTATGCACTATTTAATAAATAGAGCATGGCTTGGAGTGAAATACGCCGATATAGTGCATAGTGAGGTTGTGTAGTTCACGACGCGAAGCGGAGTGAACTACACAACCACACTATGCACTATATCGGCGTATTTCACGACAAGTCATGCTCTAATTATTATATTGTATCGAACAAATGCAGAAATTAAAGGCAAACCAGTGGGCAAACACCATGTTCGCCTTACTGAAGCTTTAATTTGGATCAGCGGCGAAATAACAAGTAGTTTCAGAACAAAGTTTGATGTAGTGTTCGTTACTATTTTTAGTAGTCAAAACTACATATGCATAGTGCACGATGGGAGAGACTTGAAGGTGTAGTATACAACTACGACTAATAGAGTCGAGTAGCCAACCAATCGGAAAGCTTGATTTCAATAACAAAGTCACGTGAGATACAATATATCGGCGTATTTCACTCCAAGCCATGCTCTATTTATTAAGTAATTATACGGGATTCCGCAGTGAACTATTGCGACACAACCAATATGAGAGATGACCACTGGAATTTGGGGGGGGGGGGGTGTCTCGTAAATACATAAATGAAAACTGCATCACAGTTCCATAGACGTAAATACGATAAGTTTATACCCGGCCTTTAACAGATTCCGGGATAGAATTTTCTACATTTTACATACCTGTACATAACACCCGTTTGACCCACAGTGCATTTCGCAGGCATGCGTAAGCCTTAGTTCTTTAGCATGGTGGAGCTGAACAAAGCTAATGATATTTAGTTGCTGCATATCAATCTGCTCATTTTTTGGTCTATCACCAGATATCACATATCTTTGTGTTGTCTGCGACAAGGATATATACAATTGTATCGGGTTTATTTCAGTTAAATAACTGAGTCCAGCGATTTCCCTGCTGAGTAAAGCAGTGCGTTTTCAATATGGAAGAGGAATAACTCTATTCGATCCTGACTATTCCAAATCTTGAACCAATACACACTTTTAATGGAGACTGACGTTCCCTTATACCGTCTTACAAGAAATAAAATATTTGAGACGAGATTCCATACATAAACTATAATGCATGTCAATATTTTACGACAATTTAGATTTATTGACCGCTTGACCCTGGGTATTTGTTTGGAGGCACTCTAAACTATTAGGATAAAACAAACAGACATTATTGAAGTATATGTCTGTGTCAATAATAAATGGGAATAAAATAAAGTAACACCATTTAAGACTCATTTGAGTTTTTAAAAAACACGAGCTTTCGGCTATCTAGTAGCCTTTATCAAGTATGAAGTGAACAAATAGTGAAAAGTCGTTGACGTTGAAAGTGTCCCTCACGATGACGTGCATAACAAGAGTGACGGAAAGCGTCTACGTCGAGGCTGCTCCCGAGTGCCGAATTCCCCGGAAATTATGCAGTACAGCGTAATGTGAGAGAAAACCATAGTCCCTGTTTAACTCTTTCTGGATGGTGTCCATGTAGGTTATTAATTTCAACTCTACTGTTTTCCTTGCTCTCAGTCGTTTCAATCCTCTCTGAGAACTCTGACCTCGAGGTCTTCCTCTGAATGGCGAGAAGAGTTAAAATGTTCTCCCACGGGCACGAATATATTTTCTGATGTTATGTCATGCCGGTAAAACAAACACTTAGTGCTGTTGCCGCGTTTGGTCCATTGGAGTGTCAATAATAAATATTCTTCATGGTCGAAAAACACACCTGGTAGATACAGTATACACCACAGCAATTTTATACACGTGTACACATGCTTCAAATGGAATTACTTAGATTCTGGGTGCACTTTTACCGGATTTGTCCGATTTTTCTCAGAACGTCTTCTAAATGAAGTATATATGATTCCGAGTATACACTACATGGATTGACTTCTTGAACGTTCTCAACACAACATGCATAATTATTACGTGAACTTGGGAGTTTGGCCTGGTCCGGGGGGGGGGGGTTGCAGTTGGAAGTCCTAAGGTGGACACCCCCGATTACAATTGAGATCATCTAGCCATGTCCCTGGCCATCCACCAAAATGACTCAGGGTTGACAGGTGAGGCAGTCGTTTTCTCAATGGAGTATAGATGGCACTTAGCATACACTGCATGGTTTGCAGAATTTTTCGAGTTTCAATATTTCTACAAACAACCAATTCAATATGGGGACTGGGGTAACTTAGAGTCGCAAAATAATATTCCTACATCACAAATGGTCATAAATCACAACCAAAGCACCATTTCACATAAACTGTGTCAATTGTACTAACGCAGGGAATAGTCTTGGTTGGTGGTGTGGGAACAGAGACCAAAGGTAGATTGAATTCTTTCTGACAGTTCAAGCGATCTGTGCTCAAAGCCTCATGTCTGCCTTATTGGGCATGTGTTTGGTTAAGGTTGGAGTAGGCACTCGACAATACTAGGATAAAAAAAACCCTGAGTACTAATGCCATTTGGCCCACGGGTGTGTCAATACCAAAATGTTCATCGTTGTCGAATAACATACCTGGTAGATACATAATACATCACAGCCAATAGTTACTTTATATCCGAAGAACGAAGGCGCACGTATCATTGCGGTGGCTATCGGTGAAACTATATTTCGTCTGCAACATTCGTCAGCATGTTGCACACACAATGGCTGTTTTTTCTCATGTTGTGCTCTGTGGAATTAACGGCGGCAGCCTTGGATAACAAGCTTCTGTTGTTTTTAGTAGATGGTTTCAAATGGAATTACTTAGATTCGGGGCGCAACTTTTCCGGATTTAACCGATTTCTCTCAGATGGCGTTAGAACAAAGTATACTGTTCCAGACTTCCCGTCTTCTTCTTATCCGAATTATTACACGATAATGACAGGTGAGGTTTATATTTAAATGACTTATTACACGATAATGACAGGTGATGTTTATGTTTATATGAATTATTACACGATAATGACAGGTGAGGTTTATGTTTATATAAATTATTACGCGATAATGACAGGTGAGGTTTATGTTTATATGAATTATTACACGATAATGACAGGTGAGGTTTATGTTTATATGAACTTTACACGATAATGACATGTGAGGTTTATGTTTATATGAATTATTACACGATAATGACAGGTGAGGTTTATGTTTATATGAATTACTAGCAGGGTTACCCGGCGTTGCCCAGGTTAAAGTGATGTGACACCCCCTGCATATTGTGGATATATGATGGGAATAGAAGATACTCTTGTTCAAACACTGACGATTTTTAAATAACAGATGATTATTGTTCTAAACGACTGTTGAACAGATTTCATATAGTGTGTGAGCAAAGTCTTAATAATTCTCCTTAGTAAATGCAGCCAAAACTTGTTATTGAGAAAATTGACCGTTGCATATTCATTCATATCCATTTATATCCACACAACTGAAACCTATTTGTTTATTCACTGGAATCCATATCAATATTTAAATCCAATTTATATATTAATCTAATCTAATTATAGTGAAATATTTAAATTCTTTATGTAGCCATTATTGATTGTATTTTGTCATTCAGGGGTGCCTGGTAGACGGCCATTATAGGCCACGGCACTCTACACAATACACATATAAATTAACTTATATTATATTGTATTAATGTATAATGTATTGTATTGTGAAATAAAATATTATCCTATCCTATCCTAAGTGGTACACATATTCTCATAAACGAAAAATCCAAATACCATTACAAAACATGATTCTTACACACGGATATAAGTATAGTAGCGCAGCTTGTCGGAGCAATTGTCATTTTGTTTATCGTGATTAATCCGCCCCACCAATAAAGAACTATTATTTATTTACAACTGCGTATACTTCAGACGTTATGACATGAACATCATAAACACAGTAGTTCGCAAAAATTAAAGACGACAATTGGGTTCTACATAGAGATGTATCAATCAATCTAGTGGGTTTGACTAAGATTTTGAGGACACCTGGTTATCATATCTCCATGAAGATACAGTTGTTTTTAAAGAAATGTCCAGGTGCGCCTCTGTTCATTGTGCTATATACAGGATAATTATTCTCAGTTTAAAAGAAATGTTGCTATGCATGTGCCCAAACACAGAGCGAGATTTGAGTTATTTATGTTAGGCGATGAGTCTGTTCTAAAACATGAAAGATATCCTCTGTATATTGGGCAGATATAACCTTGTCAGATGTCAGTATTGGAGGATCCTGAAAAGTCATGTGCCACTGACTCCGTTTTCTTTTAATTCAGATCAGAATCAATTATATTTGACGGCACATTGTGACCACTATTGTTGAACAGGCCTTCTATACATTTCCATATCTCTTGTAACTTTTTTGTGGAAACTATATTGAATGGGGCAGACTCAATTGTGTTATAATATTAACATGAGCTATTCTAATATTTTAACATGCACCATTTATCTTCCTCGTAAAAAGTTACCACTGTCAGAACGCCTTGGTGCCATCTCGGTTGTACCCCGTGAAGTTATATACAGAACACATACAGACAGACATATATTTGCAGATATATCTAGGCACCAAATGTGACGTTTTTAACACGCACGATTTGATTCTTCGTAACATTTGAGAATAACGTGTATGAATTTGATGTTAATTGGCACTAAACATATTTCTATCAGTTGTGGTGACCCGCCCGTCTCTATTTCGGACTCAAGCGGCGCCACATTTAACATCATTAAACCACAAACTTAGACCCTTTATGGAGAAGAATATATATAAAATTCTCGAAAATTGGCGAGTATACAAATTCGTATCAAATTTAGGGCCCCCATATCTCTCACCCAAACGGCACCAATTTGGCGTATTTAAACCACACGATTAGATACCTCGTATCACGGAGAAGAATATGTATAAGTCTGGTGGAAATCGGCGCTAAACATATTGTTTATCCATTTTTGTGTCTCTCTCACCTCTGTGGACCCCTGTCTCGAATGGCACCACTTTTGTCATCTTTAAACCACACAATTAGACTCCTGATATAATGGAGATAAATATTATAAGTTTGGTGCTAATCGGCGACTAAACAATTTTTATCAAATTTAGTGCCCACCCACACCCCACACCATCTCTCACAAACAGCACCAATGTAGCGTCTTTAAATCACATTTGATTCATCGTATCATGGATAAGAACGTGTATCAATTTGGTGGAAATTGGCGCTAAACTTATTGCGAGTCAATTCTGGTGCCCCTCTCCTTTTCAGTGCACCCCTGACTCGAATGACGCCACTTTTAACAGTTTTAGGCCACACCATTAGACTCATCATACCATGTGGATGAGTTTGTATAAGTTTGCAATAGGTGACTAAACCAATTTTTATCAAATTTAGTGCCACAATCTCACATCCAAACGACACCAATTTGTCGTCTTTAAATCACACAATTAGATTCATTGTATCATGGAGAGGAATATATATCAATTTGGTGGAAATCGGCGCTAAAATTAATTTTATCAATTTAGGTGCCCCTCTCCCATTCCGTGCATCCCTGACGCGAAGGGCGCCACGTTTGACATATTTAAACAACACCATTAGATTCCTCATATCATGGGAATGATTATATAAAAGTTTCGTGGCAATCGGCGGCAAACATTTGTTCTACCCCTCCCCTTTTCTGCCCCTGACAACGGCGTCACTTTAGAAAATTCTAACCAGCACCATTATCTTTCTCGTAAAAATGTACCCCTAGTAGACCCCTTTGGTGCCATCTAGATGGTCCCTCGGCGCTAAAATTAGTTTATCAATTTTTTGTGCCACTCTCCCCTTCCGTGCATCCCTGACTCGAACGGCGCCACTCTTGACATATTTAAACCACACCATCAGATTCCATATATCATGGGGATGATTATATATAAGTTTCATGGCAATCGGCGACAATTTTTTCCTGCCCCTCCCCTTTTCCTGCCCCTGACAACAACGGCGTCACTTTAGAAAATCCTAACACTCACCATTATCTTTCTCGTAAAAAGTTACCCCTAGTAGACCCCTTTGGTGCCATCTAGATGGTCCCCTGTGAATTTCTATAGACAGACAGACAGACATTCGCAAATATAGATATAGATTACACGATAATGACAGTAGTATAGTAGTCTGGTCGATAAACTCAAAATTTAGGGTCAACCTAGAAAAAATTCGGACTAAGTTGGTTTTTATAACATTTTAAAGAGGAAGCTCTCCTCTATAACATATCCAAAATCCGCTAAAAAATCCGCTTTGAGCATTTTTTGTAATTCAAGATGGCGTCCAAGATGGCTGCTATTTTCCTATAAGTCAGATTGATGCAATTATAGTGAGAACATCTTGTCATATGTATACACATGTATACATTTTTATGAAGCTAAGACACAATTCCACTTGTATGTGACAAAATTGGAACTCCACGTCCAAGATGGCCGCCAAAATGGCGACCGGAAGTGGATTTTTTACGTTTTTTACTAATATCTTTGAGATAAGTTTCTGTGGTTTGGAACTGGTTGAGAATTGCGACTTTATTTTGTATTTATCATGTTAACTGACCATTGGAGCAATGAAATATGCTCTTCATGATGTCCACACCCCTTTCGATCACTCAAAAATTCGATTTTACAAAACGCGGTATAACATTTCACAAAAGATCCCCATTGGGATTCTACTCATATTTCACCAAGAAGTGGGACGAACTGTGCAATGTAAGTAATGCAGTCTATATCTTATTGATATTCGAACTCAATGGTACCAAAATTGTCACTTTGGCTCAAAATGGCTGTCAAAATGGCCGCCAAAATATGGAAAATGATAATTATTATCACAGCGTGCCATGCAACCGCTTACAAGTTGTGGTGATGCACACAATTGACTATTATGTCTTATATACATTGAACACCAGCATTTATTATGCACCATGATTAATTTTTACTACTTACAATTCTGAAATTACAAGAATTATGGGATTTTTCTATCACAAACAGCATCAAACTCGGCAAAAAATCACTTTTCATGTTTGGACCATTTTTTTCATGTAAAATTGAACTATCTTTGGTATCAAAGATTGTTTTTATTTTGATATGCCTTAAATGTGTCAATATTACTCAAGATGACTTGCAAAATGGCAACCAAATTTGGTAAAAAATTATATTCCGAACATTATAGTCTGGTGTTCCGAAATGGTAGCAAATTGTGACTCACTTGGTTATTAAACATGCTACTTAATCAACTGACAACTAAATCTTATATTCTGTTTGTCCCAGCACATTATGAGGCACGACAAATTCATTTTAAGGGATGCAGTATGGATTTTGCCGAACACCTCTTTTGGGTTTCTCTCCATGTTTTTTAACGGAAACGGACAGAACGTTGAAACTGAACTGAAAGGGATCATATTATGTGGCTACTCTGGCCCATTAGCATCAAAAGTTATTAACTTATTAACTATTGTCAGGTAAACCGTTTTCGTCACATTGCATACAAAACGCAATTAATGTGGAGAACACTCTGATATTACCTCTATCGATTAACATATCCTTGAGTTATTGTGAAAAGCGATAGTAACCCAAATGTGCACCAGTACAAATCACACATGAGCATGCAGTCACTCCATATATACATGAATACCACATACATGGTCATGTGCCACTCGCTGTATAGACATACACCTCACCCATTACCATACAGCCACACTTGGGTTTACTCATACACCAACGCATGGCCCTATAGTCGCGAATAACCATGCATCCACACCAGTTATACTCCTACACCTCACACAACCTGTATACATATAAAGTAACCTATTGTATACATATTCGACCCACCATAGGCCATACAGTCACTCCATGTATATTTATTTGCCACATGCATAGTTATATAGCCACTAAAGATATGCATATACACCCCATGGATGACCATACAGTCACCCCTGCTATACCTGTTCGCTACATCCATGATCATACATCACTTCTTGTACACCTATTTGCCTCACCAGTGGTCATACATACTCAATCCCTGTATATATACATATCTGCGACACCTGTGGCCATATAGCCACTCAATATATACATATACACCCAACCCAAAACCACAGAATCACTCCAGGTATATACATATATACCTCACCAAAATGGCCCTACGGCCCTTCTAGATATATCAATGTCCCGTACCGCGCACACGGCCATTCATACACTCCAGACTTGCATATACACCTGACCCATGACAATTCATCCTCTCGCTGTATACGCATAAACCACATTCGTGATCATAGTCACTCCTTGTATATCAATTCACCCCACCATTAAGTTTGCCATACGGTCAATCCCTATATACATATTGGCCGTGCCATGGCCATCTAGTCAGTCATGATATACATATACACCTCACCCATGACCACATCATCACTCCAGGTGTATATATACCTTATCAATGACCCTTCTAGATATACCAATACCTCGCACACGGCCATTCCTACACTTCAGACTTCAGACAATTCAGCCACTCGCTGTATACTTATACACCCCCATGAGCATTCAGCTATTCACTGTATACTTGTACACACCACCAATGACAATACAATAGGCCCTACATATAAACATATACATCCCACGATGTCACTCTCTATTTACACTAGCCAACAATGGCCACCAAAGTGTACTCCGTGTATGCATACACTCTTCAACAATTACCGTGCAGTCATTCCATGTACACCTATACACATTGTACATAACCATACAACCACACCCTATTTATCCATATACCCATCCATTACCATACATCCAACAAATGTATACATATACACCCACCAATGACAATACAGCCACCAAATGTACACCTGTACAGCCCACCCCCGACAACACGGTCACTACATATATACACACAGGACATTGTAGCTGCTCTCATTATGTTCATACACCGCTTCAATGACCAGACAGCCACCCACTATAAACACGTTCACCTCACACATGATTCCTTATATACCTATATATCTCACTATGGACACTCCATCCATGACCATATAGTCACACATTGTATAAATATTCACCTCATTCATTAATACAATAAGTCCATGTATACCTACTCACCTCGCCTATGACCATACAGTCAACAGACATACACACTGTATTAAGTTGATCAATGTTGATGCTAATGGGCCAGAAAAGCCACATATTATGATCCCTGTCAGTTCCGTTTCAACATTCTGCCCATTTCCGTTCAATAACAAGGAAGTTTTTGGCAAAATCCATATTGCATTACTCAAAATGAACTTGTCATGCCTCGTAGGGTATCGGGACAACCAGAATAGAACACTTAGTTGATTAAGTAGCATGTGAGTCACAATTGAGTCTGTATATATATACACCACGTATATACACATATGTATATGTATATAATAATGTTTACCAAATTTGGTTGCCATTTTGGAAGCCATCTTGAGTAATTTTGTCTAAAACACCTGAGTGTGACACATCTAACACATATCAAAACAATAAACATCTTTGATACCAATCATAGTTCCATTTTACTTTTAATAAATGGCTGATACCTGAAAAGCGATTTTTTGCCGATTTTGATATCAGGGTTGTGACAAAAAATTTCGAATTATTCTGGTAATTTCAGTGGTTAAAATAGTAACAAATGCCCAAGGTGCATGAGAAATGTTAGTAGTCAAGCCATATAAGACAGAATGGTCAATTGTGTGCATCACCACAACTTGTAAGCGGTTGCATGGCACGCTGGGATAATAATTACCATTTTCCATATTTTGGCGGCCATTTTGGCAGCCATTTTGGCAGCCATTTTGAGCCAAAGTGACAATTTTGGTACCGTTGAGTTCGAATATCAATAATATATAGAATGCATCACTTACATTGCACAGTTCTTCACACTTATTGGTGAAATATGAGTAGATTCCCAATGGGGATCTTTTGTGAAATGTTATACCGTGTTTTGTAAAATCGAATTTTTGAGTGATCGGAAGGGGTGTTGATCCCACAAACAGCATATTTCATTTCTCCAATGGTCAGTTAACATGATAAATACAAAATAAAGTCACAGTTCTTAACCAGTTCCAAACCACAGAAACTTATCTTAAAGATATTAGTTAAAAAACGTAAAAAATCAATTTCAGGTCGCCATTTTGGCGGCCATCTTGGACGGGGAGTTCCAATTTTGGCACATAAATGTGGAGTTATGTCTTAGCTTCACAAAAATGTATACATGTGTATACATATGACAAGATGTTCTCTCTATAATTGCATCAAGCTGACTTATAGGAAAATGGCAGCCATCTTGGACGCCATCTTGAATTACAAAAAATGCTCAAAGCGGATTTTAGCGGATTTTGGATATGTTATAGAGGATATATTCCTCTTCAAAATGTTATACAAACCAACTTAGTCCAAATTTGTTCTAGGTCAAACCTTTTATCGACCAGACTATAGTCGTTGTAGTGATTTTGAAGAGTGAACCTAGAAAAAATTATTATAAAGCCAGTTTTGGTGTCATTTTGACCGGGAATATTTCGACAACAATATAAAAAAAAACCCGCTAAAATCCGCTTTGGGGAATTTTGTTTACAGACATTTGAATACATGCAGGGTGTTTCGTCATTACGACACACAATTTACGATTTCAGATACATGCAGACAGTTTAATTGTGTGAGTTCGCAAACCACGCATGTAGAACTACAATGCATGCTTGCGTCCCACAATAAAGAGCGGGTTCTACGAGCCATTATACACGTAAACCATTTCTCATTTATCATTTCGATTGTATATCTCTAATTGTGAAAGTAGTAAAAGTAGTTTTTTAGGAGTCGGTCACACGTTTCCTGTTGAAACCTAACGATGACAACATACGCGGAGTCGTTATTTCGTGGGAGAATCCAGATTATTGATCATGGATTACATGCCATAGTTCCGTAAATGAACATACCAGATTACACTCTGTCCAATACAGTTACGTAAACGAACAGACCCTAATCGTTATTTCGTGGATTTTTGTGGATTTTCATGGTTTATTGCAGAATATATACGATCCATATCAAATAATTTAAAATACGTAGCTAAAATAATGTGTGCTGTCGAGTGTATACGTGGAAAAATTTACTGAAATTAGACAGTATTGATAGTAACGCTAGGGACCACCCTCGATTGATGGCGAATTTGAAGCTTGTCATTTTCAACATGTTCATTTCATAATTATATTCATAAACTCGGCGATTAACGTCATCATTAACCGAATTCGAGTGATCGAACCTGAATGTATATTCTGCTGTGTTCGTAATTATATGTTCCTTCTTATTCAAGATATAGTATGATTATATGATATATATGTATTAACGTTTCGCAGTCTCTGTAGTGCCGAAACACAGGCATTTGTTTGGTCCAAATGTTGTCCATTACTTGGAAAATAAAGCTTACTCAAGATTTCATTTCCGTCCGATGTCAAGCAGAATAGCATCGACCATTCCACTGTGCAGGGCGCGTGTCCACGTTTGGTTATAACACCACCACTGTTCGGTCTTGGCATAGAAATGAACCCTGTGTTTGTTTCCAAATGACCAGTGAACAAGTAATCTCGGTTGGGATTCTCTGTTGCCAACGAAGAAGTTGAGAGATACAGTTAAACCGAAACGCCCAGTCAAATACTAACTGACTGTTCACCCAGTGCCTGGTCTCATTGGGTGGCCGATAATGTCGACCACAACATAGCAACTTTGGATGGGAATGATTGCAATTTCTACACTCATGAATCCACCGCAACTTACCATGATATGTGATCATGAGATAAAAGAGATTGAGGGTTGATTAGCTCGTGATTGATAAAGGAGTGTCCATCCCTAAATATGTTTATGTTATTGGCAAAGGAATTTCCAATATCAAACTGAAAACTCTTCTTCGTTTGGCCACACCCTACACCCTCACATCTGATCAGTGATCACATCATGGATCGTATGTGGCCCTCATCATGTTTGTTTAGTAAGTGTGAAACACCTTACTCGAACTGGTCAGGTTTCATGCAAAGTGCTTGCTCGCTGGACCGCTGAGAAATCAGATGTTCTGTTCCGTCCCATCATTTACTCTACACGCATGTATGTTGAGGAACATGTACGTAGATTGTACACCCAAACCCCATGTATCCCTTTCGATCAGATTTTGTGGTTCAAGGCGGTAAACACAATAACCTCTTAGTCGATGAACATAGTGTGTTGGCTCGAATGATTTCATACTGTAGTGAGCTTCATGGGGATTATCGCCTCGATGATGAAGGGGTAGGTAAAGTGACCCATGATATATTTCAAGGCAGTGTCGAGGGTCTTGCTTGATCTCTACCTAGTTGATTATGCGCTCTTCAATAAGTTGATAGCTGAAGTTGTCCCAGTCGAGAAGGACGTCAGTTCTGCGGAAAATGAATCGATAAGGGAACAAGATGACGCAGCAGCATCACAAGTAAAACAGGCTGATGTCCACGGTAATGTTGGCGAAAACACGAATTGGCAAAGGCTCTGACTGATTTCGTTCTAGAAGGCGAATATTCACAGAAGGGAATTGAGACCATTCTTGGTAGCGAAGCTCTTCTCAATTGAGTGAAGTGGATCAAAAACTCAACACCCAGGGAAGTATCCATGCATCTGAAGTAAGTCCGAACCAAGTATGGCTCGAGTTGCATAGTGCTCGATGGTTCGGCCATAGCTCGTCTATTAAAGATCACGAGCACAGCCGGCGATCTGCAAAACGTGCCGACGTTCGGGTCACTGAATAACACACAATAACCACCAAATTTTCTTCCCAAATGAGAGAAACAAAAGTCAGTTCACCAAATTGAGGGCGCCTCTTATCGGATAATAGGCACGCAGTTCACTGCAGTGGTGACGTTGATACTATGCCCTAGAGTTTGAATCGCATGGAAGAAATATCATGGTTATCGCGGACGATACAGATCTGATTCTTCTTTTGAATCGTCACTGGAAAACGAACATGGCCGACAATCTGATGCTCGGAAATCTGTCAAAGGTGGCGCTGCAATATAGCGATTCGGCGACACCTTGCGCAAGGCTGGACAGTTCACAACTTTCCATACCCTGTTTGCACATGGATGGGGATGCTGTGATACCACCTCTGCATTATTCGGAAATGGGAACACGAGTATGCTCAGAAAGATAAACAAGTCTGCTCAAGTTCGTAAAATATTACTCATGCAGGAGTCTAGTGCAAATCAGAAACCATCAGCGAGGCCGACATGCGGATTTACCTTGTGTGTGATGGTAAGAAAGAAGATTAACTAAATACACTTCGCCATGCGAAGTTTATGGACATGGTATCTTCTAGAAAGACTGCGTTAGAGCCCAAAAATCATACCAACAGAAAGAGCGGCATACTATCACAGTCTCAGGGTTCATATGCCGGTCATAAATCGGAGAACACTGAATAACGACGTATTGCATCATGAGAGATGGGGTTGAGGACTTCGTGTCGCGGAACTTGCCCCTATTATGACTGACCAGAATGAAGCCCAAGACTTATTGCTCAAGTCGGTACAGTGCAAGTGTAAGATGACACAAACAAAACATGTGATATGTGTGCACTTGTCGCAAACATGGTCTCAGATGTGTTATCGCTTGTAGAGAAGGCTGCATTAATTCAAAAGAAATACTGGTAGGAGATGACGAGGATGAGTTTTGAGTATAATGATATATCTGATACATAAGTGTCGAAATTATGATTCATTTCCATATTCTGGTCATCACTGGCCGATTTCTAGCAACAAAATAAAAAGTACATAATTGTCATTTTGGTGGTAATCTTTGTTGCCATCTTTCTGGCTCCATGGGACTGATATTTGGTCAATGTGACTCAAGTGGAATCTTCTGTCAAACGTGATGGCATTTCTTCGAAAGCAATCTCATTATCTCTGCCTGACAAAGGACTAATGCTGTTTTGGGAATATTTTTCATTTTTGGCCGCCATCTTGGACGCCATCTTGAATCCTGAATTTTCATCAAGGTGGATTTTAGCGGATATTGGATATGTTATTCCCGATACTTTTCCACACAAAATGAGGTTTAAATTTATTTAAGAAATGACCCGTGTTTCGATTAAGGTTATGAAGGTATAACCGTAAAGTTTGAAGATAAATTATATAATTGCGCGTAGCGCATTATAGTACATTTATCTTAGAAACTTTACGGTTATACCTTCATAACCTTAATCGAAACACGGGTTATTTCTTATAATTTAATCGTCATTTCACAGGAGAACAACCCTAAGTTGAAAGTTTAAGTATAAAAGAAACGTAAAACTTCGATATTATTTCCGACGAAAAACACCGGACGCATCCAAAGTTGAAATTGACACGCGTCAATCAAACATCCAATTCTCGGCGCGTCATAAATTCGTCGCTTTTGATTGGATAGTGAACAGTTTGCACGCACTCGTCAACTGGTCACCTCCACTGTGGCAACAACCATGTGCATGTTTCGGAAATGCCTGACTGTGGTGAAAATAGTTGTTAGTTTCTGAGCAAATGTTAGCTCGATCGAGTCCTGTTGATTTCTCAAAGTACATATACAAGTACTGATGGTTAATTAGCAGTAAAGTTAATGACAGTCCTACCTGGAGGAATTTTGATGCAACACCGGAATTTCTGTTTATATTGCAGAAAATCTCCAAGAGTTTTCATGTACATTTCAGCCTTTCGGGCACGCGGTATGGGCGTGGTCATATGACACGATGCTGCTGCGGGTGCTGTCATTTCTATAGCAGAAGTAATCAAGAAATTTAGGTTATCGAGAAATAACTTTAATACATGTAGATAAATGTGTGACGACCAATGGTTTTATAGTATTATGTGTGTTGACAGCTTGTGATTAAATTATTTGACTTTATCGTCGTGTTAGCCCCAATGTCATATCACGATGTTGTCAGTTACACGGGCGGACGAAAACCGCGCGAAAGTGTTCTCGTAGTTTGGTTTTCCAACGAATAATTAGTGGGGAATTTGTTCTTTTTAGACCAACAGTAATTCACTTTCCGGCTTCTGGTCAAAATTTTAGACTGAAATGGCTATCACTTGGAAATGTTCCAATCTTACGGGGGTGCCAGGTCGGAAATTTTCATCACTTTGAGAGCTTGATGCCAATCTTGATGCTGGAAGTTTGCAGTTTTCACGTTCATATTTCAAAATTGTCTCCAACCGCCTGAACCATTTTAATCGTGATGTGAACTCTTCCCGCCACCGTAGTCAGTCAACGACTAGTAATCACTAGTTTTTTTTTAATTAATCAGGGCTGTGACTCCTCCTGTAAAGGTGCCAGTTGGAAAATTTCAAGCCCCAATGAAGAAAGGGGATGTGTGCAATTGGTATTACGTGAACTTGGTAGTTTGACCTGGTTTCAAGGGGGGGGGTACATTTGGAAATTCCAAGGTGGGCGTCCCCTCCCCAATGGCGACTATCTATCCACGTCCCTAACCATCCACCTAAATGACTCTTTCACACAAATGACAGGTGATGACAATGGAAGTGGGTACGGGTTGGTCAACATGTTCAATAAATGAAAATTTCGTGCCTGACACATTAAATGGAACTTCCACACCAAAAGTAGGTTGGATTCGTTCTTATAGTTCGCTATTCCTACCAATATATTTAATGTGAACATTGCTGTCCGAAGTTTCTAAACTTATCGTCCTGATCGAATCGTCTGCAAAAACTCAAAATAAAATCGACGAACTGTATACGGAATTCAAAGATTTGTTGTTCAGAGAAGCCACCCGATCAATTCCGACAAGAGACGGTAGCAAACGATGTAGTAAACGATTGAGACCTGATAAACCTTTCTGGAATGATGAACTTACGGATTTATGGAAAGCAATGCACGCCAATGAAAAACTATACTCTAAAATTCCAGGACATAATCGTGCTAAGCTGAACGCTCGTGAAAAGTTTAAAGCTAGCCAACAACTTCTTGACAGGAGAATTCGCTTCTTTGAACGAAAATATAAACATGACTTAGCCTTGCAGTGGGACTCGGTTATTTTAGATCAACCCAACAAATTCTGGGATCATCTATGAAATTTGGGACCCCGGCGAAAGCGGAAAGTTCCAAATGAATGTTACAATGACGATGGTACAATAAACACTGATCCGACTGATGTGTTACGGAAATGGCAGACTGATTTCGCGGATATGTTCAATTTTCGTGATGATGACTATTTCGACAATGATTTCAGGCGGAGAAGTATGGCCGAGAAAGCACGCATGGAGTACTTATATTCACACGACACTATAGGGACATCTGACAATCTTAACCATTCTATAACTCGCGAAGAAGTAGAGCGAGTTGTGAATCGTGCGAAATCTGGAAAAGCTCCAGGATTTGACCAAATACCCAACGAGCTGCTCAAACCAAATGCATCTGTGTCCATTCTTTATAAATTATTCGACCTTTCATTCAATCATAGTTTTATCCCAACAGAGTGGAAACGTGCTATCATCGTGCCCCTTCCAAAAGACTCAACAATGGACTGTAGAGTACCGCTGAACTATCGAGGCGTCAGCCTTCAATCGGTTGCAGCCAAGCTATACAGTGCGGTCCTAAATACTAGACTCTCAGAATTCCTTGATGTTAATGATATTCTTGTAGATGAACAGAGTGGATTCAGGAAGGGGAGATCTTGTCTGGAACACGTATATACATTGTCGAGTTTAACGCGTTCACGGAAATCTACATTTGTGGCATTCGTTGACATGCGTAAAGCATTTGATTGCATTGATAGGGATCTACTAGAGTATAGACTTATGGAAACTGGTGTCCACGGAAATTTTCTAGCAGCGGTGAAGGAACTCTACACTCAGACTGAGTCTTGTGTCCGATTGGGTGATACACATTCTGACTGGTTCCCGTGTCGCAATGGGGTGGTTCAGGGAAATAATCTTTCGCCAACACTTTTTTCCCTGTATGTGAACGATCTGGCGCGGAGTATTAAAGTTCTCAACAGGGGATTGGACATCGGAGATAGGAACTTTGGAATACTGCTATATGCAGATGATATTGCATTATTGGCTGGAAATGAACGAGATCTTCAGTGCATGCTTGATGTCATGGATGATTGGTATCGAAAATGGAGACTACGTGTAAATAAGAACAAAACTAAAATTATTCATTTCCGTAAACACCAACGAGCACGTAGCGACTTTGTATTCAAAATAGGGGCGGATGATATCGAGTACGCCGAAAACTATAAGTATCTCGGGGTATTACTAAATGAAACCCATAAGTTTGGTGCGTGTGCAGAGACCCTTTCTAATTCTGGTGGACGAGCTGTAGCAGCAGTGATATCGAAAGTCCGTTCATTCAATTCCATTGGATTCAAAACTTTCTCAAAACTATATGATTCTTGTGTTGTGCATATTCTAGATTATTGTAGCGGAGTTTGGGGTTATCGGAAATTTCACTGTATCGATGCGCCCAGAACAGAGCCCAGCGATTTTTTCTAGTGGTACATCGGTTTGCTCCAATCCCAGTATTGAATGGAGAAATGGGTTGGATACCTTCTAGTGTCAGGCGCCACTTGAATATGTTTAAACTTTGGAATACTCTTATTCGAATGGACTCCAAATGACTTGCGAAAGCAGTATTTAAATGGGAACTGATGATAGGTCGGATTGATAGTTGGACGGGTGATATGAGGAAGTTATTCTCTCTTTGTCAACAAATCCACGTGTATCATAGTCAACTAAGTGTAGATTTAACAATTTGTGAGAAACACCTCAATGATAAAAACCAGGATAAATGGTGGAGTGATCTAGAACGACTCAGGAAGCTAAGACTGTATATTTACATACTAAGTGTTGTCATCACTAAATCCAGCATTCTGATTGGTCGGAGCCCACGTGGCTAGTTGCAGTTATTTCTCGGTGAATGCGCACCAGCTCATAACAACATCCATACGTCAGCTCATAACAACATCGATACGTCATTTGGGTCTGGAAAGACGAACGCGTAATGTTTTGGGCGCATTTGGATTCGCGCAGGATTGACTTAATAAATCATCGGGTTTCAATTGTTCCTGTTAACTTTTGCCAAGGGTGCTATGGGTTATTTTGGGCTGGTTTTGTCACGATACACTTTTCGATTTAAATACATTTACAAAATTGGCTTTTTCGCTAAATGTATATAAATATAAGGATTAACTGTCATGTGGACTGTTTTTATGGAGATGTAACCGTGAGGTAAGTGGTCATAACTTGTATGTAAAACCCTTCGGGTTTTACACAAGTTATGACCACTTACCTCACGATTACATCTCCATAAAAACAGTCCACATGACAGTTAATCCTTATATAACGATATTAAATTTAGTTATAACACCGAACTGTATGTAAATAGTTTTAACATTTCGAAACATGAACGTTCTGTAATGGCGCAGTTACGGTGTGGAATACTACCATTGCGTGTTGAAACCGGCAGATGGAAGAGAGAGGATTTGGATGAACGGTTATGTGTATTTTGCCATAGGAACAGTGTTGAGGATGAACTCCATTTCATTTTTTTCATGTGGAGCTTACGATGATATCAGAGGTGACTTCTTCGCAAAGATAAATTTCTGTATAAATGGTGTAAATACTCTTAGTTTCATGGCTGGTTATTTAATGACTAACTTTCCACGTCAGACATCAAAATTTGTACATAAAGCATTCGAGAGGAGACAGTCCATAGTTTCGAGACCACGCAGTGCAATTTAATGTAAATATTGGACTTAAAGTGACTTATAGGCCTTAACGGCCGGGTGTATTGGACATGTAACATAAATTTTGTACGCATATGTATTCTATTTATACACAGGTCACTATAATAAAATATATTCAATTCAATTCAATTTAGACCAACAGCCAAATATTTATCTATATGTACTCGCGCAGACTTGCGGACATTTTTTACCATTGGTTCCAGCGGTCTTTAATAAAACCCTCGTGGCGACTTGATCGAAGCCCGAAATAATGCTACTCACATATCATAAATAAGTATATTAACAAGGAACGCCCTTCACTATTCCATGCTGAAAAATAAAATTAGGTCGCGACGGTTCTAAACTCTACGAATATGAATCAGTCTTTATACGTACAGTATGCATATAAAGTCCGCATAAGTATTGAGCGTTTTGTCGACCTATTTTGATGCTTGCCTCACATCGAAGTCAATATTCATCAATTTCTTCAACTATATAAATAACTCAACCAACAACGATATTCACTATATGAATCACGTATACCCATATCGATATGACTGTTTCGAAGATATAAGTGTTCAAGTCACTTGGGCCACCACTCCAATACACATGTATATCTCCTTATAACACATATATTCGATATCCGGGTTTTGCTGTGTCCGAGATGAGGTGTTGGGGTAGATAATCAGTTTAATAGCTTAATATATGAGAATCTCCCAAGGGAGCCTCGCATACATAAGAGAATGCACTGGCTTATATGGTCAAGGTAAATATTGTTAGACTAATATATTCTCTTATATATGCGAGGCTCCTTTGTGTGAGACTCGCATATATAAGAGAATACATTGGCACACGGTTTTCGCAAAATTTCAGGAAGCTCCAATCATGGAAGGGTTAATGTATCTTAGTAAATAAAAATGGACCGAGGCACATATCAATATTAATACATGTATAATATCTCCATTAGGTGTTCACACGGGACAACATGGCATGGTTTGCAACCACATGTATGATGAAACCCACGACACATATTTCTTGATTCGATCCAACCCGGAGAGTTTCGACGCTTACTGGTGGGAAGATGCGGAACCTCTGTGGGTCACGGCTGAAAAGAATGTAAGCGTCTCGTTGTGAATCGTGGTATACTTAGGGAGAGAGTGTCCACCTTTAAGTCTCCCAAGCAACCTCCACACTTGAACTAGATCGAACTTCTATGTTCACGAAATTCTATTCCATTCCCCACTCATTGGTATTAAACTTTCCCACTGTTGAAATTTTCCAACCTGACATCACCATAAGGTTCGAAAGTTTCCAACAGATGGCCATTTCAGACCAATATTTTGACCAAAGATAGAACAATATGCTACTTTTGGTTGAAACAACAAATTCTCAACTAATTATTGGTTAGACAATTTAACAATAAGAACAATTTCAACCTATATGTGGTGTAAAATTTC
Organism: Siphonodentalium dalli; assembly: GCA_032622095.1. NCBI lineage: Eukaryota > Metazoa > Mollusca > Scaphopoda > Gadilida > Siphonodentaliidae > Siphonodentalium > Siphonodentalium dalli. Next base: position 209,258,822 of record CP136061.1, read on the forward strand.
TAACATATGTGACAGGCATGACATATCCAACTGTTGAAACTTTTGACCAAAGCTGGAGGGGGTAGACACACCCACACCACTCTATCTGACGCCCCTGTTTCCTTTCCCGCACGTATAAGGTGTTCATCTCGCTACCGCAGGGTGTATATACGTTACCACAAATCGCAAAGAAGCTATACGACTTTTTTTTTAAATAGAAACTTAGTAACCTGCATTTATATTTAATAACTAGACGTGACTTGTCTATATCGTCTATATAGTGCCATGTGAGTAGGTGTACCCACATTACTGGACACTATAACCGCGCGGTAAACGGCAAGACATGCCCTGTGTACATGTATTATATTTCGCTGAAAGATTCGATTTTGTAGCACACATGTACATATGCCTCTTATACTAAACAAGTATCGCACCAACATAAACTGTCGGACTATTCAATGTGAAGTCCTTCCAGGATAATTTACTAGAACTAAAATACAACTCGTTTTTCTGAGAATAAACATGATTATCCCTTTGCCAATGGACAGTTTACGAGAAACATGTTCGTCGCATGGATGTCTTGTTACTGTAGTTCAATAAATACACAGAACGACACGAGAGGCGCTTGCGCCTCGAGTTCTATCCTTCCGCGACAGCACGAGTGCCGTATCGACAAATCCATTTACACATCGTGTCGTTCTGTGTTTATTACACGCTTCGCGTGCTAGAACCCGTGCATTAAAAATACAGGATTAGAAGGTTAATTATGCACATACAGGGCGTGTTTGTCATGTGTGATGATTCTTTTTTTTAAATAGTTCCAGTTTCATGGTTGAGGCGAACGTCATGTACGTCATTTTACGTCAACGAGATGCGTATGGAACGTACGTTCCAGCGTATGGAACGTACGTTCCATACGGATTTGTAAATATGGAACAGCAATAACACTGTACTTCTAGGAACAAGCGTTTAATAATAATCAGAATCGCATGATATTAATGTTATATTTTGAATGCACAAAAATCCGCATCTGAACAGAAAAGCGAATGAACCCTTTTAGCTCAGCCTGACGAAGTCAAGCTTGTGCTATTGAGCCTATTCCCTTGTTTTGGCGTCCGTCGCCTTGCGTCCGTCAACAATTTACTTTGGCTCACTCTAAATGCAGGCCGCATCCAGTTTCCGATCATCACCATACTTTATATGAATGTTCGGGTGACCTCTAGATGGGCGCAATCCATTTTTTACGAATTCCGTTAAATAGCATGGCCGCCAGCAGACATTTTGGATTTCAAATTTGAATCCATCGGCACACCCTGCTGCCCGCATTCTTGGAGAAATGTGACAGGCATGTTTAGGATCACATCTTGGTGGGAGGTATCAAATTATAGCGATTTTAGATGAAAAATATGGCCGCCGGCAGCCATCTTGAAAATTACACTGTGCTTGACTAAATCCTTTGGCGCAATCCATTTTTTTTGACGAATTCCGTTAAAAAACATGGCCGCCGGCAGTCATCTTGGATTTCTAATTTTAATCCATCGCCACACCCTGCAGCACGCATATATCGAAGAAATGTTTGGGTTTTACTCTTTGCGTGAGCAAATCATTTGGCACAACCTGCAGGCCACAACCCTCATCCGATCGTCACCAAACTGCATGCATATGGATATTCGAGGTAGACATCGATTATATCTGAAAATCTTTTAAACATGGCCGTCAGCAGCCATCTTGGATTTAAAATTTTAATCCATCAGCACAGTGCACCCTGCAGCACGAATTATTATATCGATGACATATTTTGTAAATTTACAAGCATGATTAGGATCACCTGAATCTATCGAATTCGACCACATCCCTCATCCAATCATCGCCAAATTGTATGTGCATCTGCGGGGTGACCTCTAGATGGACCCATCGATTTTCCCCCTAGAAATTCGTTGAAAAACATTGCTGCCAGCGGCTAACTTGTATTTTACTCTTTGCGTGACTAAATCATTCGACACAACATACATGCCACACCCCTCATCCGATCGTCCCCAAACTTCGTACGGATCTTCGGATGACCTCTCCATGGGAGTCAACAATGTTTTCTTACATTCGTTAAAAACATGGCTGACAGCGACCATCTTGGATTTTACTCTTTGCGTGACTAAATCATTCGGCACAACATACAGGTCACACCCCTCATCCGATCGTCACCAAACTTCATAAGGCTCTTCATGGTGACCCCCTAGATGGGAGCCAACGATGAATTCTGAATCTCGTTAAAAAAACATGGTCGCCAGCGGCCATCTTGGATTTTACTCTGTTCATGACTAAATTGCTTTGGGATACCCAACAGGACACATACCTCATCCCTCATTCAAACTGCATATCGTTAGTTGGGGTAACCTCTAGATGGAAGCAGTCAAAATTTTCCGATAATTGTTAAAAATCAATGCCGCCAGGAGCCATCTTGGATTTCACATTTGAATCCACCGACACACCCTGCATGCAGCCCACATTAATTGCAGAATGTTTTAAATAATACAGATAGATAATACAATCAATTTACTGAACGTTTTTTACTTTCCTTCCTTATCATTCTATTCACGGCTCAGCATAACATTTTGAACGCCCCCCAATTGAGCTACATTTTACACTTCCATTATAATAAAACATCATTGATGAGTAGTTATCCCATAGGAATTGTTCAGATAATAAGTTCAACAAACGACCATAGTTGAACTTATTATAACATTTCCCTCAATAAATACTGCTAGAGCTACTTTGTACCTCTTTGTACCATGAAAGACACAACTAATCTCTGTTGTATTTCAGGGCCTCAAAACCGCATGGTATCGATGGCCTGGTCCCGATGTTACAATACATGGAACAAATCCGTACCACGACACTCCGTATATAAATGCAACATCAGTCGACGATCTAGATAACGATTTGCAGTCGGCGTTGTTGGATCTGAAAGGAGATGTAGACATCGTAGGTATGTCGTGAATTTGCTCACCCTCATAGCAATGTATACCATACGTTTGTTTCAAGACATAATTATGTACTTGGTTGGATGCATGCAACTGATAAGTTAGTATTCGGGCGTTATGCCAACTAGAGGAATGTAACATAATAATATTGTACTAACATCGCCGAAGGAAATGGACCGTAACCCCCCCCCCTCCCCATAGAAAACGTCGATTGAACAACTTTCAATTCTAAATATTTACTACTGGATTCGGGATGCATCTATCGGCGATAATATAACCAAAACAAATTGTCATCGAGAGACACTGCATTTAATTAATATATAAGAATGACTATCTGTGTTGTCTATTTGGATTAATATTTGTAAAAATTACTACTTTGAACAAGATTATCCTCCATTCTTCTATTTGATCAACCTACCGCGATGTTTCACATCACTATAATACAATCGCTAGCAAAGCGTTCTGTAAGAAACGCCAATGCACGTGTATATACAAACAATGTCATGTACTTTCCATGTTCGATTTGAATTGAAGCCGTAAATACTGGCGTGAACTGGTGACATACACACACAGAACGACACGAGTGTGTTAAAGGCACGGGTGGCGTTCGTTGCAGAAATATTTATATTGTTCAAATCGCCATCAACAGAAGGAACACCAAAATATATACAGTTCCACTCATATGCCAAACATAATCAGCGCGTAAATAGTAGATATTGTCGTCAAGACGTACAATGGTGTACGTACACAAGGGACTGCTCGTGTTACAGAAGTTGTGCTTTTGTTTACATAGCATGGCGCAATTCTATTTGATAATCACACACAAATTATATAAACGCTCTTTATTATTTCCATATAAGGAAAACAGTAACAAATAACGCTCTTTATGTTTACCATATCCGGATCTAATCAAAAACCAGGAAACGTAACGTGTTTTGCTTTTGTTTACGTAACAAAGGGGACAAAATTGACAATAACATACTGTTTATGCCATATTTCTGATTGGCATAAGAACAATGTCTGTCAATATCTTACTATTCCTTCTGTTTATGGCGGTTTTTGACGGAGGTGAATATTTAACAGCATACCCACCGACAACGCCGCCCGTATCTTTAATGTGTTTGTTGATACGACACGAGTATTAGCGTGGAAGCGTAGAACGAGAGGCGCAGCCTCGTGTTCTATCTGTCCGCGATGGCCCAAGTGACGTATCAACAACCCCCATTAACACACGTGTCGTTCTGTGTTTATTACACATTACCCGTCCTAGAATCGGTGCATTGCAAATACAGTTTTACAAGGTTTACAGGGCTTGTTTTGTCATGTGTGATGATGCTTTTATTTTATAGTTCCGGTTTCATGATTAACGCGAACGTCATGTACATCATTTGACGTCAACGTCAACGAGATGCGTATCAAACACACCCATAACGATTTGTAAACGCAGAAGAGCAACAACACTGTACTTCTAGGAAGAAGCGTGTAATAAAGAGAAAGTTGGCTCAATATAACGACCACCAACATAGGTCGCTGTCTAATTACGACGGATAATTATCTGCACCATCACACAAAAACCCTCCCTGTTGTGTGTATATATGAATTTGTAATATACGATGAACATGTATCTAACTTGTATTTAAATTCGAGCTATTTTCTTTATGCAACTTTATAACTATCATTGATAGAACATGACAAATCTTCACTCTCCAAATGTCACCTTTGACACTGCTTTTGTCCATAAATTCTTATTTTGTTTTCTCATGAAAATGCGCGAAAGTGAATAATGCCACTTTGAGCCACGAAGAGTTTTATTTGTTAGTTTTTACTATTGTTGCTTACAAATATTCAGGTTAGCAATATTTTTCACAATATCTATTCTGATTTTCCAGGAATTTATGTCGAATTCATAGATATTAGCGGCCATGCTCATGGTCCAGACAGCACGGAGACAACGGATATGGTATTCGAGTTGGACACTAGAGTGAATACGCTGTTGGACTCACTAGAAACAGAAAGTTTGTCCAACTCTGTAAATATCATGATGTTTGCTGACCACGGTATGGTAAACGTACATGATTTTATCAACATAACAGACATAACAGACAGTAGCGACATAGAAATCGTCCTGGACGGATGTGCGCATGTCAGTATATGGCCTGCTGCTGATAAACTCGAAGAGGTGTGTATATATGTTCATCATAGAGAACATTTCTCCGACCATAACGTTGGCGTGCTATGGTAAACTCCAATAAGTATGTATCGGTCTACATGGGACCGGATAAATTAAACTATTATAGTTACAAAACTTCTATTCGTCTATAAAGGGGCCAAATCCGAAATCGCAAAATAAGAATAAAAAAGTATACCACACGGAAATCAGTGCCACATTCGAACGTCTCCGCGCGAATACGCCATGGAGGTACATACATGCATCATTCAAATGGCCCCACATCATGCATCATTCAAATGGCCCCACATCAATGGAGGAATAACAGTTCTGTCCCGTTAAAGTAATCCACGGAGGCAGCCTCGTGTTATTATTAAAGAAATAGCCTCGCAGAAAATGTTTCACATTTTATCTATATAGCCGGTTTGTTTCATTATTGTTAAAACTTCATGGTTGTGCATCAAAATGCGCGACCCCATGCAGTGTTCGCAATAAAGGGAATTTTGTTTATTTCACTGCCATATTTAGCTATTAGTTAGTTGAATTTAGTAAAATTTAATGTTTTACTTTTTATATGAAGAAAACTATGAATACTCACTTTGATGTGAGACATCTTGTCGCATTTTTTCGAAGAAATCACGAGGTAGATTCCCGGATCTGAAAATTGTCGATAAAAACGGTCGTGTTTCCATAAAAAAAACGCGTGTTTCAAGAGAAAAAACGTGTACTCGTATCTCAAGTCCGCATGTTAGTGTTTCGTGTATTTATCGAGCATTACAAGTACTTTGGTCGCCGGAATTAGTGAATAAGTGAGAAATTACTACATGTGTATGTCAGAAAATGAGGCAGGAAGACTACCAGTAGCTTCTGTGATTTCTTATTTCAGGTATACAATGTGCTGAAAACCGTGAGCGACCACATGCATGTCTACAAGAAAGAGGACATCCCAGAACGTTTCCATTATAAACAACACCGCAGAGTTGCACCAATATTGCTTCTAGCAGACCCGGGTTGGTGTATTTTACATGTAAATCAGGTGAGTACACGATGCAACCAGCGGCATGCAACAGTTATATTAAGGCGCACAGCTGCGGCAAACCAGGTCGAATCCCGGCGTTCTTAAATTAACGTTCATTTCCAAAGGAGGGTAAGGTGTAAATAATAATATATTCCCAACCCCACATGATTACACGTGTACATGCACATTGACAAGTTAATATACAACACAAATATTTAAAAATATTTGCACGTTTGTCCCACCATATAGGCAATGAATATGTTACCAGACGCGAGTAATATTCAATAATATCCTTCCGAATTAAAATGGTCTCTGTTTAAAGTTATTAAAGTTAAGGACACAGATTTGCGACCATCCATATATTCGCTGTACACCATTGTTAAGTTTATTTGCAGCAGGCTTCCAGCCCGAGAGAAAAAAAGGAAGTATCGTCCGCGAATATTGCTAGCTACCCCTACAACAAATACCATGACCTCGCTCAATCTATTGTAACTCTTTGCACACACAAAAAAACAGGTTATTTTTTAGACGTTTATAAATATGTTATCCCCATTCTTTTCAAATTAAAAAGCAGTCAGGAATCCTCGAGAGTCGCTGCATGTAATGTGCATATCTCAGAATTATCTTGTGTTTTGGGGAATTGGGATATATCTTTTTTATATGAAAATAAGTTATTTAGTCGTAGTCGTATTCAATAACCCAGAGGACATGTCACTTTAAATCGCGAAGCGTTATTCGTGTAAACACGTAATCTATCTATCTAAGTATATATTGACCACTTCGTCCAGACTCGCGAGACAAGGACAAGAAATTCGATAAAATGGAATACATGAATTTTCCCATGTTCATGTATTCCTGTGTGCATGTCACGCGCTTAAATTGTCTAATGCGATTGAAACTTGTTGCGCATTAACGGATGTCCAATGATTGTGTTGTTGCCAAGAAATTTTCTATGATCCCCTTTCTCAACGGCTTAACAGCACAACTATCTGTTTATGTTGCATAACTTCTGTTGCAGACAACCGTGACAAGCAAGGGTATGCATGGGTTTGATAACCTGGCTGAAGACGTGAGGGGTGTGTTTTTAGCTAAAGGACCAGGTATGTACCAACAAGCAATAAACTCTTCTGGTCCTCGCTGACTTATTCATAATATTCGTGCCCCATTGTAACGTATGAGTGTGACACAAGGTCCAATTGTTTTCCATCGATTGACTCACAAAATATGATTTTATTTTCACAAAAGAGACAGAGAATACGTCAGCTGTGTAATGTGCTATTGTCATATATAATTACCGCTCATGCTCGTGCAACCATACTCTGGTAAAAAAAAGTCCTGCAAAACCCATATAAAAATGACATATACCATTGTAGGTTCCAAGTAAAGGCATTGTGTACACCACTAACATTATACTGGTAAATCCTGGTGTATTACCATTACATACAAATATTAACCAGCTTGAGAGCCTAACAGCAATTATGTTATTAATTGGACGCCACATTGCAGAGTTGTTTTCATTGTGGACTTAAATATACAAAACAAAAACAGTAAACACAACCCACCTACATTCTTGTCCCTGTATGCATGTTTCAAATGCGTTTTGTGGGATCAGCGTAGACTTAAATAAAGTCTGAACTGCTCCAAAGAAACATTGGTCCAGACATTGGTCTAGAAATAAGACTAAGATTCATGCTCTATCATTCCCCCTTGTATTACTTGTATATTATTGTATGGTATTATCTCACAGGATGTGTTATTAGCTGCCATATAACATTAATATTGGGGCATGTAGAACTCAATTATTCATCTTTGACTAGGAACAACTTTGTAACATGGTTGTAGCGCCAGGTTTTGAAAAATCTGACGACCTTTTGAAGTAAAGCAATTTTAAAGAGCATTGCTTTTTCTTCGACGAAGTCTATATTGACTAAATAACGGAGATATTCAGAAATGAGAAAAATAATACAAAAATTTAAAGAGCGCTTTTAAAGAGCGTTGTTGCCTTTCAGAAAACGTGATTTTTACGAGGTGCTACCAGAGAATATCCCGTTTCATCAATTTACTAGAGTGAAATCTGTTAGACCATAAATTCATTGATAATTAGAGTTTGTTCTGATTTACAAGGGTTTAGATGGGCTTTGTGTGCCCTGTATCAGCATATTTTAAGAGAGTAAAGCCCTCCATCCATGCTAGGAATTTACACGGGTATGCTTTACAAGACAATATATCATTGTTTAATATATCAGGGTTTAACCAGAGTATAATTTGTTACACCATGACTCCATCACGAATTTACTGGAGTATGTTCTGATCTGCACGGGTTGACATGGGATTTACGCATGTATGTCCTGTTTCACCAGTATTTTACGAGAGTAAAGTTAGGTACACCATGCCTTTACATGAGTTTTAACAGAGTAAATCATTGTTTACATGTATCTGGCTGTACCGTATTAGTAGAGCCATGTAAATCCTGGATTACCTGGCTGTTACCAAAGGTTTTATAAGGATATCTACATTAGAACCAGATTTAGCATCACTTGATAACTTATGGTGATCCAATGCGCCACCCAATGTATCTACAAGTGGCAGAAATACAGACTCAACACTACCCGTTGCATATAAAACATTTCCACCACCACTCCTCTGGTTTAAGTATCACATTCCCGCGGACAAAATGTTTACTTTACGAAATTTTATTCCAGATTTCAAAACGAACGTGGTATCCGAAGCTATAAACAATGTTGACATCTACCAGATCATGTGTAAGGTAACTGGGCTAGAGCCAATTCAGAACGTCGGCAACTGGAGTGCAGTCAGGGACATGCTACATGAAGCAGAAACAAACGACGCTCCGACTGTAGCGGGTAGAGGAGCATGCATTTTTCTTAATTTTCTAATTTGTATGTATACATATTATTAACGCACACTATAAATATGTTGGTGGCGCCCCTACTTTTGTCAAAACAGTTTCACTGAGTTTAAAAAAGAAATAAAATCATGGACATGTGTACTTCCTGGTGATTTGACAACGTACACGTACCTGCATGTATGAATTATGTTTATATTTGCCACTCTCTGATATTACACATTTAAGCCCGGTGGAATATGCCTACCGCCCCACTGCGATGGGTAAGAATCCCCGAATGTGGCACCCTGTTTGTCGCGAGGTGCATCCCGTGAGTCGTGGTGTAGGAGTCATAGAGGTACTAGGGCGGCCGTATCACGTGAGGAATCGACCTGCGAATACTGGTTAATTCATGGTCCTCTTATGTAATTAGCATATATTGCACACACACCAGACCAGTGTTGATTACTCACCACAAGACATTGAACAGTAGCAGAGATATGTTGAGAAATCTCGACATAGCTGATTCAGAGAGTTTGGCTGAGTTGGCACCACATAATGAGTTACAGAAATCCGTAGATTTTCAAAGACAGTTGATGGACAAAAAGTATAGTTATCTTCGATTTATAAGAGTTTGTGATTCGGCATATGCCTTTAGACTGTGTAATTACATTAGGAAACCGAGATTATTCCTTATAATTATGCCATCGATTGTTAAATATTGATTTAAAAAACATATTCGCCCTTAAAATACGATTGAAACAAGGAACTATATGTTCTCAAATAACAGACCAGACTTGAGCCGAAAACAACTCGCCGCATTCCCGTCCGAATAATATCGATCGATCTGTGGATCGAGCGGGTTTTTCCCGAACGTATCTCACGGATGAAACAAAACATAATAAACTTTGGATGAAAATTAAACATTATTAGCAGAATTTTGGAAGAGGAATACAAACAGTTAGTCTCCATGTCAACTGGGAATCATGATCATGCGATAATCAATAAGTTTAGTGAGCATTTTCTTACAGGAATTCTCCTATCAATCGGCAGTGAGCCAAATACTTTTCAATTTCAGGTATTCAATGGTGAGATTTGGTTGAATAGTCAATAGGTGTGGAATAAAGCTTTATTTTATTTTACTTCTAATTACACAGCTGCAATATTTTGGTCTATTTCGTAAATTCAGTTACATTGATGGTATAATTTTTCAGCTTGTCCACGATAGTGCCATCCTGATGTCATTGAGACTCGCAACATATTTGACATCATGCATGACAGCCTATCCAGTACCAGAGAATTAATTTAATTTCTTGCCATGTTCAATATATAACTAACTTGCCTAGATAGTGGACAAATATTATTACTTGATTGAATATTGGTGTGTAGTAAATACAAAACCAAACCACACCTGCACTTGGAGTAGGCAAACAATTGTGCACTTATCTGTTATGTTAAAGTGTTATGCTGCAAGATGCAACTTGACACTGGCCACTCATGTAATATTTCACGGAACTTGAGCCCCAACAAATTGGTGCAATAACGTTCACCGCATTGACAGTCTGTATACTAACTATACTCACATGTTTTTTAAATATTTGGAGTGATTATTTATTTTACTTCATTGTATAATAATTATATAAAGCATTTCATGTATAATTTAGCGTGCAAGTTCTCAATTTGATTCAATGGTCCCCATATATTCAGGTTCCAACAACAACATATTTTGAAATGCTGCTTCAGTTATCAGAATCGATTAATTGCTCAAAAATAATGTCAATTATAGTATAAAATTGCTCAAAATGTGTTATTTATCAACATGTTGTTCAATGAAAATTTTGCCTCATTATCAACACAAAGCTACTTGATTTTAGGGTTATCATCTTCATCCGCAATTTTGTCCAAGACCATTGACCCGTTGACTTTTTCCCAGGCCACTATTAAGTCTCGATGGTGAAAAATAATAGATTTAACAATGAATATGTACTAACTCTTAGCTTTGGTGGGTGGGTTCATCGACTCAAATCAAATATCCTCCCACCCGAATCAAAATATATAGTAATTGAGCCTTATTGAGGGGCATCTAATCGGATGATGCATACTTAATATTGATTATATTTAAACAGTTTCCAGCTCATGTTTGTTCTGAGCAATAACTATTTCTAAAAATAGTGACAAATATATGTCCCACAGGGCAACTTGATAGTCACATTATATAAGGAAATCAATATTAATTGATAGTAGTGTTCCCAGGTAGGTGTTTTTGATTAATTTCTCTTATGTTATACCGAGAAAACTATATACATGTTGTGGGAACATCTGTGTACTAACTGTGTGGTAACTGTCTACCAACTGTACACATAAGTGTATAGCGGCTACACACACATGTGTGTATTGAGCTACGTGTGTGTACCAAAAATTGCTCAACAGTTTCTACACATAATTGTTGGGGAGCAGATGTTACACATATATATTCTACACGGTGTTTTTTAGAGAGTATAGCGACACTTGGCCGTAATAATTACTACGCCATGGTTAGTTATTTCGCTGTCCATTCAATTTAAACTTAGTCAATATGTTATGTTATGTTTTATTTGAAAATATATATATATAGTACATATTTATATAATATTATCAATTTAACATGTGTACTACATAATTTGTACATTTTTTATTGTTACAACATTGATGTTGCAGTGCTTGTTATTATGAGTTGGTCTAGTGGTATATACATGAGATTAATGCTTATGAATTCGAATAATCAATAATCTATCATATTCTAATGTTCTAATTTTGAGAAAGTGGGGAAATATCAGGTGGGTAGTTGGTCGCTGTGAGAAAATGTATTGTTTATCTTTTTGGAAATGCGGGGAAATGTAATGGTTAGGACGTGTCCAGGATTATGTAAGCAGTAACATTAATACAATTATCATATACACAATTTCAAGCTTTCGGCCACCTGCAATTGCATTACTTGACATGGCTGCACTATACTTATAACAAAGAACTTACGTCGTACGTTGTTATAAGTATAGTACAGACAAGTCGCGTAACTCTTTGAGATTCTAACTTTCACTATATATGAAGGAATAAGTCCGAAATCTTTGAAAAGAACCACCTCAACACTAGTATAGCTGGATTCTCCCATTCAGTTAAATGTCTACCTAATGTTTGAGTCCCCGATTATTCCTACACAGAGTCAGTCTTATCGACTATTGTTGGCATGGAATAAAATCAGAATATATATATTCCACCAGGACACAGAACAGCAGTGACATAGGAATCTCCACCAAGTGATAACGATTCACAGATTCACGCCAAGACTTCCACCTTTATTTATCCAAAATGCATCAAAATAAACAAACTAGGAGATAGAGTTATTCCCCTTCCATTGAGAATAATAGACTGACAGTACAATCAGCACAGGACCACTCAGACCATATACGTCGGTACCTCGACAAAAACAACGTGTTCACTGTTTATTAGATCGGATACAATTAATGTTTTTGAGCTTCCTCTTTTTAAACGGACATGGCTGATTCGAACCTTGAAATTTGTTTCTACGTAATTTGGAGCGACGGATACGATAGATCGATCAATGAACGAACTATTGATATACCGGCTTCATATGCTCTGAAAAACGCTTGCCAAAGTCGCAGCCATTTTTCAGCTGTTTTCAACTTTTCGCCAGAAGTCAGACAAACGCTCTTTATTACAACCTTGTCAGGAGTAGACTACCACGGAATGCTATTTTCTGTTCCATGTCGCGCAGATGGCTGTTTTGTGTTTGGGACACCGTATTCACGGTTGTATTTTTCATCACTTCAATGCGTCTTTTTGGGTTACATAATGCTCGTAGAAAGGTAGTTCAGATATTGATCGACCTATTTCGATACTGAGAATAATTCAAAATCGAATAATATTATGTGTATTTTGGAGCGCAAACCGCCATGTAGCTTTAAATGTATATAGTATAGCATTTTTTGTATATAATGTGATCTGGGAATTCGAACATTAAGTGGACCTTTAAAGAGTGCGTATACGATGGTCATTTTATATAGGTCCAGGATTATATTTACAAAGAGAAAAGAACAACAAAGATTCCCATGAACACAGTAATCGCTCCGGCCACCAGTGGTGATGCGGCGCTAGTTTTATCCAGCAACATGCCTTTAACGTCATCCCAGTCACCAGCGTTCTGGACTGGCGTAATTCCTGTCACTTTACACATGAGCTGATATATGTCGACGATGTCTATTCCTTCCGAAACGTACTTCTTCTTAAAATCTGAAACATTAATTTAAGATGGAAGATTGAACAGATTGTACATGTACAATGTTAAAAGAGTGTGTGATAAGCAAAACACGGAACAGCGCGATAGTGTTTGCGTGTGTGTGGGGGAATCTCGATGACCCATTCAACACTAAAAGTTTGAGTTGCGTGAATTAGCGAGGCGCTATGATGTAATCGACATGATGCTGGGAATGTTCTCAAAACCTCAATATTTTTCAGTTTGGTAAAAAAAACCAACAAGTGTTGTTTTAGAGGAAGTGTTAAAATTTCTTCCATTCTATCTTTTCCTGCTAAATAAACCAACACCTGTGCTATAGATATGTGCTCAGGCAAGATTGAGAGTGAGGATGTAACTTCAATTCTGGAAGATTACGTTTCTGAAAATGTCCATGGCTATTGAAATTACACACACATCTGCGTTGCCGTAAGGTTTATTATGTATACACACGCATGTTGATATGTTAGAGTTGTCTCTACTAGGCCAAGAGCGAGAGTTCTATCCCATGACTGATCAATAACGTTCTGCAGCTTGAATAAAAGCTTAAATTTTGAATAGAGTATTTGCTCGGGTGGGTTGCGCTATCACACCGCCGGTAGTCATGTAATACTATAGTTGCATACGTGTACCACATTCTAAATATGTAAGCCAATTTTACATACAGTAATGCCCTAAGTAATCGACTCCATAACCACAGCAGAATTATGGGTAACTTTTCAGGATTTAGTCGGAAACAGGGCGAGAGCTTCCCGATGAATGGCAACAAGCCATATTTCCGACTATATCCTGAAAACTTACTCATAATTCTGCTGTGGTTATGGAGTCGATTATTTAGGGCATTACACAGTTTCTCTTCATGCACTGGCAAGTTTGCACGGTTTGATTTGCAGGCATTTCGTCGTATAAAACGAAATGATACCAGCATATGAAACACATGCATATACACGGCATGATGTGTCCAGGCTTCAAAGATATCAAAGTTGGTCCCTGTAGCTCAGTTGGTAGGCGCACGGCGCATTATGCCAATATATGTATAAGCCGTCCAGTGATGGCGAAGATGGATTGAGTTGGACAAACATCATGCAGCCCGATCGCTCAAGTCTGCGGGGTGATTTTGCTAAGCTCTCGTACTGGCGAGCAATCGGACTTGCATATCAAGCATGGTTGATATGTTGCCGACTTCCGATGCCGATTGCTCAAGTGTGTGGGGTACGCGAGCCAGATTGCTCAGCAAAGCAAGATGGATATGTGTGTCTCTACAAACTGTTTGTGATAACAATTTGTTCTCGTTCAAATAGTGATGTCTGTCCAACTCAATCTGGAATAAACCAAGATTATATCATTCGGTTCGGAATGTAACGGATAGGCAACTATTTTGAATATCTATTTTTGGTCACCTGAAGCAGTTAATGAAAGCATAGACAAATTATACCCTCCCCATTATTGACAATTCACCTAACACGGCGGTTGTTTACGGGGGGCAGGTTTCACTTTCTAAATGTCTGGTGATAGTAAGTCGCGTAATAGGGGTCAGGAATCGTGGGGGCCATAAGTAAGTTTACATTATATGTGCACTGTGTATATTATCCCAACACTGGTCACAATGAAATATGGAGAGACTGCCCTGGCACGTGACTATGAATAACTTCCGCTTTCAATGGAATTGAAGCGACGTTTTAATTATCACGCGGTTTAATGGTGTACGCTTAGTCACTTACCAGGTCCTTTTGCGAAGAAAACGCCCCTCATATCTTCGACATCGTTGTCATAGCCATGAAATCCAACTGGAACGAAGGTGTCATTATTCTGCAATGGGGAAATAAGATATGACTACAACTTCAAACTACAAATGAGACAGGCGCATTAGGAATTACCTACATGAAACATTTAAATATATATATATGTACATGTAAGAAGTGAGACAGTTTTTTTCCGGGATAGTTTGTCTTGCTATCGTTTTTCGTGGCCATCCACAGAAGTTGGGAAATCTGAGTCATAACATCAAATGATACATAAGAAAATGGCCAAGTACGATGAAGGCATACCAGAAATTAAATAATTAAATTAAATAATGAAGTTCGCCTGTCTTGTGCTCACCGGTGTCCAATTTCTAACCCCATTAGTTTTGTACGGATATGGGAGTCAGCATCGGCCACAGTCATGTTCCCTGGTCCTTCAAAAGATTAGAATTGGTCAAACTAGAGTCAGCAAAAAAAATACAATTCTGGCTGCTGTTTTGTTGATTATATTTGAGTGATAATTCCCTGAGCGGGGACATAAAATCACAGCCTAGATATGTAACTATGCCGATTATTTTGTATTTGATGACCAGGAAGTTATGGAAGGGGTCTTGTTATTTTATGCTGCTCATTGATGTACAGTAAATGGGGTAGTTGTGGTAAAAATTCCGAAAAGTGCGCGTTTGTTGTCACCGAATGGTGTTATCGGATGACGTTATAGGGAGAAATTGAAGACTTGAAGTTAAAATAGGCTTAAGCCATCGCCGGTGGGACTTACAGTTAACACTGTCGCCTATGGATACAAATTAGTTACAGGCACATTTATATGGCTTCTCCATGTTGCGGTAATATGTGTGTGTGAGGGTGTGTGAGGGTGTATGTAAGGGTGTGTGTGTGTGAGTGTGTGCGTGTGTAAACACAACGCTGTGAAGACAGTCATATAGTAAAACAATGTCCTCACAATGTTAAAAATTTGTTCCCTTAAGCCGACGGAAATTTGTATTTTTTGAATTTTTTGATATTTTTTCGTCCGCACTAGGCGGAACTGATACTACGCATGCGTTACAAAGATTGCCGTTATTTCGTTAAAGGTACCCTCCGAGTTTGGATATATTTACGAAATAACGGGAGTCCTCACAACTACGGTATTGTTTGAATTTCTAAATAAATGTCCCCACAACGTATGTAATACAAACAAGGGTGAGGGTGAGGGTGTGTGTGTGAGGGCGTGTGGGGATGTGTGAGAGAGGGTGTGTGTGTGTGTTCCACCTCCAGTAAGAAAGCCTATTGTATTGGCCAGTGAGCCGCGCAATATATCCAATGTTTATGCATAGAGCCAACATAGGGGAAACCAAGACAACCACAATCCCTTATAATGTTTCATGAATGCAACGCACAAAAACGCTTACGCATTAAAAATGTTGTTTGGTGTAACCTCTCTATTAAGATGTTATGCAAAACAGCATAATACGAGTAGCAACAAAACACAATAGCTCTCACCTGCTGGATATATGTGTTGTAGTTCCAAAAACTA
The DNA here is from genome assembly GCA_032622095.1 of Siphonodentalium dalli. NCBI lineage: Eukaryota > Metazoa > Mollusca > Scaphopoda > Gadilida > Siphonodentaliidae > Siphonodentalium > Siphonodentalium dalli. Next base: position 209,275,373 of record CP136061.1, read on the forward strand.
TATATCAAAGGACTGCAGCAAATATAGCCATGCATCAAGGAAGAAATTTGACTAACTGTGGGATTGTAGCATGACAAACATGTGAGTAAATTCAACAGCTGAATACTACAACACACATGGGGATGGGGCGGTGTCCACATTGCAATTAATTTCCTACTACCCCCCCCCCCCCCATTTGAACCAGATATATACCCAAGGTTTAAAATGTCCAACAAATATTGTGTGAGGCATGACATTTCCAACTGTTGAACATTTTGACCAAAGTTTGGGAGGGGGGGGGGGGTGTCCTCGCATATCTAAGAGAATGTACGTGCACATGGTCTTCAATGTTGCACCCGCGGAGCTCCCGCAATGAAAGGGTAAAACTGAGCCCCCCTGTCGCCACTCCCCGAATCAATGTGTAATGTATGGCATACTTACAAAGAAGAAACAATATCCCGAATCAGCAACCATTGTAATCGGGGCAACCAACCGATGGTTCTTATAGTGATACCTCCCTGGAATTTCATCCTTTTTATAAACATGAATGTGTTCCGAAACGTTTTTCAGTGTAGAGTATACCTGGAAATATCATAATTTATATATTTTCTTATTTGGTTCCATATATATTACACTATCTGATTTATATAGGCCACACAGAACTACAAGGTAGAGTTCTGTCCCATGTTAGGCTGGACTGAAGACTGCCATCACGTACACATAATGAGAGGAAATCACTCATTTCTTTTATTAAAGACTTTTGTCAGTTAAAATTAATTGTGCATTATTCTGACAAACCGAACTGTCCAATATTTATTTGAAAACAAATGGCTATATCAAACCAAAATAAATTGTAACTGACACAATATATACAAATTGAATTAAAAAAATAAATTACGAAAATATACATGATGGCAGCGGTGAGACCTTCGTACATGGGACTAAACTCTGTCTTGGAGCTTGAAAGTTCAACAAGATTGGATTAAACTGTGTATATAATACTATATGATGGGACTAATTGAATTTTTAACGGTAATACTGCCGCAACAGTAATGTTTACATAATAATGGTTATCAAATTCGAAATCTCATTACTGGAGAGTTATTAAAAATGAAAATATGAACATGTCAATATATTTTTCCTATATGCTTGTTGCTGGTTTTGTTTTACAGTCTTTTTTGTTATTTCGCACGAACCCATTTCGAAGGCCTTGTGTATCTTTTAAGATACGGATGGTCTTCGCGATGGTATTGCTGTTACAATAATCACATCCGTTAAAACAGCCATAAACAGAAAAAAATATTAAAATATAGACAGATACCAATCATAAATATCGTATATATAACATGGTATTGCCAAGATCGTACGCAGTCTAAGTACACAAATGCCATGTTATATTACCCTACAGTATGTAAATAGTGTGCTATAATCAAAACACTCAACACTGGGGAGATCACAATAAATAAACTTTGGCTAAAACTTTACCATGTTGTTTACCATTAATCCTCGCCACTCAATATGTTGGTCACCGTGAATCACTCTTCTAAAAAAATCGTCACGGTGTTGAGTGTTTTGCTTATCGCTCAATATTTACTTGCCGTACATAAACAAACGCTCCGCTCACACAAAATGTGTGTTTGTGGATAATACCACATGCATACTATCATTTTACTAGACTATTAGTATATATTTTTAGGAAAATTTCATAATTTGTTAACTGTTATTTCTAAAGTATAATCTACAACGAAGGCCATCCGTGCCTTTAAGTTATTTCCCAGTTCGAAATTCTTGAATCATTTGAATCTTCAAGTTACATCTACATAATTTCTAAGGACGGATACAATACGTCAATAATACACGAACACCGATTAAAAGAGTTATAGAATAAAACTTTGCCAAAGTCAGCCAAAGTCATATGACATGTCCCACATGTCACCAGTTGTTCGCACATAAGTAAGACAACGCCCTTTTTTATTTGCCATATGAGGAATATACTAACATGGAGCGCTCTATCTGTACAATTTTGCAGAAAAATCCGGGACCCGACCTTTTAATAATACAGGTATATGACCTCAAATTTAACATAAATTGCTTGCTTTTGGAAAACACATCTATGTGTACATGCATTATTTATATATGAAATATGTACATGCATACACACATCACAAAAAGTTATTGTTGTGAATTCTGTCAAACAATAAGTCCACTTTTCTGCGGCATGTAATCATATAGAGGGTTTTAACTCGAATTTAACTATTTAACTCGAATATCTACATTCCTTTCATGGATGGGTGGACCGTTGTCGGTGGCGGATGTGGTCCGGGACTCCGCATGTACTGGACAATTGTCCATGCATGGGGAAGTCCGGGATATCGACCGACGCCGACGTCATGTTTCGCACATCTGTGGGGAATGCTAGTAATCAGCGCTATATACATAAATTATATATATTAATCCATATTATTTAATATATTCTAATCATTTATAGCTATTATACCGTTTATACTCGAAGTCGAGATATATTTTGTCCACAAGGAACGACGCATGCAATTGTTTATATTTGGACCGACCCCCACCTTTATTATGTTGTCCTATAAGTGCATATACATGTCATAATTGTCCTTCAAAGTTCGTTGTAATGATTGTAATGATTCAATGATTGTTTAGTTAAATGTGAACCATGGGGTCGGTCTGTCTATATATGTACTTTCTTTATGTCATACAACGTATGATTTATAAGAAATAAACTATTGATTGATTGGGTTCCATTTTATTGTTTTACTGATATGATAGGGTGACAATAAGGAACACATGTTTAATTATATGCGAAACGGCGAAATCAGTTAAACAAATCTATATGACTCCAGGTGATTCTTAATTAGTAGTCATCTACAAAATGACCCTCCCACTCATTCAGTTATAAAAGTACACACTGAAATGGTTTACTATTCATCTGGGGGATGTTCAGGAATTATAAGCAGGTGACTGTGACAGACGAAAAGATACTAGAAAAGCAAAATAATTCAAATTAGTTGGCAGCAAATGTTCAGAAAATAAGTTCAACAATCCGACCTATATCGTTTGTTGAATTTATTATCCGAACATTTCTTTGGGGTACTACTCATCAATGAAAGGGTTAAACACATTAAATCCTATTGTAGGCCTGTCGTGTAATTATTATTCTCGAAACTACGTACTATATATAGCAATAGCTTACTGGGATAAAGTTGCGACTAGAATACTATGAGTCGCTTTAAGGATTTAACCCTTTACCCAACAGAAGGGCCCTGTGCCAATGCATTCTCTTATATATGCGAGTCGACCATAGGTCGCCTCGCATATATAAGAGAATGCATTGGCTTAACACATTAAAAATTATAAAATTGTTAAAGAATGTAAGAAAAAATGGTAAAAAAAGATTTTTTTTAGGCCAATGCATTCTCTTATATATGCGAGGCGACCTATGGTCGACTCGCATATATAAGAGAATGCATTGGCACAGGGCATAACTGTAACTATCACAATGTGGTCAAGAAGCCGGTTCCAATGATATCCATATGTGTATGGTTCTATTGAGACAGACCGAAGATATTTTAGGCTGTTGAATCTTTATTTGGCCGGTTTTGGCCGGTTTGTTGGGTAAAGGGTTAACGTTGCAGCGTTCGTGTATCGATGTACCACTACCTTTCAGCGTGCAGTCCGAGTCACAACTGTCACACGACTTGCAATGGCACTATGCCAAAATCAAAACACATCACAACGGATGTGTAACTGAACCTGGATATTATCTTATTTAGCTGTTGATGCCCTAGATCGTGCCACGAATCTCTACTCTGGCTACGCCCGTAGAGATCATACTCCACCATGCAGTTCTAAACATGGCAACATTTTGATGTTCTGGTCTGTTTTGACGGAGAACTTTATAACATTGAACAAATAACACAGGGAATATATCACTTTGAACTACTTGCTCCATAATAATCTAGTTACACAACAGGGGGTGTCCCCAACTCGAGATTGCACGATTGTTGTGAGTGTTTATGAGTCGATATCGCAATAAACATTGCATTGATAACCCCGGAAATTCAATAAGTGTATGCGATACAAATCATAATCGGTTCAACAAAGTCACGTAAATCATGTAATCTCGAGCTGGGACCTTCACCTACTGTAAAATACATTATTAAGGGACGGATATTAGCTAAGAACTATATTACCTGCACTGTATTTTCAATGCTACAAACTGTCAGAAAATCAAAAAGTTCCCAGGTTTTGATCTGGTGGAATATGATCTCAATTGACGTAGTCAGAGTAGAGATTCGTGGCATGATCTAAAGATCCCCCATAGTAAACAGATCATAGTACTAGATCATGCCATGAATCTCTACTCTGGCCAACGCCCGAAGATCAAATTCCACCAGTATAAAACCTGGGAACTTTTGAAGTTTTAACAGGGAACCTTATAAAATCGAAAAAATAACACAGGGAATATATTTCTTTGTTATTATCTGTTTCTTAATAATGTTCTTCACTGTTGGTGAAGGTCCCAACTGAAAATTTCACGATTTAAGTGACTTTGTAAGCGATTTTGCTTTGCGTTTCTTACAATTATGGAATTTTTCCTGGGTAATTAATTGAATGTTTATTGCGATATCGGCTCTCAAAAGTCACAGTAAGGCATGCAATTTCGAGTTGGGACCTTCACATATAGTGAAATACACTATCAAGGAACAGATATAATCATTATGAAATATATTCCCCGTGTTATTTTTTCGACTTTATAAGGTTCCCTGTCAAAACTTCAAAAAGTTCCAAGGCTTTGTACTGGTGGAATATGATCTCTAGGAGCGTTAGCCAAAGTAGAGATTCATGGCATGATCTACAGATTTACCAGATCAAGATTTCCTTCTCCTTCCGTGGGATAAATACTGCTGCTCGAGCACCTTTCCAGAAAATGATCTATGGGAAGCTTGTCCACAACCGATGATAAGTCTATAAACTCGGTGATGTTAGTCTGGCCGTGGTCGGAGAACATCATGATGTTCACGGAATCAGTAAGGTTTTCAGATTCTAATTTGTCCATGAGTCTCGTCAACCGTGTGTCCATTCCTGTCAGCATGTCCTTAATTACATCGCTACCGGCTCCGTATCTATGACCATTGGAATCCAATATTTCGGTATAAATCCCTATAAAATAAAAGAAACACATTATATGGTACATTGTACATCGATTTTTATAATCATTTATATGTATATGTAAATATAGTCATGACAACAACTACATGTAAATATAGTCATGACAACACTACATGTAGGTCGTGTCATGAATGATCTATTCTAACCACGCCCCATTCACAGCATGGGACCTTTTTGATGTTCTGACCTGGTATGATTGAGAAATGTATAACATTAAACAAACAACGCAGGGAATATATATCTTTGTTTATACTTGTTCCTTAATAATCGTTATCACAGCAGGGGTGGTCCCAGCTCGATGTGGCATGATTGATGTGAACCAATATCGCAATCAAATATTGAATTAATTACCAGGGAGAAATTCCATGACTGTATAAAGCGACGGAAAGCAAAATCGACTCACCGAAATCACTGAAATTATGCAATTTTGATTTACTGTGAAATATATTAAGGAACAGGTATTAACTAAGAAATATATTACACGCATTGGTCTTCAATGTCATAAACTTCCCTGTCAGAACATCAACAAGTTCCTAGGTAACTGTTGGAATGTAGCCAGATTAGAGATCCATGGAATGATATAGGCAACAGCAGTTTCTAAATATATATTGTTTTTGCCACTTTTGGTTATATAACTGATGTGTGAGGGTAGGTGTGCTCAGATAGAGTCTCTAATCCCAATAATATCATACAACGTCCAATATTTACAAATACACCCCTGATCAAGTAGTCCTGTCAAAGTGCTTTGATGCTGTTGGTCCTGATGAATTGCTATGATGTGGGTAGGGCAAACTGATGCCGTTACGAAAAAGTACCGTTATTTTTTTCTAAAGTTGACATTTTCTCGGTTTTTGGCTAATCCGAGCGGTTTGAGAGAAAAAAACAGTGTGTGTATCAAACATTCAAGAACATATGTATTTTTGAAAAATATAACAATGCCTAACCATCTTGATTGTAGTCGATTTTCAACAACTAATACAACTAGTATTAAAATTATTTCGCAATAAATATGTTTTTGAATGTTTGATACGCATAATGGCTTTTCCTGGATGTGTTCAGATTATCGGAACACCGCGAAAAAGACAAATTAAAACAATTAAAATGGTACTTTCTGCTAACAGCATCAGTTTGTCCTAACAACATCATAGCAATTCAGCAGAACCCAACCGCTTCATAGCACACTGGCCACTTGACCAGGGGTGAGATAGCCAATGTTCATGTTACACTAAATGCTGTTCGGTGATTGGTTTTTATATCCCAATATATCACATGAAACCCCTATAGGTAGATAGGTAGATCTTTATTTGCACAATAATATACGATACATTGACAAAGTAGTGAACAAAATTGTATTATTGCACAGGAGCAGCATGACCTAGATGGCCGTCTTCCTGTTGCCCCTGAATGATAAGTGCAATATGAATATATGATAGCGTGTATATAATTTGACACAGACTATTTGGTATTTGGATGGCCGGTTGGTGCCTACTAATATTTTATGTGATAATTTTAATCAAGGCTGGGTTAAATTTTGAACAATACTTTACTATAATTTTTTTTGGACAAGTTTAAGAGTTTGTAACAAAAAATAGTGAGGTTGTTGCGACAGTCCTGTGTCACATTCACAGACAGCACCGTACATGTGACACATGGCTATCTAGGATGTTCAGGGTAATAACTGGAGTGAATAATATTATGAGTTAAAAAGTTAACCTTGGTAGATCATTGAGTCAAGTGGATTTTTGCCGACTGCAAATGTAGCATAATTTGTTTGCACAGATAACCATTTGAGTATATTTACCTATTAGTTCCATAGACAATAACTTTTTGAACGTATAACTAAATTTACATTTTTTTATTTTGGAATTTATCGAGTTCCACACTTTAGGAAATGAATGATTTGGTAGGACTTCTGAAAAACATGTTCTAGCCTTTTTGCTTCTTAATTTATCCGCCTGTCTAGTGTTAACACCAAGGGAATACGTGAACATATTCTTAAACGATTTGGGGAGATTATTTCTGGACCAGTTGTACATGAAGACAGATGCATTCACTGTGTATAAATCTTTGAACATTAGGATATTTTCTTGTCTGAAGAGCGGTTCTGTGTGACTCCTATATTTTGTGTTGCATATAATACGAACTGCCCTTTTTTTTAAGGTAGATAGTACGCCCGCGTGAACCGAGTGTCCCCATATCGGGAGACCATAAATAAGTTGACTATGGATTAACGATTGATATAGTGTTTTTCGTGATTTTTTTGGTAAGAAGTTTTTAACTTTGTTCAATAAGTAGAGAGTGTGGTACAGTTTACGTTGTATCATTGATATATGGTTATTAAAAGTCAAGTTTTCATCGATCAAAATGCCTAAGAATTTTATTGATTTTTCTCGCATTTGATTACCAACTCTAATTAGTTCCATGTTATTCAATTTCAGTGTAAAATTTCTCCACTTGTCCTCATTGCCTCTAGGGTGGATCAATATGAATTTACTTTTAGTTGCGTTGATAGATAGTTTATTGCAACAACACCATTCAAAAATATTTTTTAGTTCAGCCGTTGATGATTTTTTCAACTCTTTCCTATCATGACCAGAAAAGTAAAGCGTGGTATCATCGGCAAATGATAGTAAGTTCATAGAGGTACATTTGGGCATATCGTTAACATACAGAAGAAAAATTATCGGACCAAGAACGGACCCTTGGGGCACACCACACGTTATCTTCGCAAAATCGGACATTTCACCAAGACAATCAACGTATTGTTTTCTTCCCTTTAAATAACTTTTAAACCATTCATTGGAAACCCCCCGAATTCCGTAGTGTTCTAATTTTTTCAATAAAATATCATGGTTAATTGTATCGAATGCTTTTGATAAGTCTATGAAAATCGCTAATGTAGAATCCTTAGTTGGTTTGTCATTATTTGTTGCTACATGATCTAGAAGGTGCATCAAAGGATGTATGGTAGAGTGATTCTTACGGAAGCCATATTGATTTTTATGCAAAATTTCATGTTTTTCGAGAAACGAAAAAAGCCTTTTATGCATGAGTTTCTCTAACAACTTCGAGAAAACGGGCAGAATGCTTATTGGCCTATAGTTCGTTATTTTATCGGGAGATTCACTTTTATAAAGTGGAATTACTTTTGATATTTTCATCCTATCGGGGAAAATGCCTTGTTTAAATGATAGATTGAATATATGCGTTAGCGCTGGGGACGTTTCGGGTATGGTCTGTTTCATTAATTTTGATGACAGGTTATCTATATCTTTGGTTCCTTTTCCAGTGATGTCATTCGATAGTTTCAAAACTTCATATGTATCTGTTGGGAACATGAAAAAAGTTTTTGCATTGGAATCAGTTAGATAGTCTGAAAATGTCATTGCGATGTTACAAGGCACCTGGTCACTAGTTTTTTGACCTATTGTCGCAAAATAATCGTTAAATTCTTGAGCTATTTTTTCTGGTTGCGATATTATAGTGTTTCCATATGATATATTTGTTGGTATTTTTGGAGTGTTATTTGTTACTTTAAGAGCATTTTTCAGGATGACCCATGTACGTCGCATGTCAAATCTATTTTCGTGGAGAATATTGTCGTAGTATAGTTTTTTGCTTTTCCGAATTAAGGATTTGTATATTCGACAATATATTTTATATTTCTCAGCGTTGTTGTCACAAGGAGCTTTTAGTTTTTTTATGTAAAGTTTGTTCTTGACTAAGGGTGGATACACACATGCATGTAATCTCTGTAATTATCGTGTATTTGGAGTTTTACATGGATCATACAGACCATGTAATATGTGTCCGTTGACAACCCAATCATTGCGGCAATGTTTGACCACAGTGAGCCAAGCTCTGATCGTGCAGATAGCCGTTGACTGAACAAAGTCGTTAGGCCGCTTAAAATAATTGTTCGCGCGATAACCCAAATGTTGGACTTTCTGTTTGAATCATTGTCAGCCTTCTCGTGATTTTTATACTGGTGATGACCCCAGGATTTCCCCAACGCAGGGGCTATTGTCACAACATGGGGGCGATATTATCAGGATTTCCTTACGCATGCAGGGGCTATATGATCACCGACTTGGGGCTATACATGATCCCGAAAGCTACCAGGCGGGGTGGCTAACTCTGAGCTATTTAAGTAAAACATATTATATTGTACCTTCTTGCCCAGATTATTCCGACTGATACATTCAACTAAGTCCCTTGGCGATTTGAAGCTTTCGAAACCCCACGCCAAGCAAGCTTCATTGTCGAAAATTTTCTATATCAAGCCTGTATACACCAGATGTGTCGCTTCTGGTGTTCGTGCATTAAGAAAATGCCAGATATCACACAGACTTAACTAATTTCCACATCCGTAAGAGAAGACATGTTTTGGACTGGCCTTGAATGGCCTGATAGTAGAGAGTTTGACTTCGGTTATGACTACTCACTTGTCTGGCCTGTTAACAATGAACCGCTCGCGCTCAGGTGATTAAAGTTGTCAATTATTGGTGTGGCCATGTAAAATACATGTATTTTACATACAGAGATTACATGCATGTGTGTATCCACCCTAAAGAGGAGTTAATGAGACCTTTTGTCATCCAAGGTTGTTTTTTAATATATTTAGTTGGTGGTTTAGATCGGACCAATGGAAATGATTCATTAAACGCCCATAGATATATTGAAAGAAAATTGTCATAAGCTTGGTTCGGTGAAGTACTATCGAAGACACATCGAAAATCTTGTTGTTGAAGTATTGATTTAAATTTGTCAGTGTTCTCTTTACTCATTATACGTTTCTCTGTAGAACTGCTCGCTTTTTTATATTTATGATCGTGACATTCGGAATAAAATGTAGCAAAATGGTCTGATACATCTGAGAGGATAATCCCAGTATCGGTACGGGAAAAATTGTTATTAGTATAAATATTATCAATGAGTGTTGCCGAGTGGTCGGTTATTCGTGTAGGTTTGGTAATTGCAGGTAAGAATCCATTTTCAAACATAGTTTCAATGAAGTTGTTAGTTTTCGTATGTGACTGAAAGTTAAGCAAGTCGATGTTGAAGTCTCCTACAAGATATGCCTTTGTCCCAGAACCATTTAATTGTTCGACCACACTTGAAATTTTATCTATAAATATATCGATATCTGCACGAGGGGCCGTATTTGGTCTGTAGATGGATGCCACAACACAAGATGAGTGCCCCGAGTCAATTTCTATGAATAGAGTCTCGATAACATGTGGGATAAATATCGTTAGATCATCACGGATTTTATAAGAAAGTTTTTCATTTACGAAAATGCCAACACCACCACGTCCATCATCGTCATCTGGTCGTGATTTGAATTGGAATTGATGATATCCAGGAAGAGAATATTCTTCTCGTATCTTGAATATTTCCGTCAGAGCTAGTATATCGATATGATGTTTAGAGTTAGTTATATCTGATAGGAGATTTGTAAGTGGATCCCAGTTAGCGTTCAGGCTTCGACAATTTAGACCAAGAATTGAAAAATCTGATTTTGAGACATCTATATTTTCCTGTAATTGCAGCGGTGAGTAATAATCGCAAGAGTGGTTAGCAAAGCTGTATGGTGAGCACATGTTCTCATTATCATCGTCTGGTGTTCCATGCAATAAGGTTTTGAGATTTAAAGAGTTACTTCCCTGAACATCACCCAGTGAGAATCTAACTGCCATCAGTTTTAAAGATGGAGTTACCTTTCTTGTCCTGGTTTAATCCAATGGAGCATTTATGTTGTTGTGTATTCGAGAAACCCAACCGACCAAACATGCTTAATGTACAAATAATAGTTAATTCAAGTCCGTGATATAAAACATACAAACTACAAATAAAATAAAATTGCATATAATAATAACAAGTTCAATATATGGTGGGAACTATATAGAGTAAGCGTGATACAAAACAGATGTGTGTCATCAAATTATGCTTGGTTTACACTCGTTTGGTATGTCGGTTGATGTTATCAGTAGTGTGCTCTAGGGGTTGTATTGGGGGGGGGGGGGTAAGTAGGATGGGTTTATTTTCCCGGCAAAATTGTTTACAACAACCGTTCTAATAGATTAGTTATGCAAACGTGTTTGTATTATTATCCATAATCTGGTTTTACCCGAAAGAGTTTGAAGATCCATAACTTAAATTTAGTAACGTGTCCTGTCCCATTATATGGACAGACAAGAGGATATATTTCGTGATGTCAGAAATTGTTGTTGATTGGATTTTTTTCTTTCCGTCTCTAATGAATTTTGTATCTACCCAGGCAGAAATATTTGGAAGAGATCAGTCATCTTTGTCAGGAGATTGTCGATGGGGTGGTGGTCCAAACGAATGCAAACTAGTCATTTTATTGACACACATCTGGGCGAGTTTGGTCTGACTATGAAATTAGTATCTTCTGCTCGTTTATATCGCAGTGTGTGTAAGGACTGGATAATGACTTAATAGTTACGGGGAGGGGATTTTGGCTGGGAATATTTTAGAATTGGTGACGCGATCGTGGAATTAAATTGTGGGGGGGGGGGGGGTCCAAAAGGATGACAAACTAGTAGTTGAAAGCTTAAATATTATAGGCCAATATTTTACGAAGAATACACGAGATTGCCCATGCGAGTCGGTGTATCTGTGGAGTATGAGTTGAATCGGGGTCACGTAATCATGTTGATTCGATACAATTATTATCGAATAGCTGATCTTGCAATACATGTTTCACGATTCGAGGAGAGGTTATAGGGCTGAGTGTATGACCCAGAATAGGTGTCGTGTGGTGTTTGTTGTGATCAAAGCATACTTTGCACGTTATTTTGTCTCAGTGTTGACCTAATCTTACCCAAGATGTTTCGGTGTGTCGTGGGTGTACGATTTTGAAGCTGTCACAATGATACATATATATTGTGATTAGGGATGCGTTATGTATGTAAGGGAATTATCGATAACTTCTGTGAGACATATAATGGCTCTGGATTATGACACTGATGTTTCGGTTTTTTGAGGGATCATTAAAAGCCATTTCATATTTTCTTATCTCTCAATAGTTACGAATAGGCGCGTGCATCCCGCCAACTTGGCATCGCGCCAACAAAATGACTTTACATTGCATCAGGCGGATTAATACTATTTCGTAAAGCCGCACATGACAACAACACAAGACAATCAAAATTATTGCTTTGTTAAATACATTAAAGTTAAATACTTGTCTATGTTCGTTGCACTAACAAAATTAGACACAAAAACAAAGAGGAAAACTGGGAACTATATTTACGTCGGCAGCTCGAGCTCGCAATACTGTCGTATACGGCTGTGAAGCGTCTCAGCCAACAATGTAAACGTGTGCATTTTTAAGCTTCTGTTAAGTATTTTGATTTGTTAAAAAGGCATAAAGCTCTAGTTTGTTTTCTTGTGATATTCAAGATCTTCAACTCGTTGTGTTGGGATATAAGATTTTATGAAACTCGTTTGATAAATTTGTTTCACAACTTGTCTACGACTCGTTGTGAATCAAATTTATCAAACTCGTCTCATAAAATCTTATATCCCAACATAGCACGTTGGAAACGTTATAATCCATAGATGACTAAAAGTAGTAGGTATAGAACTTATATATAATTATGGGCGTGTTCTTAAAGGGGTTATGTACACTAAATCCGACCATTTATGGGACGATCTCCTTTTATACTCAACAGAATATATGCAACAAATGAATGAATTTGAGCAATGAATTAGTGCAAGAATACACTCGTGTGCTCTATAAACGATGCAAAAAAAAAAAGGTAATTATAATGACATTGAATTTATGACTCCAGTTCCAAACAAAATCGATGATGCTCTAGGTATTTATATTGATGGCCTAATAATGCACGCTGTGTGTACGTGTACCCACCAACTATATCCATGTCGCCTTTAAGATATGATACTGCAGATGCTATATCTTTATCCAAGTCATCGAGTGTTGTGGTTGTTATATACTTTGACACGTGAGAAGAGTTAACTCCGTGGATTGTGACCTCTGTGCCTGGCCATCGATACCACGCTGTCTTTAGTCCCTGTAATTTTAGATTTATTTGTTGAATTTGTTTAATCTCAATAAGACCGTAAATTTACATACAGTATACTGTTTCCGTGGATAAAACACAAGGTACTGATTGAGTGAGAAGTGCTTGGTTATGGCACGGTGAAGCCGAATTTGCCCAAAACCGACTTATGTCCGCTTGACTGTATAATGCTACGATGTGACATTCATGGAAATCATCTAACAGTCGTTTTTTTTTTAGGAGAGACAAACATTTGTTTAAAGTTGGTTGTTGTTTATAAACTGGAACTAGTGTCTGAAGAGAGGAAAACATACAACCTTTGGGTATATATAACAATTACTTGCTCCCAAGCCGACCTAATATATAGGCCGTGATGATTCACGTATACATTTGGTTGTTACGTTTTGTTTAAATAACAAAGGGTTGGAATGCATAGACAATTGTATTAACATGTGGGCTACAAATATAGTCAGAGGTATGTATTGTTGTATTGTATTGTTCTACACGATACAACGTATCGATATCGAAAGGATAATTATGCATCTCGCTATTTTTCATTAGTATAGGTATTCAAGAAAATCAAAGCAAATTGTCATATCATGATGAGACAAATTAGTCACGTGGCTGAAACACAAGATTATGATTGGGCTAGAGGTGCGACGTTGGCGGGGATGCGTTTTCGCGAGTAAACTCGATTATCCACATCATAAACCGACTTACACGACGTTTTGGCTGTAAGGCGACAATGCATCTTCATCGACATTCGAAAACGTCTGGCAACCACAAGCATGCGTCATCTTACGTTGGTGGTTGACAGCGGCTGAAGATTCAAGTTACACGTTCTTAATAGAGAGGACTACCTACAGTAATGCCCTAAATAATAATCGACTCCTTAACCACAGCAGAATTATGGGTAATTTTTCAGGATTTAGTCGGAAATATGGCTTGTTGCCATTCACTGAGAGCTTTCCGATGAATGGCAACAAGCCATATTTCCGACTAAATCCTGAAAAATTACCCATAATTCTGCTGTGGTTAAGGAGTTGATTATTTAGGGCATTTACCTACCTTCTTTTCAGCTGTTACCCACAGAGGTTCTGCATCTTCCCACCAGTGGGCATTGTACTGTTCTGGGTTTACCCCGATAATGAATGATTCATTGTGAAGTTTGCTGTACATGAAGTTACTAATCATCCCGTGCTGCTCCGTGTGGACCCCTGAAACACACGGACTAATAAAACAGAGAAGACATAGCATGTATACATGCTATATACGATCAATGGTGTTTTAAAGAAAGTGATGTTGATTTGCTTGCGTTACATAAGAGTATGGATGCATGTTGGTAGACAACTGACATCCATTCTCTATGGAACGCAACAAAATCAACAGCAATTACTTATATTTACACCCAATCGATACTTAAATTTACACTCAATCGAGTCAACTGGCAGATTAAAAGAACATTAAGCGCCCATTTCCAATGTTATTCTCATAGCTCCTTGCAAGTTGGGTCTACACAACAGGAAGCAAGTACATGTAGGGGTCAGCGTGCGACGTCATGTGACGTAATTTCGACCAACCAACGTCCTGCATTCATGTTCCAAAGCTTGAAATCATGTATTATAGAAGTGTAAATATAAAGGTGCAGACAACATAGTTTACAGCCACAATTATTTATGTAAACATATAGAACCAATATTTTTATAATTTTCGCCAGCAATAGAATGCAATAATGTCGAGCATATGCTGCCGTTCGTTTGACGTTTTGATGATCAGGTGGTCTGAAAATAAAAATAGAAAAACCTCCTATATGATAAAAACTTTTTAAGAATTTGATACCATTCAGCATTGGACATAAATGATTTTTATGTTATAATATTTATTCCCGTAATATTGTGTATGTTCTTGAAGTTATACATGTAAAAACACAACTTCTTACATTGTACATGACAATCGGGCTCGCCATTTGTATTCATTGAAATTTTGGAGTATAGGAAGCGGAATAATTCGCGATTGTCCGGAAAAAATATAATGCGTTATCATAACTTAAAACTATTTAACTATTCAAAATAAAAGGTCGCCGACCACGTGTCCCCCGAGAAGGTGGCTTTTTAGTAAGGTTAGCTTTTTCTTACTCTGTCAAAATTCATCGGACCGTGTCCAAATTCAAACTTGGCCTTTGTCTTCTGAAATTTGAACCACGTACCAAATATCAAATGATCCAGTTGAATTTAAAAATAATCAGATAACTGAAAGTAAAGTTATCATGCGGAAACCAAAATAATCGGCAAATTTTAAATCGACAAGGACCATAACGCCGGCAAAAATGAGCGGACCAGACCCAAATTCAAACTGGACCTGTATTTCCATGTGGTTAATCCACATACCAAATTAACAATCTTACAAGATTACAAAAAAACTATCTAAAGTTATCATAAAGTTCACAATGTGGGAGTTGACTCTGATATTGTGTCCATATATTGTAATCGCCACGTGGCCTTAATTTCTACCTCTTAGTGGCAATCAAGTCATTCATCGTCAGGGTTTTCGCAAAATTTCAGGTAGCTTCTGTCATGGAAGAGTTAATGACCACATGACCACCAATTAAGCCATACTGCTTTCCTGTTACATTTATATGTAGTTGAGATCTGGGAAATACTTCCCTACAATATGAGATATTACCATCAAAACCTGCGGTTAACGGGCTCATTTATCGGATCTAATTATTTTATGGCATATTGTGAAGAGCATCTTAACTCCTTCCAATTCTGGACAAAACAAAACCTCACAAAAACACACACCCCCCCCCCAAATAAAAGAAAAACAACCTAGGACATTTTGGAGACACCCTATTAGATGAATGTGGGAGGGTGTTAGCAGCTGCAAATGAAGTTCCTTCCCACTGAAGACACCCTGTTGGTTGAACTTCATAAGTTAGTTAGCAAATTGTCTAGGCATTTTTTCCTGAAAATAATCTCATGTTGAACTTATTTCAAAAATACAAATAAGCCCATATCGGCATTATTTGAATCTGAATTAGGTTCTCAGTAGTGTAGTGAACAAAAATCGGCTTACATATATTCTCTCTTTAAACGGAGATGGCTCATTCGAACATCTATATTTTGTCTCCGTAATTTGAAGGGACGGATACGATAGGTTGATAAATACACGAAATCTAAGTACGCCGGCTTCATAAGCTTTGAAAAACTCTTGCCCAGAACCATTTTCAAGGCGTTTTTAATTTTTCGCCTGAAGTCAGACAAACGCTCTTGATGTCTACCATATCTGGAATGTAATAACACTGAACGCTCTTTTCTGTTCCATGTCGTGCAAGTGGCTGTTTTTTTGTTTGGGACCCAAACACCTTGTTCACAGTTGTATTTTTCATTACTTCATTTATCGACCTATTTCGATACCGGGAATAATTCAAAAGCGAATAATATTCGTATTTTGGAGCGCAAACCGCCATGTGGCTTTAAAATGTGTTTTCAGTGTGACCCGCGCCATAAAACAGGAATAACGGGCATACGTCCACTATGGACTTATTTCAGAATCAAATAAGTCCAACATGGACATATGTGAAATTTTAGATCCAATATGAAACTATTTTTCTCGGGGAAATGTCGAAGACATACAAATGGCGGTTAAATGGTCTCAAATATAGGGCATGACAACTTTAAACAACTTTTAGAAGACAACGCGTTATACGGATGGAATACCATGACAACCGAAAGCTGCAAAGGCACATACATGTAGTTATTTATTGCCTACCTGTCATAATAGAATAATAATTGGGATAAGAAGTGGTCGGGAAATCAGGAACCACATATTTAGCCCTGACTCCATTGGCGAGAAAGCGATCGAATCCGGAATAATCTCCTAAATCCAAATAATCCCACTTAAAACCGTCCATTAGGAATAATAGAAGTTTGTTGTCCAAGGAGGCACTGACAACCCCGACAGAAGCGAACACGGCGAGACATAAGGACGTGTAGGCTGACATGGTCGGATTTTTTTCTAAGCCACCGTGGGCTTATATCCCCAATTTGTCGGGAACAAATGTATTTTTCTGCAGCCTCGTTCAGCGGACACCCGAGTTTTGCAAACCTCTAAGTTTTGTCAGATAGCCTACTTTGGAAAGCGAATAGTGACCGCCCACATGAATTTCACGCTCTAATATCAATATTAGTCCCGGGTATAATTTCTTTTTTCTTTACATCTATACGGATGAGTTGAAGTTTAAAGGACGCCGGCGTATTGTGTTTTATGAAAACGACTGGAAATAGTTTGTCCTTGAGTTTAAGTCTACGATATAAATTGTTCGCTTTGCCGCAACCATGCATACCATCACGATACGTCGACCAAAATTAAGTTAACTATGTTAATAAAGGACGCCTCCGCACTAAATAGTGTGTCGTGTTTCAAGCGATTCAAATTTCCTGTCCTGACATTTGCCACCTCCAGGTGAACGAGATATGTCGATCCACTTGCAAAATACTGATATGCAGACTTCATATGCTCGGAAAAGACTTACATAAGCCAAATACAATTCCAACAGTTGTGTTCAACGTCCGCACATTCACAATTCACTGTAACGCTCTTTATTTTACCATATAAGGAACTCTTTAATGTCCCACATCCGACAATCAAAAAGGGACTCTTTCCTTTCTTTTGCATCGTAGGCGATGATTTCTATATCATCGCGAGTTGATTTTAGAGACATATATTAATTATCCCATAGTTCAAGTGATAACGTTAATAAGTTGATGTGATTATGGATGTACGTATATATGTATGTATGTATGTATGTATGTATGTATGTATGTATGTATGTATGTGTATGTGTGTTATAGGCTCGAACGAACGAAATCAACTCAAAATCGTCATCAGAATGTACATATGTATGTGATGCCGATGTGAAATTAGTCGTATTTTTTGTCCCACGACATTCCGTCTGAGGACTATCGTAATGGCCCTCGCCCGTACGTGCGTCCGTGTCTGCGTACATCCATTCGGAACTTTGTCCGAGCCTGTATTCTGTCATTTTCTGGCCATTTTTTAAAACTTGGCACGTTTATCATGGGTACGCATGGGAACCTGTGATTTTGAGTTCGGTCGGACTCATTTTGGCGGAGTTATTGCCCATTTTCGACATAGAATCGTACATCCTGGGACGCATATTTTGTCCGAGCCTATTTTCTGTCATTTTCTCGTTATTTTTTTTAAATACTTGGCACATTTCCAAACCAGCATGGGAACATGCACACCTGCGATTTCGAGTTCAGTCGGAGTCATTTTGGCGCAGTTATTGCTATTTTGCGACATAGAAATGTTTTATGTTTTTTATTTTAGAGTTATCGGCCCTTTCTCGACACATCGAAGATGTGCAACATATTTAGTGAATATGCACTTTGTATCATATTGGTGTAATCAATTGCTCTTACAGTTTGTAGTATAGCGATTTGAAACCTTCAAACCTGCCACCTTCGTCGGGGGAATTACATGTATTGGTTAACGACCTTTTATTCTAAATAAGAACTCTCGTTTGTGTATATGTTCAGTTTCTAAATGCAGTAGCAATTCCCACTGCCATATCGTCAGATAGTAGACCGCGATAACTATGACAATCAAGGCAGTCTTTATTTATCGGTGATATTTAGAACTGCTTCCCTTATAAAACTGTTTCCGCGAGGACTAGCTGAAGCGTCTGCGCTATGTCGCCTATGTTGTAGCAACATATCCTCGCGCAAATAGGTTAATGATCGACCTATAATATTCACATATGTTCATATTGGATTATTTGATTATGATAAAACGGAGTTTGGAGTTTGGGAGACCCGGGAGGATTTTTAATGGCTGTCAGCCCTCTCCTACAACCAACTTTGGTAGTGTTATAATGCCGCTGAAAAGCGTATGTATAGTCAAATTTGCCTTTCCACAGTAGACATTTGCCTATGATTATTATGACCCGACCCTCCGAATGAGGATTCGGAGGCATATAGTGGAGACCTGCGTCCTTCCGTCCGTCTTTCAGTCCGTACTTCGTTCCGTCCATAACAAACATTTCACTACACAACTCAAGTGTCGATAGTCCAATTTGGATGTCCTTTGGTATGCCGGTAGATCAGCATTATGGAAAGGATCTCCACATAGTGCAGGTTTTGTCCCCACTTTTTTCCACAGTTATGGCCCTTTGCTGGACTCGGTGTAAAACGCATCAACGCGCCTTCCGTCCGTCCGTAACAAACATTTCACAACACTGCTCAAGTATCGAAGTACCATGTAAAACTTAGAAACTTAATATATATTCGCGGCATATCAACATTGATTCAACTCACGCCTCCTATAACATTTTTTTGTTCACGTACGACACTTGATTACTTACCGAAGTTATAACTCACTTCGTCATACCAATCCCAGTCGGTCGCATGCATCGTGAGTATTTCCTTATACACACGTATAGACAATCATTCTGAGCTTAAATACCTTCAGTGTCCATGTTCTTTCTATAATAAACCATATCACTATATGTACTGTCTTCTGTACATATTAGTGTAATATATTCAACATATCCATAGAAGGAGGCAATAAAGATATATTGGAGTTCATTGTCCTTTATTAATTGGCATGGTGATAGCCCAGGTTGGGGGAAAGGATATCCAATTCAGAACTACTTGAAATATTTTATATTTTCACAACACAAGCAAATCACCAAATTGCTTATTGTCTTGGATCTATGGTGGGGTTTTACACTCGTAGCATACTGTTGAGTTATTTTTTAAATATCATATTACATACCCCAGCTATTACAATGAAGATTAAGACAGCCACAAATATTGAACACAATGAACAAAACTCTTTGCATGCAGGCTGGCCCACTCAAACAGCAGTCACATAGAAATATGCCAAAGTGTTAAAATCGAAGTGGTCAGTGTGTGTCTGTTTATGAACCCATGACCTACATGTTATCAGTCTACGAGTAGTATGTCTCAGAAGGACGCATTGAAATAATAAAAAATACAACTTTGAACATAGCCATGGACAGGAAAAGAGTGTTCCGTGTTAGTCTATTCATAATATGGTAGTATAAATAAAGAGCGTGTGTTTTACTTGTGCGGGGGGGGGGTGGAAATAGCATTAACAGTATTTTTCAGAGAACATTTTCGTGTATTTGTCAACTTATATTATACCTGCTTCAAAATTACGTAGCAACACATTGGAAGCGAGAATGAGCCATGTCCGTCTGAGCAAAACGCGCGACTGTCTTTAAAGCTACGGGCGGTGGGTATGCTTTTAAACTATTCACCTCCGTCAAAACCCGCCATAAACAGAAATAATAGTAAACTATAGACATACATTGTTCTTATACCAATCAGAAATATGGCATAAACAGTATGTTATTGTCAGATGTTTTTCCTTTGTTATGTAAACAAAAGCAAAACAAAAACGTTACAGAACCTGGCTTTTGTTTAGATCCGGATATGGTGAACATAAAGAGCGTTATTTGTTACTATTTTCCTGATATGGAAATAATAAAGAGCGTTTATATCATTTGTGTGTGATTAACCAATAGAATTGCAAAACTTCTGTAACACGACCAGGCTCTTGTTTACGTACACCATCGTACGTCTTGACGACAATATACTATTTACGTGCTCATTATGTTTGGCATATATAATACAAAACTATATATATTTTAATATTCCTTCTGTTGATGGCGATTTGAACAAATATGAATATTTCTGCAATGAACGCCGCCGTTCCTTTAAGACTTCAGTATTGAGCTCATGCGTGTACAGTAAAGCATTAACCCTTTACCCAATATAACGGCCCTGTGCCAATGCATTCTCTTATATATGCGAGTCGACCATAGGTCGCCTCGCATATATAAGAGAATGCATTGGCTTCACATATTAAAAATTATAAAATTGTCAAAGAATGTAGAAAAATATTTTTTTTAGGCCAATACATTCTCTTATATATGCGAGGCGACCTATGGTCGACTCGCATATATAAGAGAATGCATTGGCACAGG
Source organism: Siphonodentalium dalli (assembly GCA_032622095.1). Taxonomy (NCBI): domain Eukaryota; kingdom Metazoa; phylum Mollusca; class Scaphopoda; order Gadilida; family Siphonodentaliidae; genus Siphonodentalium; species Siphonodentalium dalli. The sequence continues at coordinate 209,296,631 of CP136061.1, forward strand.
GCATAACTGTAACTATCACAATGTGGTCAAGGAGCCGGTTCCAATGATATCCATATTTGTATGGTTCTATTGAGACAGACCGAAGATATTTTAGGCTGTTGAAGCTTTATTTGGCCGGTTTTAGCCGGTTTGTTGGGTAAAGGGTTAAGCTGGCGAAATCGAAATGCGAAATCAGATCCTAAGTAGGTGACATTCCGACGCAATATCAATTGTTAGTTATATACTGTGATTGAGATACTATATGCATACACAAGTTACAAGGTTGTGTTTTACAACTGCGTGAGAACAATATCCAGTAACGTGTTTAAGGGTCAAAGAAAAACAATAATTATAAAATTTAGAATTAAAGCGTGGTGGCGGTTTGAATTTTTAAATTATGTTCCCTCTTCTTACATCCGTGTTATTATTTATACATTAATAACCACATCCGTTGATTATGCAAGCCGTTAGCCAAACTGACCCTAAGGAATATTCTACCCCATACAATTTCTTTTACAATCATATCACCCAGTCACTGGCAGAAAACTTGGTCAGTCGGCTACTGCAGCAATAAACAGCTCGAAGTTTGCACGTTGACTTGCACATTATGTTGGTGGCAGCCCACACCATTGCATCGCGTCATTAGGCTGATAATCAGTGCGTCAATACCATTTCAAAGGTTTTAGACATGCTGCATATAGAGGTGTGTTACCTGCTTGATAAATAGTTTTGATTAGCCGAAGGGAATTTTGGGGAAAAAGACAAACCACAGATGAGCTTGATCACTGTACCACATGTTTAATTGATTAGATGGATAATCAGTTGTCAAATTTAATACAAGTGAAATACAGCGTACATTCCTTGGTGGGCGGCCGTTATCACCCCCTCAGTTTACCTGTAATAGAGATTAGCCAAAGAGCCATCCGAACAAATATGACCAGGGAAGGAAGCTGAGGATGGCGGATGGAAAATCTTTATTCGAGCTCCTGTTTTGATTGAGAGCCGAGGCACACATCTTTCGCTCCAGTCGCCTTCCACATAACTTAATTCCCCAAACACTCGGCATGCTCTATACGGATTATCTATGAACGATATACATAAGAATTGTTAACTATGAGGTATATCGCATGATACAATAAGAGAAAAGAGAAGCTAGAAATTACGTGCTGTCACTGCATTGGGGTCCAAAATATGATGAACTCTATTGGTTGTTGGATTTGTTTAATCTCAATACATCCACATGTAGTATTTGGGACATGTAATATATAAATGTATATGTAATTAATAGTTATACGTGATCAAGTCAATTACATGCAAGACACACTCTCCAATTCTCGTCAGTCGCCATTAACATTAACATGTTCCATGCTGTTGGATTTGTTCTAAATATATTACTTTAAGGTATAGACGCATGTTTTGACTATTATACTTGTACTTGTTATATTTAATGGATGTCGTCAAAATCTGTCTGGACGTGACATAACATGTAACAATTATATGTATAAGTCGGAATTTACAATTACTGTTTCTATACTGTTATGACAGGAAAAATCTTTAAAAGTTCAATTTTCACGCACTAAGAACTTCTGGAAAACTAAATAGATTTGTTTATGAGTGCATTTGATTTACCGGTGCTATATCCGGAGGGAACTAATAATTGTTATTTATTTTTCATTTAGGAAGACAACCACCCATTTATAATAGTATATTGAGAGATATGTGATGCATGTTGATCCACTGGGCTGAGATGAGTTCTATAGGTCATGGGTTCATAACCAAATCCAATCTGACCACTAAGACAAGACAAGATAATAGTTATTTGGTTTAAATACGTGATGCATACTGCAGCATACATGCCATATGTTAGAACCAATATGAGACAATAACGTATACACTTATTTTACTTTACTGGGAAAATCCTTCGCGCGAAAAGTTTCATGGTATCTTGTCAATAGAAAATATCTCTCGTTTGAACAAGTCTGTATGTTTCTAGAAATTGCCTTTAGGGATGTCTCTTAATTACAGTTAACTGTATACCTTGTGGGAGACAGCTGAATTAGCTCATTGCATAGTCAAAAATTCAAACTGATAGTCAAAAGGATATTTGAAAACATAATGAAAAATATAACATATATATACACACGATTTTTAAAAGAACAAAAAGGAACAAACAAAAAGAAATAAACAAACACGTTTGTATGGAGGGGTCCCATATTCATTGTGTACATATTGTGTATAAAATATTGTATATATGTTATGCATGTTACATACTTCGCGATAAAGCACTGATTCATTCATTATTTCCACTGTGGTGCTGGTACCTGAAATGAAATATCTCACTTTACAATATATACATATATAATATATCACAATTTATGCATCACAATTTACCAGTCTAATATTGGACATTTACATTAAAATAGGGCAATGAATTCGTGAGAGAAAATTATAGGGCATTAGTTTAGTGCTGTGAAAGATGAGTGTATTAACAACCTGGACAAACAATCAGAATATCATAATAATAAAATCACTTCTTATAAAAAGAGAGATTTTCCTCCACGTAACTGTAAAAACTCGACGTTATCAAACTATTAATAACAAACGAAGTCACTTCTTAGCTCTTTTTTAACTCTTCCAATAAATGTTCTTTGACTTCTGTTTCAAATGAGTGAACTCCTTCCAAAATGTTAAAATTTGTTGTATAGTAACTTCCAAATGTTCACTCCGAAATGTGTAAACATAGATTCACAAACTGTCTTATTAAATTGTTGTTACTAGGTCAACTTTTTCAAACGATAATGGCATATGATATATTAGAACATTCATATATTAGAACATTGAAAACGTACAGTATTAGTTAGTTAAATAGACGCAATGCCTTCGAAGTGGATTCATGCAACATGGTATAAATTTGATAAGTCTGTAAAACAACTATCATCAACAATCACATGCATATTGGATCGATTACATTCGTATTTTCATCGCTAATACCTATCCAATAACGATATTTTGCATGTCAATCCATTGTTGTGTAAACATTACAGAGGAATTACCGATAGAAGTCAAGTTAGTCAAATAAGATACCAAAGTTTAATAATAACCTCACGGTAAAGACTGGAAAAGGTAAAAGCAGTGACGAGATATTCTGAAAATCATCTTCAGACTAAACTATTTGAACGCACTGCATGTATCAGAGATGTTTGTTGGCAAATCACTGTAAACAATCTGTTTACATAACAATGGTTTCAACGCACAAAATTTCGTAATGGGAAAACAATCAATACTAAATATAAGAACAAACGTTATGTTTCTCCATTGTCTTATTAGTTGTAATGTTTTACTAACTTATATATATATATATATATCTTTTGCACATTTACCCAATGTGAGTACATTGGTCCCTTAAACAGTTTAACTACACCACAGGCAGGTAAGCAGTTCAAGAGTTTAAAGTTTTCAATTGATAATGGGTTCTGCATGGTGATTTTTAGAAGAGTTTTAATACCCTTGTTCTGACATTTCTGCAGACGATCCGTTGTCGTCTTTCTTATGTAGTGACATCAAGAGGAACAAGTGCAATCAAAGTTACAATGAACCAATGATTGCACCATCAATGTTGATGTTAATCTTCAAGACAGTTCAGTCCACTCGCCACGCTGGTCTGACCGCTGCCGTCATGTATATTTTCGTAATCAAATATAAAATTTTGTATTTAAGTGTTTTGTAATAGTTGACTATTAAGACGTTAGTATTAATGAATTTTTAATGGCTTTAAAAGGATATTTTAATGGGTCGATTTAATGGGATGATTTTAGTTTGGTGACAATGCGGTTGTGAAAGGGTTAAAAAGAAAATAAATGTTAACCTCTCAAATGTATTAAACGGACATATCCGTTTGACAACGCGAAACACCACTCTTGTTACTTAGCTAATTTAAACTTTCCTTATGGTAGTCAACCTATAATAAGCATGACTCATGTTGTCGAATCTCCTGCGTCAAACTCTTTTTCGTATTATTATCCATATTAGTATCATACATTTTTGTATCTCTTTGGATCCTATAAGTATTGTTTACACCAACCCTTCAAATATGATATGACATTTTGACCGTGGATATAGATGAATATCTTACGTGTACCTCGCTAATCGAATCTGCCTAACTTAAAGATATCACGCGATCGGTTGCGTTCAACTCTTAGTTCATATGGGGTAAGGCTTGACAGAATGACGAATTGCCAATAGGTGGAGAAACATACTAGCGCCTTGTAGGAAATTTCTATCGATCTTGATTTCCAAATGGGATTAAGTTTGATAATTAAATTTGTAGAATGTTTGAACCAAAATAACAGTTATTAACCCGAATAGATACACAGGTCTATGAGGCAGCAGTCTCGATGAAATGTCAAATTCTCTGTCGCCGGTGGGAAAAACGACTGCCGAACGGAAAATATATTGTGGATATGTCATCTTGAAGTTTAAATTAGTTCGAATTCCGCCCTGCATACCGACATCAATAGGAGACGTAATTTCTAGCTACGCTGACGTATGCCGTGTAACTGTTGTATTCTAACGGTGCTTCGCTGAACTTCGATTTAATTTTGATTTGAATTGGAGTATACCACGATTCCACGAACATCTTATGAAGTTGTGGTATAATCCTTGAACTGTGCGTACCGATCGACTGGGGTTCTCTTGCCAATGAGCCAGCGGACGTCATATGCAGTAATGTATACTCAATTTACATCAATGTGGTTGCACATAGGATACCAGACTGGACACTCATATATGGTGCCCGCATATAAAACGCAATGTGTTGGACATACACATCGATTAATGTTTATTTGATAGCAGCTGAAAACGCAGTGACAACATAGCACAAAATCAGTTAGTTTCTACGGACCTGAAGCGACCCATGATGCTCACACTGAAGTATTTTCTCGCCTTTGTCCCGTTCTGAGGTCAACATATGTCCGGTCTGGATATGTAGATGTTCAAGAAATACCTACATACATGTACCTCTCTATTATTCATTTTGAAAAGTGTCAACACAAAAAAGCTGTTTAACTGTTCCACACACAGACACTCGTCATTATTATACACATACACAGTGTCAGTATAATGCAAACAACGAACGATCTTGATTGTTTTACACATGGAACAGGGGGTCCCACTACAAGCCGACCGCACAAGACCGTACTCGACCGTACCGCACAGGAGGCCGCCGTACTCTACCGTACCGCCCAGGAGGCCGAACGGGATGTTTCTTGCAGATTATACCTGCACGTACAAACGTTCAATTACCCACGCCAGTAGCTTGAGCCGAACCGCCATTATTAACCTCTAACTTACGGCTGGTTCCACCAGACCACACCTCCCGCACCTCCCCAATCTGTCTGACCACGAACATGGATATACTATCACGCAGCAAATACCCATCTGCATCCAAGACGAACGGACTTGGGAAAAGGAACGTTTGTACGTATGCAGGTCTATTAAACGCGATAGTGGAAGAACCATCTCGTTCCGTCGCCTGGGGTCGGTGTTACCCTTTATGTTTTGCGTACATGTATATTGCGAATCTGACCTTAGCTCAGGGGTTAATATATCCTTTTCCGCTTAGCTACACATGTAGCAGTTTGTCTGATCGCCCATAGACGCAGAGGGATATTCAATGAATGCTAGTATATCATTGTTTGTATTCAGACAGCTATGGGAGGTGTGTTCGGTGCCTTTTTTGTTTTGCCGTACCAGCCGGAACCGACCGTATGTTATGTGGTAACAATGTCAGTTGCGCTCGAGCTACGGACTTGGGGGGGGGGGTGGAACTTTGGTACATACCGGTCTATTTTGCACAATACATTGCGTGCATGCATATAGCGAATTCGGCCGTAGCGTTTGGCAGCTACGGACTCGAGCAATGGAACTTTTGGACATACGTGTCTAATCTGTATACGATAGTGTGAGAACGATCTCGTTGGGAGTCCTGAGGACGATACGGTCGGGTATGGTCAGGTAGTCGCCTTTTAGTGGGACCGGGTCAGTGTTACTGAGCGGATAAGTTACCACTTCAATATGTTTATTTCGCGAGGCATACATAGTCCGAAAATATGTGTTACATCTACTCGTCGATCCACTTGGATCCTCCAAAATGTGATTTTATAATCAACTCATTTTTATTATAAGCATAAACATAAAGAGTCACTTTAAAGCCTGCATCTAAATCCATGGCATAACTCCGTTTGAGCAGCCAGGTTGTATAGACACGTGACAGTGACGTAAATTTATCAATCAATGTTGACCTCTATACAATGAACATATAAGCGAGACTTTTTTTATTTTAAGCATTATCATATAGAGTCGCTTTAAAAATCTGTAGCTAAATCCACGACATAACTCGGATTGAGCAGCCATGCTGAATAGACACGTGACAGTGACGTGTATTTCCCGTATGTTTAATAAGACTTTTGTAGAATAATAAATACCAGAGGGTGGTAATCTGAATCGACTCATAGATGGATCAATGCATAGCTCAATAAGAGTGTCGAAAATCCGCGTCGATCAATCTAAATTCTCATTGTGGAGAGAACAAGAAACGAACTTATCACCCCAGTCCGGTTTGTATTCCCGTCAGGATAATGATAGGTCAGCTATAATCATTCTGTCGTGTATTCTAATCAATCGAATCTCTGTTCTGAGTTTCCAATACAGCTGGCAAATTGACGGAAGAGGATGGAATCAATTCTCAAGTCATTCAATATATCAGTGGAAATGACAGCAAAAGTAAACATTTCTCCGACAATAATCGACGTAGTTTTCGTGTGCCAATGACGATTATATTCCCAGGGCGTTGTCTTTTGAGGAAGAGTTAAGTCGCCTGGTGCCTTTGATTTAAACACGAAAGGCACTGTTAACGTGCATGGTCCTGGAATGAAGACATGGCGATAAAATGAATATGCATAGCAGTCTTGCGTAAACATTGACAATATGTTGTCAACTGGGTAGCATAAAAGCTACTTTTCGTCAATGGTCGGTCGTTTTCAACAGTTAGAACAGATTGATTTGTATAAAAATGACAAAGTCGTTGAGTCTAGACATTATATATTACACACTGTATACAATCACATGAACGGGTCAGATAGTTCCGGCTGTAATCGGAAGACCAATTTTTGTTTTATCGCCGGTTAGTATATTTTCTATGTCCTATTTCATTTTCTTTTGAATTTGCTACCTTTTGTTGGTTGATAGTATCCTTTTTATCACACCTTTGGTGATTTAGGTCTGGACTGTCAGAGTTATGGATGGACGACTCAGTGTGAGTTCTTCAAATGTGCTTAAAGGCACGGCGGCGCTCGTTGCAGAAATATTCATATTTGTTCAAATCGCCATCAACGGAAGGAATATTAAAATATATATTTGTTTGTACATATGCCAAACATAATCAGCGCGTAAATAGTATATTGTCGTCAAGAGGTACGATGGTGTACGTAAACAAGAACCTTCTCGTGTTACAGAAGTTTTGCTTCTGTTTGCATATAACACAGCGCAATTATATTGGTTAATCACACACAAATGATATAAACGCTCTTTATTATTTCCATATCAGGAAAACAGTAACAAATAACGCTCTTTATGTTTACCATATCCGGATCTAAACAAAAGCCAGGTTCTGTAAAGTTTTTTTGCTTCTGTTTACATAACAACGGAAAAACATTTGACAATAACATAATGTTTATGCCATATGTCTGATTGGCATAAGAACAAAGTCTGTCTATATTTTACTATTCTTTCTATTTATGGCGGTATTTTATGGAGCTGAATATTTTAACAGCATACCCGCCGCCAACACCGCCCGTATCCTAACCTCATCTAGCCCAGACTACGATGATTTTATCCACGACCCAACCACATCAGTTACGTGGACATCGTTAGCGCGAACACATCGGTTACGTGGACATCGTTAGCGCGAACACATCGGTTACGTGGACATCGTATGCGCGAACACATCGGTTACGTGGACATCGTTAGCGCGAACACATCGGTTACGTGGACATCGTATGCGCGAACACATCGGTTACGTGGACATCGCATGCGCGAACACATCGGCTATGTGGACATCGTTAGCGCGAACACATCGGCTATGTGGACATCGTTAGCGCGAACACGTCTGTGCGAACTTCACTTCAAAATACGACAACCACGTTCTGCAAACCATAACTGACTACGGAGTGTTAGTGGTTATAAGCAGCAAATATTTTCGCATCCGTTAATGTATAAATTGTATCTATTGAACGAGAACTGACCAAATTTTTAAAGGTGTATGCCTACTATACATGACTGGTGTTTACGGGTGAGAGGGTGGTAGTAGAATTATACATTTAGTATTACATTTATATAACATGGCAAGCATACCTGTAAGTACCGATTTATTTTCAAGCTTAATATTTCTGTATATAAACTTAGTGTTTACTTCTTGTGACTAGTAGATCTTTCATGAAGCTGATTATGTGAACTTATATATAGGATACTGCAAAGTGCTGACTGTCTGTGTCTTAGATATGCTGACACTGAGATCATGACATTAATGCCACATGATTGTTTCAACGTATTTCCTCTGCTTGATCAGATTATGCGAATGGCTCGCTGGTAGACAACGCTCACTTATTCGCCTGCTAGTCAGCTCGTTACTAATGTCCGATACTAAGAACGTCTAAATATTGTGATTCAGCATGTGCAATGTCGAATTGTTTCTCACAGTAACATCTAATTGGAATGCAATGATATGCTCCCGCAAACCCTCCCTGTTTCGTTATTGAATTACCAATTGATACTCGCCAATTTATCGTTTTTTTTTAGATTTAATAAAATTTGTAGATACAACTAATCGTCCTAATCTGTGGATTCTTACTACAAACCGATTTTAGTAGTACTCGGATACACAAGTGCTCGAGAAATTCCACAGTCAAGGCCGAATTACTATTGTAAATATATATGTTGCATAGTATTGGTCAGAATTTTGTGTTCCCATGGACACCGTGGTGCGTCTCGTGGTAAAATTCTACATTCTACCACACAATTCTAATAGCACCACAAAAACACCAACGAAACACCATCAATCGCCCAAGTCGAATTGGTTAAAAATTCGTGATGGGCTTATGAAACAGATATGCAATGACTACATCCTAATATACTGATTGTTATTCGATATATGACAGAAATGATCCTATGATCCTGAAGAGCTTGTAGAAGAGACGCGAAAAAAGAAGACGCCGTTTCATATTGTCGTCATTTACAGCTTGAAGAGACGAGCTCCCTTGAGGACACTTGTACCACACATGGTTCAGACTTGAAGTACAGTAATGCTCTAAATAATCGACTCTTTAACCACAGCAGAATAATGGGTAACTTTTCAGGATTTAGTCGGAAATATGGTTTGTTGCCATTCATCGGAAAGCTCTCCCCGTGTTTCTTAAATCAACTTCTCACTATAATTTTTACAAGATCGAAGAGTCGAATTTCAAAAGATACAAATACACTCGTAAAACCCAAGGTATCCTGGGGTATTTAAGTAGGTACAATACTTGTCCCGTGTGGAGTACCAAAATGTTGGTACTCTGGGGTGCCTGTCCAGTTACTCCGCAGAGTGCCTGTCCATGTACTCTGGCGTACCTGCATGTGCAGGTACTTTGGACTACATGTACGGATACTAGCTCGCACCAAATATTTCACGCAAGTTTTGGCGGACACTGAAAGCGAACAAGCGTACAAAACATGTGACATTTTTTCGCTTTCGGCGCGCAACTAATTTCGCACATTTTGTCGCTTTCAGCGAGCGCCATTAGGACGAGACATAAGAATGTCATGCAATTCTAAATCAATGCCATACAAGAAAAATATCAATTTCAAGGGCTCGAACTTGAAACTAGAAAATAAAGATACCGCTGATATTTATCAATTAACATCTTAGTAATTGAAAATGGCGCCAAATGCGAACGCTCATGTGTTTCGAAATTTCAAATTCAAATTTGCTTTTTTTCTCGAATTTTGCACTAAATTAATATCATCGCTGTAAGACAAACATATGAACTATATATAATAGATTTTGAACTATATATAATAGATTATGAACTATATATAATAGATTATGAACTATGTATAATAAATTATGAACTATATATATAATCGATTATGAACTGTATATAATAGATTATGAACTATATATAATAGATTATGAACTATATATAATAGATTATGAACTATATATAATAGATTATGAACTATATGTAATAGATTATGAACTATATATAATATAGTATGAACTATATATAATAGATTATGAACTATATATAATAGATATTCGATATAATTGATTTACATTATTGAATAAGTGTTTAGTTGACATAAAACAAATTAGGTTTGTGTGAAAGAATTAACGCGGTGCATGGCGTTAAATTAGGTGAATAGTAGTCATGAATGAGAAAAATTAATGTGGTGTACGGCGGTCGCAAAAAAATAACACAGCGGTAATTTACTTGGTTAGTGTGATATATACTAGTACCGCAGTAAGATTACAGAGGATACAATTAACTGCTCGCAATCGCGGTGATACCACTTGACCGTGATTGAATGGCGGTACAACCACGGTCATTAACGGCCTACAACCTTACCAGTCCATAGATATATCACAACGCTATCTCTCACTAGGCCTATCAGTTCGCCACATACCATGCAGACAGCAGACTCCGTAACTGGGCGATGATTCTGTGACATGGTTCTCGACGCATAGCCGCACATATGTTTCGTTGGAAATAGATGAATATGATGCATCATGAGCGACTTATCTGTATTCACTTGTAAAATCGCGATAAACGTGATAGCCACATCCAATCAGCTTGGAGCCAACGCGTTTGCACTCTTGGAAACTAACATATATGTTTTAAAGCCATATAATACCATTGGCACTAATGGAAGTTACCACAGTTAGGCACCCCAGGGGTCTATAGAGTGCATATATGGATTGTTTTATCTAAGGGTGTACAGCACAGACAGTGGAAATTTGCTATCTGCATTAGCACTTTCTTGCACCCGTGGTGACTCTGTGTCTTTTCGATTATGTCAGTTTTGACATAGCCAAATGACGTATTTATATCGACCTGTATTACATAGCGTATTGACGTGCGCTCGCGCTACATTATGGCGATCAGTCAGATTCGTTGGTGTCACCCTACCGATTTCACTCCATGACGTCACCCTTACGCAGTACATGCCGGTGACGTTACGGAGTAGATTATAGCGTTGACGCCCTTGGCACTGACTTCCGTTACTAGCTCGTTGCTATATAAACAAACCAGCGATGTGGATTTTGTCGAAAATTGACTGTCAGTACATTCGCCCTGTATACATGTACTTTCAGAAAATACAAAACACCACAACGTTATACGCCACCAATGTCAGTGTCTCGATATCATTTGACCAAATTTCTTGACATGAAACCGCGACAGACACGGCGTGAAATACATCGCATTGAGTAAACAATTTCCCATTGTTTCAATTAAACTTCAAGATCGCGGTAAAATCAAAACCGCAATTTGTAAGTGGTAAACATCTGAAAAAGACATCAGGTACATGCAGAAACTAATTGTTGTGCATATTTATTTCTATTTGAGGTGGCAATTTTTCATGTTTATCAGTATTTTTAACGATAAGAGCGATGGTAATTGGGGGACTATATATTTTATCTAGCGCATTAAATTTAAAATAAAAAGTCCTGATTGGCTGAGTGTTTTCTATGGCCGCACATTTCGTTGATAATTACGAGCCATTTGTTTGTCTAAATAACATTTTTAAGTTCGAAGAGCATTATAATGGGGATAACAGTGTGGTGTTTTGTGATTTCGGAAAGGTACATGGCGAATATACTGTGGCAAATACCCATTAACTAAATTCGCCACAGTATATTCGCCATGTACCTTTCCGAAATCACAAAACACCACACTGTTATCCCTTAAATAAAATTATTGAAGATTGTAATTGTCTTTTTTTGCTAACATTAAATTAAATTAAATAAAATAAATTAAGTAAAATACAGTGAAATTATTTTTTTTATTATTTTTTATTACATTTTTGCGCACGTTGGCATCTCTCTGAGTGCATTCTAGTTAACAATGGCAGTTGGTGGCTTCTACGTTTGCCATTTAATAAACAGCAAAACACAGCATACGTACAGGAGAAACGTGATCCCAAACATGAGTTAAGTATCTCACGCACACAATGTCGAGTCGATGTTATATTTTACTGTCCATTCTAATTTTGAACTGATAATCGATAAATATATTGCAAATCTGTGAAAGTCAACAGCCAGCCTACCTACGTCACAAACACTCCAAGTGTTTTCATGAAATATTAATACCAGTCAGTGAAAAAATATGGTTTTCGTGCACGACTTCCTGTTAGCTAGCTTTGTCACGTCACGAAGAATTGACGCGCCATCGAATACCTCGTTCTCTTATGGCCGATGGTGCACGAACGCTTAAGACGGGAGCAAATAGACAATAAGGTGTATGTGCCTCCGACAAATACCAAAAGGACTTCCACCAATATAATGTTTGGGATATCGAGTTTCTCTATAGGACCATTGATTTCCTTCCGTCAATAAGTGATATGTACGCTTTAGCCTTCTGTGACATGAATATTATGAAAGTTTGTTCACGTCGAAATCATAGTATTTAAAGGTACTCAATCCCATTCGATGGTCCCCGTATCACCAGATTCCAACAACAACAACAACAACAACAACATTTTTTTTGAAATGCCGCTTCAGTTATCATAATCTAGTAATTGGCCCAACAATAATGCTAACCACAGTCAACAATAGTATAAAATTAACAAAAACCTGTTATTTATCAACATTTTGTTTAACGAAATGTTGCCGGTTTGTCAAATATCTGTCACAAAAGAGCCACCTGAGTTTAGAGATGTCCATCTCCATGCGCAATTTGGTCAGAGACGTCATCTCGTCGCCTGTTTACTGGACCTCTTAAAATTATCGGTGGTGAAATATAATACATTTCAAACATCGATATTTGATCACTCTGAGCTCGGATGGGTGGGTTCCTGAGCTCCAATCAGATATGTTTTACACCCGAAGCCAAGGAAATAGTAATTTGCGAGCGTTAATTCGGATTATGCATCTTTAAGGATACATCGTCAGATTTGACATCAAATCAGTCAAATGGCCAACACCAATATTCCGCTTACCAGGCAAATAAAAATGAAAAATACGTACAAGCAATCCAATTTGTACGCGTAACACTTACCATACCGTACAGATGCCAAACTAGCATCAAAAATGGAGTTCGGATGGGGAAGATATGAGCAAGCATATGCATGACGTTATAACACCACCTTTAAAATCAGAGCCGAGAGTACCCCTTGATCGTTTTCGTATTATTCAACTTGTGCATATAGTTAAAGCTGCATCCATGGTTCCAGACCTCCAGTTACAACAACAACAACAACAACAAATCTAATTTGACATCGTTTTCTGGTTTGTTCTGTTGAAAACTAAATATGACATATATAAACTAGACCTTTTTGTTATTTAAAAATAATCTAAAATGATATAAATAATGTTTGGTGTCCCTCCAAAACATCGAAACTATATGACATAAATGTATAGAACATTCAATACCAATAAAAATAGCGTATTTCCAATTACACTTCTTGTACTAAACATGTTATTTCATACAGAGTAAAATTGGTTTCGTAAAGATTATCCTGGAAGCTAGAGTACGTCTTTAAATCCAGTTTTTTGTCACCTGAGATATGTAACCCTGTCTATACTAAATGGATTATCACAGACAGTTAAATGCACGGGCGGTGTTCGTTGCAGAAATATTCATATTTGTTCAAATCGCCATCAAGAGAAGGAATATTAAAATATATATAGTTTTGCTCATATGCCAAACATAATCAGCGCTTAAATACATGTAGTATATTGTCGACAAGACGTACGGCGGTGTACGTAAACAAGAACCTGCTCGTGTTACAGAAGTTTTGCTTCTGTTTACATAACACCTGCGCAATTCTATTGGTTAATCACACACAAATGATATAAACGCTCTTTATTATTTCCATATCAGGAAAACAGTAACAAATAACGCTCTTTATGTTTACCATATCCGGATCTAAACAAAAGCCAGATTCTGTAACGTTTTTTTGCTTTTGTTTACATAACAAAGATAAACATTTGACAATAACATACTGTTTATGCCATATTTCTTATTGTGCATGGTATATTACATTGAGTGAACAAAATAAGAACCTTTAATGACAATAGTGTATATGGTGAGGTTTCCCGATGTTTTGTATTGCCAGCCGTATCTCTGGATATACATATGATGAGGACGGGGCCGGGCGTCTAATCTGTATGTTGCTATATTAATATATCGGGCAACTAATCCTGGATATGTACATTGCTCATCCTGTGTTTACCCAATCTGACCTACTCACTCAAAGTGGTCAGCAAAATAATTGGGCGCGCTTTTCAAAGTTCAGCTAAATTGCATTTGAAGCCAGTTATTTATATCGATCACATTATAATAGCTAAGAGTTTGGAAATTTTATAGTGGGCTGACTTAATTTGCTGCGTGGGCTAGGCTCAAGTTGTCGGCAGATTTTGTGAAAAATAATAAAAAATACACTCAGCCTGTTTATGGGAATAAATCATCAAAAAGCTATATAAATATAAGAAAATAAATAAGAATTAGTAGGTGTGTGGGGGATACGGCGCTGTGTTCGTTGAGGCTCCGCGGTTGACACTATGTACCCAAACGGCAAAGGAATGTCCACCAAGTGACAGAAATTCTCACCAAGACTTCCCCAGTTATTTACCCTAGAATACATCATATAGTATGGTCGTTGAAACTGAATTTGGGGATCAACCCGGAAGAAATTGGATACAAGCTGATTTTGGTGTCATTCGACGCGGAAAAAACTTAAGGAACAACATATCCAAAATCCGCAAAAATCCGCTTATGGGAAAATTCAGGATCCAAGATGGCGTCAAAGATGGCCGCCAAATGAATAGTTTTCCAGTCTAAGCCCACTGACATGCAAAACCCTCAGTGAATATGGAAAAAATATCACCAAAACGGATTCCACATTGATAGTAACATATGTTAGAACATATATAGAAATAATTTGATTGTCAATTGTGACAGACTTCTGTCAATATAACCGCCGAATTCGAGAAAATTATATCTTCAAGTATATATTTTGGCAAATCATATTTGTCTGGGATACATGCTAATTTTGAATCATTCGAACCGGTAAAGCCCCAAGGAACAACATATCTAAAATTTGCCGAAATCCGCACATGGACAAACATTTCAGAGCACTTTGAATTACAACACATGTTTGACTATCAAAGTCCGTTTTCATCAATTTACGTAACCGGTTATGAACATGGACGAATTTATGCGCTTGATTTGTCTATATAATCTACTAGAACTGCGAAAAATAGTGCGACTCGCAAGGTATATAAGCTGGCTCGCAATATCTACAATAAAGAGCGTTTGCTACAGAACACATGTTATAAGCTTACAGGCAATTTCGTCCTGTATTACAATAAAGAGCGTTTGCTACCGAGCACGTGATATATGCTTGTTCTCACAGATGCGCATTTTAGGTCTCGCCTATCGGCTGCTTTTTCGCAGATAGTCCCAACGCTTGTATTGTCCCATTTCGGTGCTTGTATTGTCTCATTTCGGGTTGTGTATGTCCAAGTAGTGACAGTTACTATAGTCATACTTTGATTTGCAACAGGACTGGATTGAAGGCTTATAACTTTTCTCCTGTTGAAACATAAAGGTGCTAACGTGCGCTGGAGACCTGTTACTATACATGTTCTATATTTCTATGTATTCAATGTATTGAGAATCCATTTATCAGTTGGTCTTATATTGAATACAGATTCATGGCAGTATTTGCGAGCCGCAAGAAGTTATGCAATTTCGGGATGACATGTGTGTTTTATACCCACCCGGTTTTTTTGACAAACCTCCCGTCATCGTGTCCAAGAAAGGCATTGTGACATTGATCAATTTATGTGATAAACCTGGGCGGCACGACCTGAAAGATTATTTGAATAAGCGCTATCAGATGACACCAGTCGGTAACGTTCTTGTCCATTCGGATTGCCGTAGAGATTTCCCAGACCCAAAAAGGCGACAACCGTTTGGTCGAAATAACTCCCAATAAACAACTTAGATATGGTGTGTTGCCATTTGATTTCAAGACAGACTGTATTTTCTGTGGTACGCCTGCCACTGTAGATCATTGACATCCAGACAAATCAGGGGTGATGAATGTAACAACCATCCCGGTGCGGTATGTGTATGGCCCCAACACAGTTACACATATGATATTGGGAAGGCAATATCAATGGCAATATGTGGACATTTCTTAACTGATGCTCTTACACATAAGCTGATTTCAGACATTGTGCCATCTACAGAAACAGGTATAAGTCCGACGAGCCCATGGGGTGGCCAAACAGTGCAGAAAGTGAACGTGCTCGATGCTTCGCCAGATGCCACAGAAGCTATAAATAAGTCTGACGAAAACACAATTCCTAGAATCGAGAAGGTTCAGATGAACGCAATAAGTGATTTATACAAAGCCATTGAAAGTAGAGTAATTCCTACAACTGCTGTGTCTGGGTATGAAACTAGAGAAATGTTTGAGGAAATATAAATCGTTGCTTATTGAGAAATCTTCAACAACAAAGTTGTGGTTTCGGTATATGGAATATGTGCAAACGTTGAAGAATTAAACCAGAACAGAGAGGACAGGGAATTGGAGTCTACATCTCGCTACTGTGGGACAAATGCTCAATCTATTTGCCGCAAACGGTTACGCAAAATCGGAAATGGGTTTCATGTTGTACGTAGGAGCAATATATTATGGGCAGGATCGTCAACATATCTCACAATAGAACAAGTCCTTATGCGTTCTATCAAAAACATAGGAGGGCTTACCAGGGGTACAGGAATGACAAAATCTGTCCGAATGCAGTGGTTATACATCATGAATAGGTGTGCCGAGATTCATGATGCCATGGCAGAATTAACTAAACTTAGCCACACCACCAGTGAAATGCACGAGGAGTTCGGGGTAAGTAGGAGCAAACGTGACTCTGATGATTTGATAAGCATACAACGTTGGTTTGACGAACATGAGCCTTTTGATTTGAGTGTAAACTGCGCTCCCTGTCGTCTGAGTTAACATCTAGTGATGGGGACGGTGTTACCTGTATTTATTCTGAACGTGTCGGTTTCGAGATCCACAAAAAGCTCAACAACACGAGTATCACAGGTGCATATCAAAAGGAAGGATCAAATAAAATCTCTTGACCTTATATCCTGGGATCAGAGTCGAGAATCCAACTATGCTATTCTCACGATGAATGTAAACATATTTTGTTTCCAAATCCAAAGAATAACATAATATATAGATGACACATATATACAAAATAGAAAAGTCAATGTATTCACAACTAAGAGATAGAGCTACTCCCCTAACATTGATAATAATAGACTGACAGTACATACCATAAAATCGAAATTAAGCACAGAACACACGTCGGTATCTTAGCAAAAACATGTCCACAGTTTATTCGACTGGATAAGTTGATAATGTAATGTTTTGGAGCTTCCTCTTTCAAATGGTATATATTATGGAATATGTTGTGTATATATTGTGATCTGGAGATTCGAAAAAATTAAGTGTGCGTTTAAGAGTAAAATTCCTGTTTTTCAGTGCATGGTGTATAATTGGACAGGGTATTTTAAAAGTGCTAGGTGATTAATTATTTAGTAAATGGTCAGGACGAAATGGGGGTGGGTATGTAGAGCGGCGGGTCAACATAAATATATACGTTTGTATTGTATTCTTGATTGGAAATTTCCGTCAAACTGTTTATGCTATAAAACAATCACCCACTCAACACCAACGCTTCCCAATTGTTTTTCCTTCTGTATTGACTGGAATAGTAGACGGAAATAGGTTTGTATCATGTTTACCTCAATGCAGAAGAACCAATTATATTTCCAAACCGTATTCAGAACACAAAGGTATCGAATTCCCATTCTCTCCAACGATTCTTAATGCGAGAAATTCTATTCTGAGGATAATTGGGAAACATTGACGCGGATAGCAACAAAACGGAAACAAGAAGAACGACTTGACTTTTTGATGGCATTGTGATGTGAGCACCTATTATAGCCAGGAATTCTCTTCGCTCCGATCGCATAAATGTCAGGCGTCGATTGTGAGACAAATTGCTGTTCATTTACTCGCTCCCTCGATAGTCGACAATGGCACTTTAACTCGACTTCTATGGAAAATGCGTAGTTGCTGCGAAGTCATTTCCTTCCTTCTTCGATTAACTGCAGTCCCTTATATTTGATCGATGGGATAATCTTCCATTGTGCAGATCACGAGGTGTGTAAAATGGCATCAGTTGTTCGAGATGGAGATATTCCTATCTCACTGAGGCACTGTGGTCATAAATTTTCGTCATTTACACAGGGCTCAATAGCGCTCAAATTGGGCTACGCTCAGACAGCATTCAAAACTAGTCAGAAAAAATCTTTGCAAATATATATCCATTTTCAGTGATATTTTTGTTAAATTTAAAAGTATATATGGACATATATTCTATTCTTGTAACACCTCTTAGAGCAATGGAATGTCAAGAGTGATTCATGATTGTTTCTTGCCAGATATTTGAAGGGTAATTTCCGTCAAATGTCCGTTGTTCATCAACTTGTATAACCCTCCACGAGGAATTGCCTCAAAAGTGCAATACTAAGTTGACAGCGAGTGAGCGCACCCTTACTCGGTCGGGAAACATGTCTTTGTTTTATTGAAGCAACGTGAACCTACATTTGCTCATCGTCATCGTCATCGGAAGAGGGCACATAGGGGGTTTAGTCGAACCCGCATTCGTCTAGGTTCGCGAACGGTAGCCCACCAAGACATGACCCATGAGTGACGATTTAAACACCGAGAACAGTCAAGAAAAGACAAAAAATCTAGAATCCAACTAGACGAACATGACGTCACGGTGTTCACGGGCCAGTCTCGTCAAGATCTGTTGGGGTGTTCGGCATGATAACTAGCCGTTCGCGAACAATTAAAAACGCCTATTCGAATATACCCATGTAGTGACGTAGTGCATGTGGCGTGATTAAACAATTGCCGGTTCGTGTGCATGGGGTGACAAATTCTCGGCTAAATGCATTAATTTTGATGCTAAATTCTCCACGCAACGTAAATTTTGGCAAAACTACAGAATCAACGAGAATGATATTTAAAACATACTATATACTACCGAAAACCAGATGTGTTAAGAAATGGATGTAGTTTGAGTGTGATTCATTGAAGCCAAGGTACGCAGTTCACCTGCACTAAATATATATGATCCAACGGCTATATACATACCCCTCAACAAAAACACTCAAACAACATTAACATCTTATATGTTAGTAATTAGCTTACTCTTTATTAATTATATTAAAGATACGGGCGGCGTTGGCGGTGGGTATGCTGTTAAAATATTTACCTCCGTCAAAAACCGCCACAAACAGAAAGAATAGTAAAATATAGATATACTTTGTTCTTTTACCAATCAGAAATATGGCATAAACAGTATGATATTGTCAAATGTTTGTCCTTTGTTGTGTAAACAAAAGCAAAAAACGTTACAGAACCTGGCTTTTGTTTATATCCGGATATGGTAAACATAAAGTGCGTTATTTTTTACTGTTTGCCTGATATGGAAATAATAAAGAGCGTTTATATCATTTGTGTGTAATAGAATTGCGCTGTGTTATGTAAGCAGAAGCAAAACTTCTGTAATACGATCAGGCTCTGTTTATGTACACCATCGTACGTCTTGTCGACAATATACTATTTACGCGCTGATTATGTTTGGCATATGAACAAAACTATATATATTTTAATATTCAATTCTGCAACGAACGCCGCCCATGCCTTTAACTCAGCCGAATTTATACCTGTCTGCAGTTTGGATATTATACCATGCCGCATTGTAAGTCAGCAAAATAGTCTACGATTTGACGTCGGCTCTTGTTGTGATGTGTTTTATTGGGATATGAAATGCATGACCCAATTGACAGCTAACAAATCACGGAACAGCATTTATTGTAACACACACCACGGGCTATGTAAATATATTAACTTTTCAAGACATGTGGGAAAGGGGATGAGAACATGTTTAGACTTTCGTTAAATGAGTTATGTCATTCTTCAGGTTCGACTGTTGCTTTTTTTGTTATAAACGCACACGTTACGTCAGCACCGTGGGTTGTTGGCTGAACATATAACGATATATAACTGCACCATGCAGTCTATGTTCTTGCGCATACAATTCAAATAGTTCGCAATTCTTCCAAAACTGCGTGCATCACACACTCTAGTATATATGTTTAGCTGTAATTATACAACTGTCATATCTAACTAGATGAAGAGTAATTAAATTGTATTGCAGAACTGAGCTGTTAAATTGAGCTATATAACATCCCGTCCTCATTTTGAATCTACATACTATAGTAGTTGCTCCATGTTATCACTTCGTCTGGGGATCAAAGTAAGTTGCTAATTGCATGGTATATACTAGTTACTTAGTAGACACATTTCGCATAATGAACTACGACAGATAACTAATACGAATAGCTAATTGTATAGTCGTAATTTTTTCTGACTGGCTCAGGGGGGGGGGGTGGAAAAATGTTTTTTCCGGGCACGTATGCCGGGGTGGGTGGGTGATCGATAGGACCAACAAACAATTTTTTCCGTAACTCAAAAATATTTTTCCTGCAAGTCTTTTTGACTGTTTTGGCAATGCGTTTGGCTTAAAACACATCTATATGTCTCTATTAACATAAATGACAAATTTCGTGATGATCAGACAAACAGTATAGCCTGTAGCCCATGCTAATGGGTTGTATTTTGAAATCCAAGATGGCTGCTGGCAGCTATGTTTTTTTGGACCGAATGACCCCAAAATGACTTGTTCCTATTTACATGTCAATGTTAACATCCATGACTAATAGTATGCACAGAAATTCATATACAGCTGTTTACAGTGAATTCCCCCCGCAAATCTCTGTTTTAGTGTTAAAAGGGGGTGGGTGTCCAAAAATTGTCGGAAAAAACTGCCGAAAACGAAAACAAAAATTGGACGCGGGGGTGGGTGGTCCCAACAAGGGTCGAAAGTCAAAAATCAGCATATGTGCCTGCAAATTTTTTCCGACCCCCCCCCCCCCCCCCTGACTGGCTAAAAAGATTTATCGCAGAATTGACGACTACGGGCCCGTTTGTGAGAAAATCGTACCGTTGAAACTTCGTACCACTTGCAATGTTGTTCTTTTTTTGTCGCGTTTGCTTGCTTATTTGTTTAATTGGAGGTTACGTCAACTTAAGCCTAAGATCACATCACGACATCACAGAAGCACAATTAGTTGATGTGTATGTTCCACTTTCGGAGAGACTTTTACCTCAGACAGTAGTTTCTTTGTGTTATGTTAATACATGCTCAAATCAATAGATACATATACTGACATCTCACCCCACCGCTAACCCCATACGAATAGTTTGCACTTAATTGT
Organism: Siphonodentalium dalli; assembly: GCA_032622095.1. Lineage (NCBI taxonomy): Eukaryota > Metazoa > Mollusca > Scaphopoda > Gadilida > Siphonodentaliidae > Siphonodentalium > Siphonodentalium dalli. The sequence continues at coordinate 209,318,302 of CP136061.1, forward strand.
GTGGTTACCAGCTCATAGTCACGATAATTACATGCAACGCTCGCTTTAATGAGAAAAAGCAAGACCGTTGCTGTGACTTGTGCCACCACTGCACAACCTGAGACATTTTCTGGAAACTCTCGATAAAAAGGTTATATTATTAAGTAAATCAGAGTTATATCTTTAAATTATGAAAGTTTATTAAATAGATCGGAGCGATGCTCGTCGTATAAGGGGCATGCGAAGAAAAAAAGTGGTTCGCATCTTCAGTTCCATAGCCATATGAACATATTGCGTGCGGGGATATATGATTTCTCGATTAATCCCATGAAGTTCAAATCACTACATCTACACCAGATTCTACATTGGATCATGTTCAGCAATCGTTTCCAACAATTAAAGCAATGGGGGTATCTTAGTAGTTTCTTTATCTTTTTTAGTTTAGTTCTCTATAATCCCACACATTGGCAGACGACGTAATGGATAATCGAGGTACCAAATTGGTGCACGTCTCCATCTCCACAATCTGCAGGGGACTCAATTCTGTGTCTATACATGTAGGTCTCCAGTATAGCAGATGAATCAATGCAGAATGCGATCATTTAGCAGTTGTGATGACCTATTGTGCTCACCTATTGTGAGGAAATTTATCTTAATAACAATTGATGTCTAGTGTAAGGCATGCAACATATTTCACAAATCGCATTTGACCAACCAGAGAAGAATGCGACATCGCATTAACCTGGATCTTACCTTTTTCTTTAAATTTGGAGGTCCGAACCCATGCATACATCTTTGACTACTTTAACCACTTAAACCTGATATATCCTTTTCTGATCAGCACCACCATCTCTTTACTATATTTTCATGAGAGCAAGTGAACACGGGGAGAGGATCATTAATAAGTTGCAAAACTTGTACTCCAATCCCATGTTACCATATCACATATATAAATATATCCTATATTCTATACTTTAACCTATATATTAATGGCACAATAAATGTTACTGCAGTTGATGAATTTGGTGACGATAGTCCGCTGTGTGGGGTCGTACTGTAACTAAATTCACCTACTGGGGACCTCATCTGAACATGCCCGGCACTATATGCTCAGGTATCATTTGGGTTATCTTCAAAGAGTCAATACATCAGGAGACGGGCAATTTCGGATTCGAAATGGTTGGTCAACTATCCAATGTCTGACCGTTCCCTGCAGCCGGTTTTTATACACACTGCAGGGTGATCGCTCTTGAAAGTCCGACAGTTCGACGCCGGGGATATGAAATCATTTGGAATTCTGATTGGCGGTCGTTCCAAAAGACGTTGATGGCGTTTGGTCGACGTGGTTCCAATGAGGCACGATCAATTAATTGGTAGAAAATTGGAGAAGAATTCAACACAGCTCTCTCCCAGACGTCGTTAACAACTAAATACGGAAAGTAATCGCCAGCCTCCGAATTCAATATAGATTCCCATTTCATTGACCGGAATACAGAACGAAACGAAACGACACACTTAACGAAAACACAGAACGTATAAGCAGAATTGCCTACGTTAAGCGACCACAAGTGTTCTTGGAATCCTATCCATCACCGCGGATTCAGGAACGGCGATCCACCAATGCTTTGATCATCCCACATGATTTCGTGTTCTCGTTGTTTGATTCGCATTTGCTAATTTGGGGAATTGTGTGCATGGCATCAGAACGACTAGATTTATCAGCCGTTTACAATATTTCTCACAAACGCTGTCACGGTGGTTTCGACTTGACGAGTATCACGTATTCAAAATGGCCGAGGCGATTGCAATCGCGACCAGAAACGAGTAAAGGGGCAATCAACTGGGATATGACATATTATATAGTATTTTGGCACCTATACTATTTTTCAAACAAGCTGATACCTCATTTGTTTCCAAACGCACAGTTTGATTAATCGAACATGCTGACCAACGATGTCAGTCGAAGGCTCACCATTGGTGTATACATGTAAATGTATATGAACTGGTAAATTTGACGAACGTCCGACTGGCAACTTTAAATTTGTCAGAATGTTATAGAAAACTGCTGAGTATTTCGAACAACTAAGCTATAACTTGATTTAAAAATAAACTAGCTTATGCTCGTACATGTAACAGTGAATATGCTATGTTTTTGTCAGTTCATCATAGAGTATGTGTTTGCGCTCGCCTCGGCCATTTGAATGTGTGGTACTCACCAATGTCGAAACCACGTGATTCCACACAGTGGCTTTATACTAGCAATGTCCGCAGTATTTAAGAGAGGACGATAATTTTCGGGTTGCATGCTGTAGACACGTGGCTTTGTTACTCACTTCGTTTTTGACACCAGTCCTTTCGCATAATCAATTGGCACAAATAAGAATTACGAATAACGTATACATGTAGTAGTCGTAACAAAAATTTCAGAGAGACCAAAAACGTTTTGACTGAGTCCGTTGGTGAGAATATAATACCGTTCAAAATTATTGCTACTCACCGTAAGGTGATATAGTTTTGTTTGCCGTTATCATTTGTACTTAATTATGTTGTTATCAGGGCATAGTCAGTGGTAGGCTCGATGAGTGCACGCAAAGCTCGGTGTCCATGCTTGGCTCCTCGAAAATATAATCGTAACTATACGAATATGGCAAAACGAGAACTGATAGAAAGAACACAAATTCTAGTGACGTAGTACCATATTTGTAATTCTTATGAGCGGTATTTCATTGTGCGGAAGGTGTTCACTAAATTTCTAGACATACACCGTCAGCATACATGTCCCTGACCACACGCACACGCTATCAATAATTTACATCACGGTTCGTGAGTACCATGCATTCAAAAGGTGCAAACGCACAAAAACATAATATATGAGGAACTGACACAAAACATAGCATTTTGACTGTTACGAGCATGAGTGGCATTGCGGTCTATATGCCCCTTGAGCCTTGGATATTTGGGTGAACGGGCAATTTCACGAGTGATGTACATCTGTTTGTCAGACATTACATCCGTATATTTTGTTTTACAATAAATTATTGTAATGTCATAACACGTGACGAGAACCCCGTTATTTTACTCCCGTATGAACCCCCTTCGTACATGTATAACTCGCTCAAGTTCGCGCGCGTAGGAATTTAATCACCTGTGAATTGGTGTCAACTGGGTGTGAATGGCTGAAAATGGACCAGCCACTGTGCAGTTAGGTCGCCATCGGTCAACCTGTATATGTAGTTCCTACTATGTGTATGTACTATTTTATTGAAAAATATACCGTGAGCTATATAATTATGCGAGTGGTAACCGCTTTACACAGTTAAACACAGCATGCCGAATAGAGCAAATGTTTATCCTAGAGACGATCACATGCAGTAAAATGTCGTATAAATTAAATTATCAATTTAACATTGTAATTCTGCAATGTTTCCTTCGTCGCATGCATGTGCGGGGATGTAAGGGTAGAGTGGAGAGTTTGAGTAAATGTAGTTAAGGGGGAGGTCAAGTGACCAATTATTAATGGCGATTTCCATGCAAATCTGTGGAGCAAAAGTTACAGAGTTGCACATACTTCTGGGTGTGACTTGATGTTGTATTGGAAACAACAGGTATTTATCTAACGGGTCCGCTTGGAACTTGTTCCAGTATAATGTTGGTGTATTTATTTTTGAATTTTATATTGATTTTTCAGATAGGTCAAGTGATGTAATATATTCCAGAAAATATTTCTCAAAAATATAGTTATTGCAAAATTTTATAATTTACCATGCCCGCCAAGCCGACAATCAATACCTGTTGTTTCCAATACCACATCAAGTCGCTCTCAGAAGTATGTGAAACTCTGTAACTTTTGATCCGCAGATTTGTATGGAAATCCCCATTCAAAATTGTTCACTTGACCTCCCTCTTGGCTGCCACAGTTCCTTCTCAAATCTACTTGATGACGCGGAAGACAGTGCCAGTGTCCTTAGATTCGCGCATGAACACACCGCGCCAGGTAATCCCGACTTGTCATATTAGAACCGACAGATGATGAGTCTTTAATCCTTCATACCTAATTAAGTTGTCACAAATATCCTACACTAAGAGGTTTACATTTCCATTAGCTCCCCAAGTTCGATAACTATTTTTACCGCGATTGCTATAAACAATTTTCTTGGTCACTATTGTGAATTAGAACGACAATAATCCACGCCTGTTCACTTCCAATATTACCCCTGCTTAAATTGTCACACGCCAGTACGGGAAGTTGATATAAAGAATTAAGTATAGTATTAAAGATGTCTACGTACTTGATATATTCGTGATAATAACGTCTGTATCGTCAGATAATCTTCAGGATGGCGCAATATGAATATGAATATGAATAAGACCACACAAATAAATAATTACATCAATACCAATTTGAAAATTACGACATATTCAATAGTTATGAAAACTGATGCGTTTATACAAAAATATTATTAGGATTTCCCAGCATGTAAACTAAAAATAAACAACGCAATTACACGCTACTAATAAATATAAATTCCAATAGCAAGATTTGGTTTTATGGCCCTTTAAGACCAGTCCACAGACACAAAATGGACTCACTTAGGCCACATTTAATAATAGTACATGTAGACAGTACGTTTCACGTTGGGTGCGTATGCTCCTGGTACTATATATACACACACACCTTTATTGCCCTCCAATTTCTGAAGAGTGATACATATACATATACATGTTAACGTATATGCAACATGTTACAAAACTATAGTGAAATGGAAAGACAAAAATAAGTTGGGAGAAAAGAAACATACATATATATATATATGAACCACGTCCTAATAAATAGCATACATACACGCTTACAAAAACTGGCATTCAAGACACGCGCGCACATGTAAAAACAATCCAGACAGTCACACACGCACGCACAAGCTCGCAGACACTCACGCACTTACCATGAATCTGACGTTCAGTACGGATACAGACACGTTTATGTTACATGCAAGATAAAACTATAATATTCCATAAGCACACCTAAATTGAATTTGTGCATGTAGACAGTACGTTTTACGTTGGGTGCATATGTTCCTGGTACTATGATGTGATCAGATATCATTAGACAGGTTCAGCCACACATACGTGTAACTTGTAATGTGTGCTGCCATTGTATGGCAACGACAGTCACCTGAATCACGTGACCATTCCTCTACACGTACACGGTCACAACGTTCTGTTTTCTGTCGAACGTGTAGCACAACGAAACATGTAGCAAAAAGCATCATTCAATCTATTAACGAATGAACGATCAACGATATGGAGGCATGCAATGTGTCTGCACGGAAAGATACTGTTTGAATGAAGCCCATTAACACTGTGTACAGTCGATAACCGCAAATGGAATCGGAAAATGTGGAATATACGCCTCGGAATATACATCAGGGTAGTGATTTTGGCTTCTAATGACTCTCAGTATCAGAATTGTTTTTAATGGTATTTTCTATAGACGATATATTTCCAATTACATGCAGCATGCAGACGAGCATTATCGGCTCATGTTCTGTTGTCGAAAAAAATAAAGCGAAGGTCTAAAACTCAGTGTATTTTCAGTGTTGACGCAGGGCCGAAAAATCGTTTGGTCATTTTTTTGGCCAATTCTGATTTTTTTCTCTCGCCAAATTAAAAAAAAGTTTGACCATTTTAAATCCTCATTTTCTTGTCACACAATTAATGATTTTTTTTTATTTAACATCTAACATTCTATATAATTATGTTCATACCTCCAAATACGGTGGTTTGTCTTATTTAGTCACACCATTGTTACTTGCCAATATACTACTACCCATCATCTACCATCTACCTTTGACAGGCAAACGATTCATTAGTGTTAATCCTCATTACTGATTTATTACATTGTTTGGTAGTGCACTACCATGAGTCCACATTGTTACCCATTAAGTGGGCTATGTCTGGAGCAGGGTCGGCGAACTACTGTCAACTAAGACAGCATGCAATGCTACTAACTTTAGAACATTACAAATACTGAACGAAGTCAGGTCTTTTGAAACCTTCAAAAATTATATTTCCAATCTCTCAAACGTAGTAAAATCCATTGTTTTTGTCTTCTGTTAATTTTTTTTTTTATTCTATATATACAATGAAGATGAGGATATGTGAAATTCAAGATTTTTCACCTGATAGATCCAGAGAAATTCTTTGTTGAAAATCTCTTGCAATTTTTGCCTTGATGTATGCAAAACGTGCGTCTGACCCGTAATGGCGAGAAATGGTTTGTGCTTCTTGAGTGTAATTTGCTTGATCGCTTATAGATATTAATTTAATATACATTTTTTTTATATGTTTATAGTACGTGATATGGAGATTACATGCAAGAAGCTATCTATCTTTTAAAAAGAATCTGTTTGCACTCACACGCCCGACTCACGACCATTACGGAGAGGTATCGACATCCCCGGACATGTCACTATGCGAACTTGCGGCGAGGAGAGGAGGCATACAACGAAATCACGCAGTACGTTTTTCGATGTGTCTGAAATTCTTTTGCTCCTGGAATCATTTTCAGAGCACTGGTCATGGCACTGATGGTCGATTCACGATGCTAACGGCACTGGCAATGCAGATGGTGAAACAAAGCCCGAGCGATACAATGTCGTGGATTCGATCACCCGACGGGTCTTAGGTACACCTCAAAGCTCGGCCCACTATATAACCAACTGAGCTGTCCAGAGCTCCATACAACAACATAATATGAACAGTAACAGCTCTGAACATAACGCGATATTATAAAATCAGTGATATGACAATATTAGTAAATTTGAGAAACATATTGGTCGGAAATTTGATGTTGTGAGAAACTTGAGCTTCGCTTTCTAAGGTTTTTTCTATAAAATTATCGCATGGATTGTTGCGATAAATACAATCCAATACATTTTACGACCATCTATTTTGTACACACGCGATAATCACACCATCTGTATTTCTTTCAAATTGTCACACATCCCACTCTCTATTGTGTATGTTATCCCCTTGTTGTAAAAATGAATACGCTCTGTCATATCTCATTACAAGAAGAGTGATAAAATTGAAATGATATAGAAACTGGAATAGCTTATATACACTGGCAACGAATACCGAAACAATTCACACATGACGGCGAAACTGGTTTAGTATATAATTATTTATGGGCTATGTTTAACCCTTCCATGACTAGAGCTTCCTGAAATGTTGCGAAAACCCTGTGCCAATGCATACTCATATGTGCGAGTCTCCCATAGGGAGCCTCTCCTATATAAGATAATTATTTGGCCTAACATATTTACCCTGATGGGAGACTCGTATATATAAGAGAATGCACTGGCACATGATCGTTATGCTGCACAAGCGCTGCTTCCGTCGTGAAAGTGTTAACCATTTGTTTATACTAAATACTCATTGTCGGGTAGTGAAACTTATTATCTGAATATTTCCCACAAGTTATGGTATGAATCCTTGTGCATTTTTATCATTGGACAATCCATTTAGTAAAAACAAATTGTTAAAACAATGTGTGGACCAAACCGGACGCTGCATTTGCCACTCTTACCTCAATACAATTTTAAAATATGCCTTGAAGTACATTTATCAGCTTTTTTAAATTCTGTTTGACAATAGGAATACAATAAAATTGCCAAAAAATATTTAAGTCTGTGTACCTTTCGGCTTGTGTTATCTGTCATCATTCGAACATATCTCTCGCCACCACGAAATGCCGAATCTATTAAACAATGGTTTTCGCTATCATGGTGAAACGCGTGTGTTTGTTGCAAACTCAATTTCATGGTAGCCCCGTTTTCATGGAAGTGGGATCTATATAGTGCTGACATATATACTTCCTCTTTCACCACATACTTATCATGGATATTTCGATGGGTTCTAGTTATGTAGACACCCATGCATCACTTAAGTGTCAAAAAACAGATAAGATAGTATGACTCATATATTCAATTATTCCAATAGACGCTTAGAGGATTATATCGGTGTAGTTTTTCTCAGTCACTATCGATGCCCGCTAATCCATTAACGAGCCAGACTCCATAATCAGTATGTTCTCCCTAAAATGCGCACATTATCTGCTTATAATTGAACATTTTTAGGTATATAATCTACTTAGAATCGCCTAAATTTGAGTCGATAATGTGCTGAAATGAAAGCGTTTTTGTCACGTTATCGACTCATAATGAGTCGATTCTAGGATATTATGACACAAATAACACCTCACGACTTTAACATGTGTTTTCACTGTGCCCCGCGCCATATAACGAATAACGGATATGAGTCCATTTAGGCTTAATTCAGAATCAAATAATCACATTATGAACCTATTTCACATTACAGGTCGATTATGTGCGTATTTGCGCGTGGATATATATGTTGTGGCATAATCCATGATGGAATATTCAATCGCATGAATCAGCATATCTTCAGTTACGGGCGACCTATTACAAAAAACATTTTCGGTAACGTGCTCAGTGAATTAGCGGGCATCGATACTGAGAAAAACTACACCGGTGTAACCCTTTAAAATTGTGCATATTAATCCGCTGGTGTGATCGACGAAAGGTTAACAAGTCGATAAAGGTAAACGCAAGGACCGGGCTGATTTATTAGCTAATCGTAAAACAAATTTGATCGGGTGACCTTGGTGCGCATCTATCATCCCCATGTTAACACAAATCGGCATATCGCACATGACTTGCAGCACTTATTCCGAAGGACCATATTCTAAAAGAGATTTTGCTTTGCGTCAACCCCCCCCCCACCAAACATTCGTTGTAAAATCGTGTCTAGCAGCATCAATGTGCATGTGACTAGGACATGGAGCGAATGCAAAAATGAGGGAGATCAAAACGTGGAATTTGTAAGATTATTGAGAACAGGGAGCTATATACTAAAGATTGCAGAAATTACCGAACACAGTCGGGAGTATATATACATGTATAACATCCTAAAATCAAGCAAGAGTAGCGTTTATAAAATAATTAAATCAAACTAACCGCGTTACGATCTTGTAACACATGTATGCGCGTGAAAGATCTGGGCGATGGACACCACTTTGTCTTGGCGTGCGAGTAAAATTTCCAACTAATGGTTGTGTCAGGCATGAAAATATTCATTTCTGAGAAGACAGCAAAATTGAAAGTATCGCGCACTATCTATCAAGCGTGCTACAAAACAATACTGCACCCGAGCACACTTCGTAACCAGATAAAAGCAACCAAAGGGAAACACATAGATGATGACACATACCTACATATAATACGCTTAACCCAATTACGAAGCAATTCACCAGCGGCGAAACTGGTTAATAAATTAAAAGTTTCAGGGAATTGATTAAAGAAATATGTGGACCAAATCGGACGCGGGATTTGCCACGATTATTCTCGTTCATGTCACGGATTTATATTGATGAATGTGATCACGTATGTCATATTAATTAACACTGTCCATTGTGTGAATTATGAGGTGAGATGTGCAGAAAACGAACTTCAGCTCAATACACTTGGCCATATCTCATTAGATGAAGTACTGGGTGACAACAGACACTCAATTTTCCGAGACAAGACGTAATTGCGAAACAATTCACCCACTGCGAAATTGGCTTCTGGTAAACAATTCTGAGATCGAATTAAGAGTTGGACACAATCGGGAGCGAGATTTGCCACGCCCCCGATTTGAGAGTTTAGGATCGCACTATACCTAACTGAACATCTCGCAGTATAGGCCACATATAGACGGGCGAGCCCAACCAAGTATACCATTAGTGACAACCGTCGATATTATTTACGCCTTTATTAAAGCCACATGGCGGTTTGCGCTCCAAAATACAAATAATATTATTCACTTTTGAATTTTTCTCGATTTCGAAATAGGTCGACAAAATATCTTAACTACCTATTTACGAGCATTCTGTGACCCCAAAGGACGCATTGAACTAATGCAAAATGCAAGTATGAACGCGGTGTTTGGATACCAAACAAAAAACAGCCATTTCCACGACATGGGACAAAAAGAGCGTGTCCTGTTATTCCATTCCTGATATGGTAGCAATAAAGAGCGTTTGTCTTACATCGGGCGAAAAATAGAAAACCGCTGGAAAATGGCTGTGACTTTGGCAAGTGTTTTTTCAAAGCATATGCAGTCGGTATAATATATATTTCGTGTATTTATCGACCTATCGACCTGCTATTCTGCTGATTGATATGTCGCTATACTATTACATTGCAGTGACCTAAAACACACCCATAATTGTGACATTTGGCCAATTCCTATGCGACAGGGGAACGCCATGTTTCTGCTTTCAACACAAATCACATTTCTGCGTATGAACTGGGCATGCATAACCAGATGATCATCTAACTGGTAGATAGATAACTGTTCATATAGCCCTTCATATAATAATGTTCATGCTCCGCCAAAAAGCCAAATGCATAGTGCGTTGGTAGGACTTTATGTGCACTGAAATGCCGTGTATATACCACCAAATAGTGATAATTCGTCACCTCAGTAATGTCCTGGACTTTTTCGGCAGATTGATATAATATAGGGCGCCTCGCATATATATAAGAGAACACATTGGCCAAACAATATTTACTTGATCTTGTAAGCCAGGGCTTTCTCTTATATATGCGAGGCTCCAAATGGGAGAGTCGTACATGTATATATAAGGGAATGCACTGACACGGGGTCATTAATGATGCTCCCGCGCAGCTCCCGCCATGAAAGGGTTAACGAACGCACATCTATTGACATAACGCTTCACAAGAGAGATCACAGAATCGAATACGTCCTCACTTCTTTAATTAACCCTTTGAGTGCCAGGGGCCGATCTCATCGGCCCTAAACCTACAAAATAAGTCTGTTAAAGAATATAAGAATAAATTATTAAAATTGTAAAAAAAAAAATGTTAGGCCAATGCATTCTCTTATATATGCGAGGCGACCTATGGTCGACTCGCATATATAAGAGAATGCATTGGCACAGGGTATATGGGTTGATACAAAAATCAGACCTGGCACTCAAAGTGTTGAAGATGCTCAGTCCGATGTGGCTCCAAAAAAACAAATGTTCCCAAGTTAGTTATATAATGTCCCCGGTATTGAAATAAGTAGAAAAATACATCAACCACATTTCTATGAGCATTACCATGCACACTGTCCAACTGGCTATCGTCTGCATTTAAAAGTGCCAAATTTCAACTCAAATAGACATACAGTTGCCTTTGCTGTGTCTGTCCGATTGTCCATATATTCATGGATTTCCTAGGATATCCGTGGAATTAAACATTGGGAAAGTTATGCTTTTTCTTGGAACTCTATGGATATCATAACCTAGTAGATGTCGGAAAACACTGGAAATCCTTGGGCGGTATTGGAACGTTTTAATTAAGTTCGGAAAACCTTGGAAAATTTAACCGAGCTCATCAAAGAATTTCCTAGGTCGGAAGAGATCGACGGGAGAGCTTGGTAAAACTCGGAAAACATTGGCTGAGTGCGGTAGCTTTACCAAACTTTTCCGAACTTTATCAAGGTTGCTTTTCCGAGCTTTTCCAAACGTTACCAAATTTGAATCACAACTTCTCCAAGGGTTACCTAGGTTGCTTCCAAGCTTTACCAAACTTCTCCAACCTTGAGTCATTACGTATCCGATGATTCACGAGATTACATCCATGTTTTGATTCAAAATATGTGTCATGATTGATTTATTTTGGGGTTTAATGTCGCTTTCAGCAACTACGGCCATATCACGACATTGCCAGTTTTTGTGGTGGATAGAATCTGCACACTTACCCCTAATCGAACAGTGATTCCATATGGCTGATAAATTCGGCGAGAATGGAGGGCGAGACGACTTGGAGTTGTACCCATTACCGACTGAGCCATTACCGACTGTGCCATATACAACAGATACTTCTGCATGACTCAATCGCGTGCCAGTCGATTTGCTAGCTACAAAGGTTTACCAATCTCTGAGTTTACATCAAAGCTTTTCAAAGGTTTGTTAGTGTATAGTCTCAACAACCCAGGTTTTCCCAGCCTTAGAATAGATTGAAACGTTGGAAAACCTGATAAATAAACTGATATTTTTGTCAAAAATACCTCGGTTCAAAAATTGGGAACACTTGGATATCCTGGGAATTCCAAATAAGGCGGGAAAATCTTGGATTGATTTTAAAAAAGATCTTATACATTTAATTGTGAACTCATAAACAGAATAGCCCCCCAGTTCGCACAATACCAGCTCGGTGTTTTTGTATAAACTACTCATTCGTAGGTATAATGTGAGCGGGGGAACAAATGGATTTTGTTTTAACCCTTTCGGGACGGGAGCTGCGTCCGGTGCATATATAAGAGAATGCACTGGCTTACAATGTTAAGGTAAATATTAGGGCAATGTATTCTCCTATATATGCGAAGCTCCCTATAGGATACTCGCATATATAAGAGAATGCATTGGCTCTGGGTTTTTGCAAAATTTCAGTAAGCTCCAGTCAAAGAATGGTTAAAGGCACGTGAGGCCTTAATTGTCGAAAATATTCATATATGGTCCAAACACCGTAAACAGAAAAACATTAAAACGCATACAGTTTCGTTCATATATACCATGACCATCGCGTAAACAGCATGTTATCATAAATATATGCCTACTATATTTTATCTAAGCAAGAGCCTGATTGGGTTACATATGACAGCACAATGCTACTGGCTAATGACACACAAATGGCATAAACGCTCTTTATTAGTTCCGTATCAGGAATTCACCAACAAAGAACGCTCTTTATGTTTACCATCATAATATTAACAAACACCAGAAAAGTAACCTTTTAAGCTTTTGTTTACATAACAATGGTTAAACATATGAGAATAACATACTGTTTATGCGATATTTCTTATTTATATACGGACAAAGTATGTCTACATTTTGATGTTCTTTCTGTTTGTGGCGGTTTTTGACGGGTGGAAATATTTTTACAGGATACCCACCACCAAGGCCAACCGTACCTTTAATTCAGTAGTGACCTGAGATATAAATTAAAAATAGCTGCACCAGCCGGCGTCTCGCCTGCGTCATTCAATCAATAAAGCAATCAATCTCTTGTCACCCATGCAATTGTGTCCTTTCTTTGTAAGTGATTTCGTTCTGGATATTCTGAATTTATCACACTGTGTTCGTGGAACGTTTACGATTGAAAAATACTTCTAACTTCTTTCACCAACACGTTGAATGTCGAAAGACAACATCAAAACTCAATTAAGACCACGAACATTTTTTTTTTAAATAGCAACAAACAAAACAAAACAAAGAACGAAACACACAGGCACAAAGGGCAAAAACAATGGACAGTTCCAACAGGATTGTACTTTGTCATACTATGTCACTGCTGTGCCACACAGCGCAACTGATAACACAGTCTACGTTCCATGTGATCGTGGACGCCAGATCCTATACTTACGTCAATCTATCACAATACCTTATTATGGGGACAACTTTGCATGCGTCCGGAGTTGCGCAAACGGCAACAGATCTATAACCACAACCAGCATGTTATTATCAAAAACACATATCATGTGTCACACGCGTTACCAAACCATGTTACTACTTCGATCCGCCATGGCAAACACAAAAGCAATATCGCCTGTTCTATTTCCACGGCCTTGTCGAATGATAATAGCTCTTGGCTCGCCGAACTATGCTTAAACCATAATTATCTGCTTAGAGCCTCAGAACATTGTCACAACGAAAACTTCAGCTTCGATCAAATCCTCCGTTCGTCTCTAGAATCAATGGCAATTAGGCTTATACGGGAATCCACACAGTCCGGATTCGTGACCAAGTCCCTGTTATTATATTACCTATGTTGTTTATGTCGCACAGAACTCCTTCATTTTCTGATAATTTCATCAAGTTGGCTGCCGCCAAAAATGAGTACAGATAGGGAAATAATAGGGATCGGTTGTATTTGCGTGACAGCATCGTATGTTTTTGAGGGCTCCATATTACTTGGACAATTTAGGTTGAGACCACGCGACTTATGTTATCTTTAACTCTTACATGACTGGAGCTTCCTGAAATTCTGCGAAAACCCTGTGCCAATGCATTCTCTGATATATGCGAGTCGTCAATAGGGCGCCTCGCATATATACATGTAAGAGAATGCATTGGCCTAAGAATATTTACCTCGACCTTGTAATCCAGTGCATTCTCTTGTATATGCGAGGCTCCCATGGGATACTCGCGTACATAATGTCATGTTTGGATCTTGTTATATAGATTGTTGGCCCGTAGATAGTTTATATTGAATAAGATTAGATTCAATCACATTCAATAATTTCAACTTCAGGAAGCCACATGTATAAAAAGCCAAGGGAGGTAATCCCTCAAACAGGAAGTCAACAAACTCTTTTAAAGTCACACTCAATATCCCTCCTACACTTTAGATTGAAAATTAAGTTTTGACTTATAATAATGAACTATTGAAAAGAAAAGATAATGAGTTATTTAACACTTTTAAATTAAATAAACTTATGAAAATTATCTGTCTTTGAAACCCACAATTACTATAAAGTCAGTCACAGACTTAGAATCCTACTCTAATTCACAACACTTTCACACAGTTCTACTTCAAAATTACGCCTCCTCGATCAGTCTTAGGTGTTACAACTCTGTTCGATCTCCTCGGAAATCTGCTACCAGATATTGGTATCTGTATCGCCGGTGAGTGGATGGTCTGGTGATAATCATTTCACCAGCTTCAAGCGGGTAATGTCGGAGTCATCAGAATAGTCTGTTGGCTGCTTCAGTTCCTTTCCACCAGTGACAACTTTGACTTTGGTTGCAAATTTTATCTCATCTAGAGTCATCCCTTTAGGAACAGTTTCTGATGAAATATAATTGATATATATGCTTCGGCGCATTCTGACAGTTCAGATTCAATTGAATGAATTTTGGATACATGCATGATATCAGAAGAGTATCTCGAAACGAACTCAGCTGGAATTGATTTTCCCGGTCTCTAGTCTACAGTAAAATCGAACGTTTGCAATTTCAGCAACCAACGCTCTACACGAGCCGACGGACACAATCTGGGATTTGCATAAATGTTCATCAACGGTCGATGATCAGTTACAACTTTGCAAGGTTTTCCAATGACATAAATGCGAAAGTGTTGAAACGACCATGAAATAGCCATGAATTCAAGCTCGAATTGACTGTACCGCCTTTCTGTATCGTTTAAATTCTTGTTAGCGTATGCAACCGGTTTCATATTTCCTGAATGTTTCTGCACTAGAATTGCTCTGAGACCAACTGGACTAGCGTCAACAATTATCTCAGTTTCGGCTTCGGGATTGAAATATGCCAAGTAAGATTTACTAGTCAAAAACTTGATGATTTCATCGATTGAACGTTGTTGATCAGAGTCCCACACATACTTTACATTTTTCCGGGTCAATCGTCTCAACGGTTCACTCAACGTGGCGAAATTCGGAATGTACCGCGAAGCGTACGTCACCATACCGAGAAACGATCGAAGTTCAGATAGTGATTGTGGAACACGAATGTTTCTTATAGATTCAACTTTGTTTGGATCCATTTTGGTACCATTGCTGGTGAAGATCAATCCAAAGAATTTGATTTCAGGCTGTTTAAATTCACACTTGTGTTTATTTAGAGTTAAATTGTGTTCGTCCAACCTCTGAAACACGCTCACTGACGTCTCATTGTGTTCGACTTCTGTTCTGGCAATTAAGATATCATATGACACGTTGATTACGTTCGGAATTCCAGACATTACTTGATTCACCAAATAGTTAAATTTCCCAGGCGCAGTACAACCACCGAAATTTAGACGCTTAAATCGCCACAATCCGACATGAGTAGCAAACGTCGTGATGTATCTGGAGTCTGGGTGTAAGACTAATTGGTTAAACCCTTGTCGCAAATCAATTTTAGAAAACAATTGAGATCCATTTGCCGCGCACATTATATAATCAGCAGTTGGATAGACATGGCGTCCACGCAAGATTGCTTTAATTGGGTATCTCATGTCTATACATAGTCTTACTTTTTTCTGGATAATTCGGCTTTGGCGCAACAACGATTGGCGATACCCACGGTGTCGCAGAATCAGTTACACGCTCAATTATATCGTTTTTCTCAGAATTGTACAGTTCCGTTTCTACTTTGTCTCATGTGAAATGGAATACGTCTAAACGTTTGAGCCACCGGAGGAACTAGTTCAAAAATATTAAATATTAACTTCATAGTCCTTCAATTGTCCAACACCGGTAAACAAACGTGCATATCGTTGAACGATTGTGTCGCAAGGCGATTGGTTAGAGACGTTAAAACAATCTGAATAAGTCCGAGATTCTGACACGTTTTGAAGCTCAACTTTCGGTTGCCTGCTTCGATAAACGACACTGAATTTACCATGCATTGGTAATTGTTCCTTCGCATTATATGCGAATATTCAATGATCATACGAGCGAACTTTCCCCAAGTCTCGGAATCGAATTTAACGATTTGTATGTGTCAATGTTCATCACATTTACTGACGCACCAGAGTCCAAAAGCACATTTACCTTTATATCAGTAGTTTGACATCGGTATGTTGACGCGAATCAGAATTTGCCGAGTTGGTGGTACAGAATACGTACTCATTGTTTGATGAATCTGAATCACACTTATAGTCCACTGCATGTGCGCTTTTCCTGCTAGCGTCATACTTTCCTTTGTGATGCGATTTGTTTTGATGATTATTTTTTATGATTTGATTTGATTTTACGATTTGATGACTTTTTTGATTTAGCACTATAGTTATAGAATGACAAACTCGCGAAAAGTGGTTAACTTTGCCGCAAAAACCGCACGTGTGTCCCTTTGAAGGACAAATCTGGTTTCTGTGATGATACTGTCATCCACAGAAAAAACACGACTTGGGAGTAGCCGATTTATGACGGAAAGATTGTTTCGGACTGTGACCACGATTCCGAATGATTTTTTAAGCTGAATTAACTTGGTCCACTTTAGATTTGACTTTATCCACAATATCTACTCTCCCAGTGGCTGTATTAGAATGTTCGATTTCAGATGCTTGTACTTCGGAGATTGCTAAAGCTCGCGCTGCTTTTAGAATGTCACCCAACGCCATACCATTTCGAAGAGTCTGTCTACGAATCTTAGATGATGTTGTACCAAATATGATTTGCGACTTTATATCATCTGCGGCATCGTGAAACTCGCAATTTTTATACTGTAATTGCAAACGAGTGTGATAAGAATCCATCGATTCTGCTGAATTTTGCTGGCATTGTCTGCATTTGTAACGTTCGAGCGAAATATGCGTTCAACCGCCCTACACAGGTATCATAAACATCAGCTGTTTGTTGTCCCTGCACAACTGGTACTAGTTAAACTTTGATTGTCTCGTGAATGTCATACATGCCGGAGCCTGCAGAATGCAACAACAACGTTTTCTTTCTGGCCGAATCATTAATACTTGTTGCAATCAGAAAGTTCCCAAAACTATCCAGGTATTTAGGCCATGCCAATGCAACGGATGATTCATCTCAAGTGTCGAAAGCAGGGAATGGTGGCAGGGAAATCGCCATGATTTGCAAGACAAAAAATGCAATAAAAGTTTACAACATTTTCTTGAAAATATTTCACAAAACCCATCTTCGTCGCCAGTTGTCATTTTTGGATCTTGTTATATAGATTGATGGTCGAATGTATTGCTGCGAAGTGCGTTGTTCTGATAATTAAACTGGCATGCACACAGTGCTCACGAAGGTTTTTTCGTGTCACCGCTCGTAGCACGTAGTCCTGGATGACATAATCGCAGTCTGGGCGAGTCGTGGAAGTCGGAATCGATTTCCAAACTCGATCTTAGTTGAAGGATATCTCAACATACCTTTTACGCTCATACGAAACAATGAAAACATCATACTGAGTCAATGATTGCATACATCCTTATAAATATACAAGTGAACGGCTTAAATTTTAAGCTGAAATACAGTTATTTTGTGTTTGAGTTAAGTTCTAGCACCTTAATATGCTCAAACGGATATGGCTCATTCGAGCTCCAAAGTTATGTACACATAATTTGGTAAGAGGTATCTCAATACATGCCTACGCGGAAGATTTTCGAACAAATTCATCGAAATAGCGCTTAAAGTACGTGTTTAAAAAAAATATATTTTTCGATAAATTTGAGATCATGTCTTTTAACAGGCTTAATTTTTTATTAATGGTCGAAAAAAGAATGCAATTTAGACCATTGGAAGATAATTTGGAGCTGCCGTCGCTCTGATACGTTTGTGATACTACATAATATTGACTTTTTGGAATATATTTCTGAAATTTGGTTACATACATGTATATAAATGTACGATTAAAGGGAACTGTACACTAAATCCGGCCATTTATGGGACCATCTCCTTTTATACTCAACAAAATATATGCAACAAATGAATGAATCACAATGAACACAACACTATAAAGAGCCTGAATCTGGTCAGTCGCGTCGATGAAAAAAAGGTAGATCAAACAATGCCAATGTGGCCTTCGTCACATGTATTGGACTGTTTTAAAAACCTCGTTTTTTGGTCCACATAGAGCGTATATTGAGGTTAAATAATGACAATATGAGCATATTTCGCTCATTAAAATTATTCCGCTATGTGCTTATTTTAACGAGAACAGGCTGTATAGAGAATCGGACATCGCGTGTATATATCGGTGTAACTTATCCTAATGATCGATATACTACATTTCACGTATGCCACATATTAAACAGAAAATCGACTGAACTACGATGCGGCCTTGGTAGCATCATTGCTTGCACTTATTGCACTTAGAATACTATATACTGCGCCTAGTTCGATAACGGGGGTCTGTGAATGGGCAAGCATATGATCGATAAAGGAGTAAAGAGAGTAAATCTGTCAAGACATATTGGGAGTCGTCATTGAGTATGTCACTATATGTACTGAGCACTATCCGAGTGCAATAATTAATTATTTATCACTACATGAGTGCAAACCCAAGTTTTACGAGTCCCATATTACAAGGTGTGGAATCACGCGGTTTCGTACTGATGACTATCACGCATTCAAAATGGCAGAGGCGATCTAAAACGCGACCAGAAACGAGGAAAAAGGGTAGTAGACTAAGATATGACATATTACATAGTATTTTGACAGCTACGAGCAGATGCTATACTATTTTTCAAACAAACCGATACCTCATTTATGTCCAAATTCACATTTGCTTTCTCTAACATTCTGACCAAAGTTGTCAGTCGGAGGATTTTCCAAGATGTATGGACTGGTGTTTTCCACGCACCTCAGACTGGCAACTTTGGTCAGAATGTTATAGAAAACCACCAAGTATTTCCGAACAAATAAGGTATCAACTTGCTTCAAAAATATACCAGCATATATGCTCATAACATTTTTATGTTTTGTGTCAGTTTCTCGTATGTTATGATTTTGAGCGTTTGCACATTTTGAATACGTGGTACTCACCAACATCGAAACCAAGTGATTCCCCACCGTGTATTATAAGACTGTTCCCATTGTTAACGGTGACAGACTGATCGCCGGATGTTAAGCCATAGTTAAGGCTGATGCGATTGTAGACACATTTCGCATAATGAACGACGACATATACTTATTACGAATAGCTATTTGTGGGCGTAATTAGTTCGGACGTTCCAAAAACCTTTCGCAGAATTGACTACGAGTCCGTTTGTGAGCCAATCGTGCTTGCCGTTCTCATGTAGTATCATGTTGTTAACAGGTCATAGCTTAGCGCTTTGTTTGGCAAGATTCTCGCTTTTCACGACGACGAACGATTTTATTACCACTAACAGGTAATAAAAGGACGTCCGGCCACAGTGTCCCCCGAAAAAGTGGCTTCATTGGGGGCAATAGCTTTTCTGAAGAAAAAAATAACAAGGACCCTAAATCCGATACTAAATTTCAAAATAAAACGTGTGGATCGTACCCATATTCGAACTTGATCTGTATTTCGAGCTGACAAACTCATATACCAAATTTGATTCAGATATGATCACACAAACTAAAGTTATCATCCGGAAACCAGAAATTGACAGGATTCTAAGTCGTAAAAGGGTCAAAACTCTCACAAAAATGGGCAGAGCAAACCCATATTCGAACCTAACCTGTATTTTGGGCTGATAAACTACCATACTAAATTTGATTCAGATATGATCGCACAAACTAAAGTTATCATCCGGAAACCAGAAATTGACAGGATTCTAAGAAAATCGATTTTTAGTTTTTTGCGCGAAATATGTTCTCTTTACCCAATCTATATTTGCACGAGGTAATCTCGGCCGTTTCTGGACATATCCAATATGGGTCCCGATTGCGTCCGACGTCGCGTTTTGACGCCAGTGACGTAACATCGTCCCCAAAACGCATTTTCTCCGTATTGCGGCGGTAAACTCTAACGTTTATGGACGGATCGAAACTAAAGTTCGTATCTAGGTGTAATTTCTACGGGGGGGGGGGGGGTGACATATGCTGGGTACCAATTGCATCCGACATCAGTGACGTGTATACTATTGCCCCGAAAACGCATTTTATCCGTATGGCGGCGGTAAACTCTAACATTTATGGACTGATCGAAACAAAATTTCGCATCTAGGTACGAAATTTAGTTTCGATCCATGGTATATTGGAATAACGAATCGAGTTGAAAATAAAACCGCATGCGATAGTATAATTACTATAATGGCGATCAAGTGACGTGTTGCGTATCACTAAAATTACAGCCATGGTGGACGCCGTCCTGTCTTGAGTCTCTGCGGCCACATTTTGTTCTAGATAAACCGAAAATATTAGTGGAGACATTAAAGAAGAAAATCAGTGGGGTCAACAAAATATCTCCTGGACTAAGATGGAAAAAAATCAAATCAATATTGAAAATAATACTATGTTATGTGAAACTTCACCCCATTTTTCTTTGAACTGGCATTCTTAGCGCTGCATGTTAAGTCAAGGAGGGTGGTTCTCCAGATAGCGTTAGCACGGCCCAACACTTAACATGTTCCCCCTTGTAACACATAACATTGTGAGGATCGGGTGTGTGTGCTGGTGATATCCATGCATTTGTTGCGTGCAAAAGCTGTGTGAAATTAGTTTGTTATACTCCCAGCATATTGATGTTGACAGTTGGTAATATCACTCAAAAACAAGAGGCGCGTTGGGCCCACCAGGGGGTGTAGTGCTGCTGATTAACAATCTCATTGAATAACTAAACACTAGAAATCAACAACCTTTTGTTGTACTATGTTGATGGAAAGACCGCCGAACTGCAGTATTCTTATAATATTTGGTTAACCTCTGTTCTATTTTCATGTTCAACAAATAGCGCACTGAAAACAAAGGGATGCCTCGAGTCGGTGTCACCCCCTGGTCAAGTGGTCCTGATAATGTGCTATGATGCCGGTGGGACCTGTTGAATTGATATGAAGCTGTTAGGGTAAACTGATGTTATTCAGAAAAAAGTACCATTATTTTACCTAATGTTGTCATATTCGCGGTGTATGGTTAATCTGGGAAATAAAATAAAAGCCAGTGGTTGTATTAAACATTCGGGTCCGAATCGGCATCTCTGGTTTAGACTAGGTTTTATTCTAGACCAGGTTTAACTCCAGTTTAAACTAGGTTTAAGTAGGATTTAAACTTGGTTTTTGTGTAGTTAAACCAGGTTTATGGGAGTAAAACTGGGTTTTAGCGTACTTAAACCAAGTTTTGTGATAAACTCAGTTTAAGTTGAAACTAGGTTTTATTAACGTGATAAAGTTATGGTAATATTACTAATTGTTTGTGGTGAATTGGCTATATAATCATCAGTATAAGCTTAGGTATATATGATTTATACGTACCATACGTCTCGCCTCGAACATACACCTTTAAATATACTTTGAAAAAAATTCAAAGTTAAACCATGCACCCTACCCCAGGTTTGACTAAAACCTAGTTTTTTGGGTTTAATTATTCGGCCGATATTTTTCGCCCAATATTGATGTTGTTTCTTCGTGAATATGGGAGTGTTTATTTTGAATTGGGGGAGGCGTTTATGCGCGGGCGTTTGTCACTCAATGTAGATGCAGGAGAGTCTTAGTGGAATTCGGGGAGGCGATGTCGGTACTTTTGAGATAAATTCTAACAAAATATGTGCCAGTGTGATGGATGATTTCTTGCTATATATGTCTGCTTGCAATTCGCTCGTTCGGATGTCGATTTGGCGGCTGAGAGCATGGCGGGATCGGACTGATCAGATTGACACGTTAGACACGAACATGACTTTTGAAACTGATTCCTTATTCACAAAAAGGTCTCTTTAGGTCAATTTGACGCATGGGTTGGTGGCCCGCCCAAATACCTATCAGAGACACCCCAGCCTTCACCCGGGGGAGGGTAACGGCCACCCTGAGGGGGTGGAGTATGGACTATTTTGGAGAACTGTAAGGATTTCGGCCAATTTGATAGTATGGGTGGGTTGCTCGCCCCAAATAACCCATAGAAACACCCCACCCCTCACATCCGGGGGGGGGGGTACCACCGATGGGGTGAACGTGGGATATGGACCATTTTCGAGACTGGTAAGGATTTCGGCCAATTGACGACATGGATGGATGGCCCGCTCAAATGTCCCATAGAAACAGCCCACCCCTGAACGCTGGGGGAACCACACAGGAGGTGAAAATGGGGTATGGACCATTTTCGAGAACGGTAAGGATTTCGGTCAATTTGACGTCAGCAGTGTGGGTAGCCCGCTCCAACTACCCCCTAGAAACACCCTCACCCGGAGGTACCACCCCGAGGGGGTGAAATGGGGTATGGACAATTTTCGAGAACGGTGGGTGGCACATCCCAAATGCCCCCCATAGAAACACCCCATGCACCCCCACTCGGACCTCATTTTCACCCGCGGTAAGGATGGGGGTGTTTCTATGACTATATTTGAAGCCCACCAATGACGTCATATTGGCCGAAATCCTTACCGTTCTCGATAACGGTCCATACCCCATTCTATGGGGTATTTGGGGCGGGCCACCTACACATGCCGTAATATTGACCAACAAAGGCATGTTTTTACGAATAATGAATAAAATGCTCCATACCCCATTTTCACCCCAGCAGGGTGGTACCCTCCAGGGATGAGGGTAGGGTTTCTATATGGGATATTTGGAGCGGGCCACACACCCCTGTCGTCAAATTGGCCGAAATCCTTACCGTTCTCGAACATGGTTCATATCCCATCTTCACCCCTCGGGTTGTAACCCACCCCACCCCGCCCGGATGTGAGGGGTGGGGTGTTCATATGCGTTATTTGAGGTACCCTTCCCCGGGGGTGAGGGTTGGGGTGTTTCTATTCGGTATTTGGGCGTACCCAATTTCCACCTCCTCTGGTGGGACCCCTCCCCCGGTGAGGGGTGGTTCTATGGTGTATTTTGATCGTGCCACCCACTCCTGCTGCCAAATTAATTAGCCTAAATCCTTACCGTCCATACCCCTGTTATCCCGGGGTGAGGGGTGATGTTTCTATCGGGTATTATGGGCGAGCCACCCATTCATGCCGTCAAATTCGCCGAAATCCTTCCCGTTCTCAAAAATGGTCCATACCCCATTTTCACCCGTCCGGATGGTACCCCCGGGGTGGTGGTGTTTCTATGGGGTATTTGTGGCGGGCCCCCACCATGCCCTCAAGAGATATTTTTGAGTTCCAAAAGTCATGTTCGTCCATGATATTAGATAATATCTAACCGTTATACAACAGACCGTGCATTCGTCGTGATTTCTCAAAGCGCACGGGTTATTCCCCTGATTAGGAGATTATATAGCGACAACAGGTCGCGTGACCGGACAATGAATTGACAAGTAGCGATAATAAACAGACAGACCACGCCTCATATTCTTGCAATTGGACAAGTGAGGCCCACAGGTAACGCAATCGACCAAATCTATGTCGTCCCAGCGGTGGAGAAAAACTTGGTTTTACTACTAAAACCCAGTTTAAACTGGTAGTTTAAACTAGGTCTAAACTGGAGATGCCGATTCGGACCTCAGTATTCGGACAATTTTTACATTGGAATAATCGGCCAACTCAACGAGCGAATATTCGAATAAATATTTGAATGTTTGGGACAATGTAAAAATGCGAGTACATACCTCGTTTAAAAAAAAGTCAATTACTTCACCATAATAATTTGCTCTAAGCTGTAACATAACACAAGTACATGTCTATAGTGTTCCCAGTGAAGGTTACATTTGTGACACTCTATTTAGATATCTCAGTTCCGTCCCGAGTATGGTCTCATGCTTACTGTTCATGAAGTTCCACATATTAGTAGTTGTGCCACAATACCTCCGAGCATACGCATTGCATTTGACTTTCTTGTTCTGATTGTCGAGAGTAAAATGATCCCAACTGTCCGATTCCTTATGACACGAAGCCATCTTTTCATATATGAACATCTAAGAGACCATATATGACCGTTTATTACACGACCGATATTCAACAGCAATGCCAATGTGAAACAGTTTCAATATTATCTATTTTACTTCCTGCAATATACATGTAGCTCTATTCAATCGACGACACGTTTATCGACATTACCCCGAAAATCTACATACATGTAGATACGGTATGCTACTTTTATGATAGGGCTGAACGGCCACAATACTATAACCACATATATACATGGCCCAACCGACGAAAATAAATACGCGTGGTCGTATACATACCAGTGTCGTGAATCAAGCATACATCGACGTATAATTACGACCGAAAGCCAAAGTAATAGTTTTATGCCGAATATTTTAATGTTCTGAGAAATATTCGAATATTCGGAAAGCAACATCATTCGAATATTCGGACCCAACACTACTATCCAATATACATTAAAATATTTCAACAATGACTGCGCTGATGCTTCCAAAACGACTTAAATATCCATTGTGATTATAGTTGATTTATCCACAACTAATACAACCAGTATTACAATTTTTCGCAATATATATGTTTTGAATGTTGGTACACATAGTGCCTTTTCCCGTATCCATGAAATATCCATATTATCCGAACGCGAAAACGACAACTTTAGAAAATATAACGATACTTTTCCTTAACAGTATCAGTTAAACAACTTCATCGCAAGTCAGCATGACCCACCAACATCATAGCACATAAGCAGGACCACTTGACCAGGGGTGGTTGTTAGATCCGCAGACTACGTTCATTACTGTGAAAGGCGACGCGCTTAATTGCTACTTCTTGAAATATCGAATTCATGTACCATCCGTTATTAAAAAGATTAATTATCTCTTCATATAACAAATTTAAAATCCTTTTGGTGGGCATAAAATCATAATTATGAATTGAACACCCCTATCCGGAAACGCTTCTATAAATTATTATTGATTTTAATTCGAATATTTTCTGATATAAATTGATGCCCGGATGATAATAATCACCAACCCTCTCTGTTACTGGATGAATCGATCATTGTATGATGGGCGCGTATTTCGGGGGTGTGCTCGTCAGTTGTTAACACGTTATATCAATATCATTAACAATCAGGAGCTTTGATATATAGTGTTGTTTAAGATATCGGCATTTATCGCCCTAACCTCGAGTGGCACCTGTCAGTACGATTTAATAGCATAATAATAACCCCGATTAGGTATATTTCGCCACCTAATCGTGTGCGTATTGGCTCATTTCTTTGATCACTTTAAACTAGTTTTCTATAACACAGACGATCGCGAACGTCTTAACCCTTTACCCAACAAAACGACCAAAACCGGCCAAATAAAGCTTCAACAGCCTAAAATATCTTCGGTCTGTCTCAATAGAACCATACACATATGGATATAATTGGAACCGGCTCCTTGACCACATTGTGATAGTTACAGTTATGCCCTGTGCCAATGCATTCTCTTATATATGCGAGTCGATCATAGGTCGCCTCGCATATATAAGAGAATGCATTGGCCTAAAAAAAATCTATTTTTAACACTTTTTACCATTTTTTCTTACATTCTTTAACAATTTTATAATTTTTAATGTGTTAAACCAATGCATTCTCTTATATATGCGAGGCGACCTATGGTCGACTCGCATATATACGAGAATGCATTGGCACAGGGCATAACTGTAACCATCACAATGTGGTCAATGAAACGGTTCCAATGATATCCATGTTGGGTAAAGGGTTAAGTTACCAAGGCTCCATGAGAAACACTGACCCCTCAAATCGGAGAAAACTGTAAAATCAGTAAGGTAGAATATTTCATCGCCAATTACGTTCAGATTATACAAGATACATACATGTATCCGCTGCTGTCTAGTATCTTTGAACATTATTTCAAATTCTTGATATCGGCAGTTAGAAATACCACGCTCAAGATTGATATCAATACATGTAGTTGATACGTAGTTAAAGATACGAGCGGCGTTGGCGGTGGGTATGCTGTTAATATATACACCTCCGTCAAAAACCGCCATAAACAGAAAGAATAGTAAAATATAGACAGACTTTGTTCTTATGCCAATCAGGAATATGGCATAAACAGTATACGTTTCCTGGCTTTTGTTTAGATCCGGATATGGTAAACATAAAGAGCGTTTTTTGTTACTGTTTTCCTGATATGGAAATAATAAAGAGCGTTTATATCATTTGCATGTGATTAACCAATAGAATTGCGCTGTGTTATGTAAACAGAAGCACAACTTCTTTAACAAGAGCAGGCTCTTGTTTACGTACACCATCGTACGTCTTGACGAACCTATACTATTTACGCGCTGATTATGTTTGGAAAATTAACAAAACTATATATATTTTAATATTCCTTCTGTTGATGGCGATTTGAACAAATATGAATATTTCTGCAACGAACGCTGCCCGTGCCTTTAAGAAAGATATCGCTGGAGTTTTAATTTTCCCTCCAAACTGTATTGTGTGAAAATATCCTTTTCCAGACAGGATGCAAATATAATTTGCCAAAGTTACATACAATGTATATTATAGCTCACGTCGACAAAAATGCATGTTTAGTTGAAACGTTCAAGTGAAACACCCAATTTGACAACATAGCCACGTGGCTAGTCCAACTTATATCTAGTTAGCCGCTAATTAGATATTCAAAGTTAAGCACCAAAAGTACACCGCATGTACTTTTAACATAATGCATACTCAACACACGGGGCGGAAATGCCACTTTAATATTAATATTCGGACAACTAGAATGCACTCACTGGAGCTGCCTATACTTGCGCCCATCACACATTTGGCATGTTGTGTGGTGTCTTGCCAACAACAGATTGAACCACGGGTGCTGGCCCCTCGTTTGAGAGATTGATAACAAAAATCTAGATATCAAATCTCTGTTCATCCATGGCTGAAATAGTTGTGTGTACGGACATAATATCTCTGTTATCTCAATTTGATCTACACTAGTTACACTAATGATAGTCTTAGTAATACGTACGAGTTGTTTGACATATTAATATAACAATATAGACATCGTTCATATGAAGGGTGTGAAGACGATTGGTTGCCGACGATGCTATATTATATGCCAATTGGGTTAACTTACTAGTTTGACTAGAATGATATCAAGTGTGTATGCCAGTGGCAAAAAACCATCAAAATAAATTACAAAATACCGACACAATTAAATAAAGGAAACGGGATCATTGGTTAGTCTTTGATGTGAACATGCCCTTAGCGACTGATCTACAGACTTCGGGAACATATCAAAATGTCTATTGCGTTTGAGAATGAGAAAGCTTGTTTTCCCAGTTAATTAATAAGGCATTTTAATAATCCATGTTTCCACATTCACATGTTCAGTGCAATTGTTTTTCAATTGAACCACGCGCCCGACTGTTTGACCGGACATGATTTATATGCACCAGGAACTTTCCAGAAATATGTTCGCACCTCACAGTCACTGCGAAAAAAAAAACGATTCCGCACGCATCTTTTAGACTGATCTCAACTCATTTCCTCGAGTTTCAAGATATATAAAATAGGCTTCTAATGGGCATGTACTGTTGCCGATGTTTGTTTTACATGTAGTATATATATTTATAATAATCAAACACGAAGTTGTTGGCAGATGGAATGGTTTAGCCTGTCCGTGTAATACGAGTCTCAGCTGTCTGGACATCGACGCAATCATGTCTGGTGTTTTGCGCGCCCATGTAGCTTGTGACGTCCTGATGTGCGTCGTGACGTCATGGCGTCTTCATCGGTTTCCAGAAAGAAATAATTCAATATTGTTCATTTATGAACGATTTATTACCAAAATAAAACCAGATAACAATGCAAATTAAATATATATATGTGGATTTAAATTACAATTGATGCAACCATTTCATATTAGCGCGTGTTCATTTTTTACAATATGTACTTCCGGTATGACGTAACATATTCACGGAAGGACAGACATCCGAGCCGAAAACATTACTTGCGTCCAGCATGGACTGGCGCAAGTAACAATGCCATCGATCCTCTCGATTTCTGGAGGAATCGATCATTGATGGGCGCGTATTTAGGAGGGTGTGTTCGTCAGATGTTAACACATAACATCAATATCACCAACAACCAGAAGCTTTGAAACAATCAGTAACTCAAGCAAATGAACTCCCACGTCGAATCTGGTTCTGGTAACACACACAACAATTAAAACATAGTATATATAATCTTGTTTTCATAATATTGTGTTGTAATGTTATGGGGAGAGGAGCGACCTAAGTTGTTATAACTTGTGCCCCAATCCCAATTGCACATACATGATACAATAAGATATGTGTAAACTAATAATAGGTTGATATACATGTATCGACAGTTAGAAATACCACACCCAATGCAAAATGCAACTTGAAGATATGTCGGAATGTTTATATTTGGCTTCAGAAAGTGCCTACATGTACATGTATATGTCTTTTTGAGACATATATACAACGAGTCATATGTATTTCTACCGTTAATCCAAATGTTGACCCAAATTACGATAAATTTGATGGATTGTTCTAGGAGGAAGTATATTTTCGGTAGCGTAGCGATCAGAATGTTTACAATGAGCCGTATACATATAATTTGCCTCCGTTACAGATAGTCTAGGTCATGTCGAGAAACAAGAACACAGAGTTGAACATAATAAAGTCCGGCGCCCCAAATTGACAATATAGTCACGTAACGTGGGCATGATTAGAGATGCAAAATTAAACAATAAAATACCACAATTATGAAAACCGCATTAAATATACTGTACTCCAAACACACGTGGCGGAAGTGCCACTTTAAAATTGATATGCGGACAATAAAGTCATCAATCCTCTATGTTTCTCGATGAATCGATCATTGGTGGGCGCGTATTTTGGGAATGTGCTCGTCAGATGTTAACACGTAACATCAATATCATCAACAATCAGAACCTTTGATATAGCAAGTAGTTTTGATTATGTCTTTGATTTCCCGTCTCAGTGGCAGCATTGAGGGCTCGTTCAAAGACGTCACAGTGGCTGGCGGAATACTAATCATATAAATCTTCCGCCACCACGGAACAGGCTACTGTCGTAGATCTTATATCAAATGCTACTCCAGCTTTGAGCAGGAGTAATGATCGCCATTAACATTTAACACACCAATGAACAACTTCTCCAAATTGTCACGGTCTAAACAGGAAACTTTCTGCTATGTGTCATGGTTAAATTATTTGATTATCGGGAACATATATTAAACGGTAAAGTTCGTTGAAGAGGACTCACACAAGTAAAACTCTCACATAATTCTTGTCTCGCGCCGCTAAACGTAGAACTCATCGGTCTCCTGTGGAAAACGATCAAAGTTGTCAGATATACGAATCGGGCTATCCTACTTTTGTCTGACATATATGTTGGGTCGAACCAGCATCGTAAGTGCTGGTCAAACAATGACCTATTGGTGAGCATTCCAACATTCAGGTCCTTCACCGCACTGCGTACCCACTACATTTAGCATCAGAACGGGGTGGCCGGTCGTTCTTCTGAACAATATTTATTACAGTTTGGTTTAAAGATGGTTCGGGGTGACTAGTTATTTAAACCTCACAAAAGCTTGAAATTCAAATGTTTGAGTCCACTGATTTGCATGTATATTAAACTGAATATTATCTCTGTACTGTAGCTACATTTTTGTTATTCACACCTCATAATTGGGTGATATGTTTAAAAAAACAAAAACATTTCAGTAAACTAAATTGAATCCAACTGTAGTGAATCCTTACGAAAGTCACACAAATTATCTCAGAAACTAGCCTGAGTTTAGTGTGCCTGTCATTTGCAGAATGAGGTCCCCAGGTGACGCTATCCGGCACAGTGGGCTAGCATCAATAAACTTACCTTTTGGGGACCTCATTCTGCATGGCCACATATGCTATGGGAGACATCGACTCAGATTGAAGTTCCCAAATGGTAAATATTTAAGAAATAAATACACGGTGTGGAGGTGTGTATGGTCAAGTTGTACCACAAAAAACTGATTGTAGGACGACGCGTAGCGGAGTCCTACAATCAGTTTTTTGTGGTACAACTTGACCATACACACCGATACACCGTGTATTTATTTCTTTTGTAATACGACTGAAAGTTTATGGTCACAATTCGACTGAATAGTCAACGAAATACTGCGCTTTTTCGGTCTCAGGTGAGAAAACATTTCGTGGTGTAATTCGTATTGGGCGTACTCGATTTCATTGCATGGAGTACTCTCGTAATGTCTTGTCTTGTTACGAAATTCCCCCGTTGACTATTCGAGGCACCTCTTCTAGAAATAATCGTTGTGATTGGCTAAAAGATTATGTGTTTTCAGCGGCGCCCGTGCGTTTCATTTAAATTGTACAGGAAATACGATTTCGGTCATTTCTGTTTTGAACGTTGTTGGGACAACATGAATATGATCATCGACTATGGACCATTTTCCTTACACAAAGCGATCTAAATGATCTAGTTTACTAAACTAATCTTATTCCCCTTGTGTATACTGGTGAACAAACGCTTTCATTTTCAACTTGATTCCGAAATATCGAATATGATCGATATTCGAATCGACGAATGCACAGCCCGGCCCCATGGATTTATTTTGTCATTTAATATACTTATTAAGTAACTTTCTTTGGTCGTAACATATATCAATATACCATAACATCATTTGGACCATATTCATTGGCAACCAAACTGGTTTCAAGCGACAAATCGCTAGAAAATTCGCAAGATTGTCAAGATGTAGCAAAATTCAAAGGGTTACGGGTGCGGGTGTACTCCGTTGATGCCCCGTTTGCGCGGAGTTAGAAAAGACGGGAAAAGT
Source organism: Siphonodentalium dalli (assembly GCA_032622095.1). Lineage (NCBI taxonomy): Eukaryota > Metazoa > Mollusca > Scaphopoda > Gadilida > Siphonodentaliidae > Siphonodentalium > Siphonodentalium dalli. Next base: position 209,349,717 of record CP136061.1, read on the forward strand.
CGAGTGCGGCGATCTGAATAAACCGATTTTTTTCGTGGTACAATTGGAAAAAGTAGAATTGTACCACAAAACTGGAACGAGATAGCCATGGTAACTCGGGCCACTGGCCAATCAGGACATGGCTTTTAAGCATAGTTAGGCAGGGTCGTATTACAATGTGATGTACACGCATTGGCAACCTCGATTATGCAATATGTCGTTTGCCAATTTGGGGATATAGAGAAACTAAAATAAAAATAATAAATAGCATCTATGTGAAGAAGTTTCGATAGAAATTTGATAATAAAGAAACTTTCCAGAGAAGATGAGACCTAAGTATAATGAGGTTCCCAGGGGGTGAATTTAGTGATGCTAGCCTGCTAAGTGGGATAGCGTCACTACATTCATCCTCTGTTGACCTCATTCTGAAAATGACAGGCACACTAAGCTCAGGCTTGCTCAGAAAGTTTACATTGTAATTTATTACATGATAATATCCTTATTACATTCAATCAACCCATTCTATAAACTGATAATAAACGTTCGTTGCATAACAGGAAATAGTGCCAGGTGACCTTTGACTTCCGGTTTGTCGTATGTTTATATGCTACGTCTCAAACTACTTTGGCTTCCAATATTTTTCCAACAAACTTTAATGAATGATGAAAAGCTTAAAAACTTATTTCATTAAAAATAACCCATTAAATACGTTAAATAATCTCTATTTATCTGGGACTATTTATTTACGCGGTCAAACAACTCATAGACACGTGAAGCGTCACCGCATGCCTTATACAAGCTGGTGTTAGCTTCATGTCCCATTTCTTGATTTAACTCTGTTTTATCGAAGTTTTGGATCATGTAATAAATATAATCTACAACTCATCCCCATTATATTGCGACTTTACAAAACTCGTCCAGTAAATTATGGCTGGACCTCTTCAAAACCTCGGTCCAGACCTAATTTACTGAAATCGTTTTGTAAATTCCGCTATAAACTGGGGACTCGTTTTTGATCCTCTATACAGTACACTCACTGGTTTATCAGTCAATTATATTCACTTTGGTAGAGAACCTGACTTTGGTTTTTTGAAAAAAAAAGTCATTTTAAAGGAAGAGTCGAAAGGTGCTTCAATGGTATATTTTCCCATAATAAACCAACACTTGCACAATATAATTTCTCTATAGCTTTTTAGTTCTCGAAAATTTTGTTTGTGAAAAAATTGCCATGATCGTCACTGTTGAAACTAGGGGTGGGATATAGCCCGCATAGTGCACTTGGGCTACATTAAGGTTAGCTATATTAACACATGTTTTTCGAAGAAAAAAAAACATCACAAGAAATACAAGCTCTGACAAAATTATGCATGTTGTGAAAATGTTCTGTCGACAAAAGGGGGATAACTCTACAGAAAAGTCGGCTCATAATCGCAGGTGCACAGTTTCGAATGGTGGTAAATAGTTGTGCGAAATATTGACCAGAAAATGTGGCAATAGAAGCTCGAAAAACCATGTTGCGAAATTGTTCAGTCAACGAAGGGGATACATACATGTAGCTGCACTAAAACAGCCAGACGGACATAACAATCGCCGGTGCTCAGGTTCTCATGGTACTGTGACACGTTATAAACAGTTTACTGAACAATGTAGGAATACAAGCACGAACTAAGTTACTTTCTACTTTAAACATATTTTATTTGTATATTATGCATGATACAAAAGGGATGGGGGACAGAAACTTATACTTCGCCCCTCACTCGATTTACAATAATTTTATTCATACTTTAAACAAAATGGCGTAGAAAAAGTTAAACATATTTACATTAACAGGGTTGGGATTTGGGGTTGGAGGTGCCAAAACTGGTTTCGTGGATAATTTGCAAAGTTGCGTTCACAGACGGGCAGACGTACAAGCTGATTAATTGTTATCCATTAACTTCCGAAGGTTTTTTCTATTCTATTATAAACGAGGACCTTTCCTCCGGTCTGCATTACAAACTTACACCTTTGTACGTATGGACGTACTAGTGTCTATGACCCGTGTGTGGGGCTGATGTAAATAGATATCGAGAAATAACGACATACGTAATGACATTGGACATGTTATGGGAACCCACGAAAACAAAGCATTGAACGACCACCAAGACCGGATAGGAAGTGGAGGATTTTGGAGGCAAGAATACGCCAAATAAAGAAAGATTATAACGGTGGCGTTACTACTCTCAATCAGTACTGGAACTCAGTAACGTACTGCATTGTGAACTATCGCTGACTACATGAACCCACATAAATTGTGGCGTTGTATTGGCATTTGATGTTTCTTCAAAAGACAGGACTTTATCCCTTATTTTGTTTCAGTCACGCAGTCACCACGTTTCCATAATAAACGATTAACTTGTTCTGTCTTCCTGCTGTTAATAACCGAAATCTGGAACAATTTGGAAATTAGAATGGAGTGCATTAATGTACTATGGAAATATAAGTGTAATAGTATATTTAATTCCATGCTTTTGGGGGGGGGATGTCAATTTTGATGTGCATTTCTGAATAGCGAACATTCGGAATAGATAACCTTCGGAATAGAGAACATTCGGAATAAAGAACATTAAGGGGCTCAGTGTTGGCTAATTATACCAGGTAGGGTTCTAACTAGCCAACGCTGCGCCCCAATGGCCTGCATAACTTCCGTGGAACCTAGCACAACTGTGCGGGACAATGACAATGTCCTTGAAGTAATGGTATGTTAAAGAACTCTCAACTAGCAAACTCGTCCGCAATAAGTGCGTAAGTGTTGGACTTTGCAGAGCTACAAGCCTTAGAAGAACAATGGGCGATTGATCGCAGCTGTGTGCCTCGTCGTCATTCGAACGTCACTGCTACTTCGTAGATTCTCAGAAAATGTAGTCCCATTAATGTCTATACAGTCACATGCGGTCAAATAGAAAACTCATCTTTAGCTACACATGTACATGTGGCATCCTATTCAATGTAATGTACCTGGTACATGTCCTCTTAAAATCTTTTAGCGAATGCCAGGAAATTTATTGTTTACAAGTTCAGACATAGCATTGGGCAGTTCTAGTTGTCCCTTTTACAACCAACCCCGGAGGCCACTTCTGATGTGCAATATGGAAAGCCACATGGTGGTTTGCGCTCCAAAATACACATAATATTATTCGCTTTTGATTTTTATCAGTATCGAAATAGGTCGATAAATATCTGAACTACATTGTACCCAAAAAGACGCACTGAAGTAATGAAACAATGAAAAAAATTATGAATAAGGTGTTTGGGAAACACAAAACAACCATTGCGCGACATGGAACAGAAAAGAGCGTTTCATGGTAGTCTATTCCTGATATGGTAGCAATAAAGAGCGTTTATCTGACTTCTCGCGAAAAGTTGAAAAAGGCTGAAAAATGGCTGTGACGTTGGCAAGTGTGTTTCAGAGCGCATGAAGTCGGTATATCAATAGTTCGCTTATTTATCGACATATCGTATCCGTCGCTCCAAATTACATAGACAAAAATTGGAGGTTCGAATGAGCCCATTGAATGAGAATCTATGAAACACGTTCTGTCATTTTTATATTGCAATCCAGACTCCATATTTTATTGCATAATTGTTTATTTAATGTGTGACCATCCGGCACCAGTCAAGATACGTGGTATGTATCGGCGGTGTTCATTAGAAGCCTCTCGCATAATGGACTACTACTGATAATAATTAGCAATAAGGTACTCCGTCGCTAGAATGTGTGCTCTTTCTATCCAACCTGTTCTCGTTAAAATAAGCACAATGTGGGCTTATTTTATAATTGCAACATATTAGCATTATTTGAAAACTTAAGCACGCTCTCTATGGGCATTAACAATGGTTATAAAAACAGCCCTATGTGTGACTATTTCAATATGAAATAAGCCCGTATTGTGCTTATTTTCACAAGAACAGGCTGGAAAATAACACGAATAAGCCAACTCACGACTTGCCAGATGTTCGCTCTTCAGAAGGTGTTTCAAATGTGGCCCATGACATCCAACGCAATAATGGGTATAAGTCCACTATGGACTTATTTCAGAATAAGTTAAAGACACGGTTGGCCTTGGCGGTGGGTATCCTGTGAAAATATCTCCACCCGTCAAAAACCGTTCATATATACCATGACCATCGCCTAAACAGCATGTTATCATAAAGACCTACTATATTTTACCTAAGCAAGAGCCTGGTTGTGTTACAGAAGACAGCACAGTGTTACTGGCTAATCACACACAAATGATATAAACGCTCTTTATTAGTTCCATATCAGGTATTCACCAACAAAGAACGCTCTTTATGTTTACCATCATAATATAAACAAACACCAGAAAAGTAACTTTTTATGCTTTTGTTTACATAACAATGGTCAAACATATGACCATAACATACTGTTTATGCGATATTTCTTATTTGTATACGGACAAAGTCTATCTACATTTTGATGTTCTTTCTGTTTGTGGCGGTTTTTGACGGGTGGAGATATTTTCACAGGATACCCACCGCCAAGGCCAACCGTGTCTTTAATGCCCAATGCACTGTTTAATATACTTTGATCATTGCATCAGAAATAAACCACTTTAGCTTTGTTTTTATAGACAAATAACATACCCAATCTTCAGGTTAATCTGTAGTTTATTGACAACATTATTTGTGTAGTCTTTGCACTACATGTATCTTTAAAGATGCCATGTTCGATTTAACACTTCCAAATAACTATTGCTTCGGGGGTGAACAACATTTTATTTGAGTCGAGGAACTCACGCTTCAAAGCCAATTCAATTAGTTTATTATCTTATAACTCATATGTTCTACACCTTGAATTCCATGAATCATTCTTCACTTGTATTATTTATTCACATGTCTGTCGTGTGCTCATTTTTTCTGGACACCCCTCCAAAATTAATGGTAGACCATTCCAAATGTTTACTTTTAAACATGAATTGGACAATCAAATCTTAAGAGTGTTAATGCCCATTGCACTGTTTAATATACTTTGATCATATTATTTTATCGTATTCTCTGTGATTTTTCCAGAAGTACTTCCCATGGCCATGTCCGTTTTGTGTTTGTCCTTGTTAGTAACATCTAAACAGTACAATCTATTTGCGGTAGGCGTGATCACGTGATCAGTATAGCTGTCCAATCGAACTGTTCACAGTCAGCTGTTGCTGAATCTCAGCACATCTGTCACTGAGTGGAGAGCCAGCTCGGTCCATCCCCCCTTTGATGTGTCATTCAACTGTCGTGGGCTCAGCAAGACTTTCGTGAGATCACGGTCTTGTTGATAAGACACCACACCGAGAGCCACTGTGATTGAAACCAACCGGAACAATCATGGACAGAAATGTACAAGTGTACCTTGAACACTGACACCAACATGACAGTCGCTCGGTCGTACATAATTTAACGATATTAACCCCAAATTTGTCAGAATGTTTTTCCAATTTCTGGTAAATATGGTAAAGGAGTCGACACGCACAAGGATATTGCTCTGCTTGAAATCCTTCACAGGTACGTGGGGAAACACATTAATGTATCCGGGATGGGAAGGGGAGGGACAATAACATTGACAAGAAAGTCAATGATAGGAAGAATCTAATGGTGTGGCCTAAAGTAACCAAAGTGGCCCTGTTCGAGTCAGTGGTGGGAAATGTTGTTTCACCGATATTCACCAAACTTATATAACCATAGTATATACATGGAATCTGATGGTGTGGGAGTTCAAGGCGACGTCGTATGGGGCCATACATGGGTTGGGGACATGGTGGCACCAGAATGCCGGTGTAAAACATTTTGTCGACAAATATTACCAAAATTAGATATACATGTAAGCATTTTCACACAATGTCCACCGCGGATGGTTCCACATAACTTTAACATGGGCAATGCCGCGTCACCATGCTAATAAAATATTATATATGATCCCTGACTCCTTTCCTGGAAATGTTCTGATAAACTAATATTGATTTATCTATAATTTTTCTCAATTAATTCCGGGACACTAAAATGTGCTATTTTTAGAACATAACTCTCACGAAAACGTATTAAGAGCAAGCACTCTATCTTCTTGGTGTCTTCAGTCAAGGCAAATCTGATATTTAACAGCGAATTACGATCGGCTGCATCATAAATGAACCACTTTAGTCTTGCCTTTATAGACAAATACCATACCCAATCTTCAGGTTGATCTGTAGTTTATTCACACAATTATTTGTGTAGTCTTTGAACTACATGTACTTGTATCTTTAAAGATGCCATGTCCGATTTAACACTCCCATATAACTATTGCTTCGGGGTGAACAACATATTTTATTTGAGTCGATGAACGCACCCTTCAAAGCCAATTATATTAGTTTACTCTCTTAAAACTCATATTTTCTACACATCGAATTCCATATGGTGATGCCTGTTTCGAAGTGGAATTCCCCAGCATGTCAACATTAATGTAAACAAACGTGTATTTCACGTGCGATCGGGGTGGTTTTATAACCTGTCTATGTTCATGCATCAAACATGAATTAAAGCATACCTAAGGATCCGCATGCCAACTGTCAATTTTGATTCTGGCGATAATTTTCGTCGTTTATTTTTTGCCTGCCAGCAACATCAATTCGCGTATGTGTCAAGCAGAAACATGCAGTTCGGGTGAGATTCGCGTCTTAATGAACGTTCATGCGCTGGCAATATTGCACTGCATACTGCAATAATGCCAGCTGCAAAATTGCCAAACGGATTAATTTCTGCCAGTTGTCAACAAATCAGCGTTAGTAGTGATCATGTGCGATGCGGTTTTTTCCTTATTGCTGATATCGCTGATCTATTAACAACATATTAACAACAAAGTGCGTGTTGGTATTCTTAGGCCAATAAAAAAATAATGTCACTTGATATGTTCGATTGTGAAATCGCCACGGCCCGCTCCATCGATGAGCCGGGATGCTGCTGATATATGAGCACCATAAACGCCACCTAGACAGAAGATTGTGGGTTCGCACTAGGCTCATCGAAAAAAACCGACAACTTTCCAGAAATCCAATTGGTGCCCGCCTTGGTGTTTTGCAACTAGCACCACAATCTATCAACCTGTCGGCGGAAATTCCTAACCTAACATCCATGATTGGCAATTCAAAATGTACCACTGCATGCAAAGTTCCCCTTGTAACATACATGCATTATTTAATCTGAATATGTGTTATCAAGCTTCCCAACTATTGGAAATTCCCATCGTAACGCCACCTATGGTTGATAATTCTCAACTACATTTCAGTAAAGAATAGGTCTTTCATCTAAAACCAGCCAATATCACACTTAATACTGTTTGTTATATCAAATTATCAGCACAAAATTCGAACTATTTTGGTCGGAAATTTTCAACACGAAATGTTTTGCTGTTGTACTTTGGGGATCCACCATGAGCCAGGTCCCTGGTGGCAAAGTATTGTCTTAATTGAAATAGGTTTATGAAAATACTTGAGCATGCTCATATATAATAGCTAACTGGGCTATGCGAGTTAGAATGTATTTTTATATGCGTTATGTCAGCACGAAATATACATAACAATAGCCTATACATAATAATTGACTGAATAGTATACATGTATTTATATGCTTTGTCAATGCCAAAGGCTAACCATTATCACGACTATCAAGATCACCGCCATTACACAAGCAACATCTCTTTCAAAACAACTATATTAAATCAATAGAGTGGATACGACGATGGGCTCGACGATGTTGGTACGGGTTACAACCCAGCCATGGGCGTAAATCGGGACCACTCAATGTGCCATTACGATCGATACCCACCAATTTCGATATTACATGAGAAATTGTTCAAGCCCATTGAATAAAGCACATTTGCTCTTGCTCCCACATTTCTGATTTGAGAAATACCACTTTCGGGACTCTTTATATATACATTGTACCACGTCATGATATTCCTCGCGGATAACGGAGAAGCGTATATATGTATAATAAAGTATGTACGACAATAACTGAGAACAAGCTGTTCTATCAATGCCCCTCCCCGATACACAATTCGTATCCAGGACAACACGGCCAATCGCAATTATTGTTAGTGGCCTCGTTGTGTGGTCACCGACAAAGAGTTACACGCCGTTATCAAAAATAATCGTTGATTGTTGTCAGTCAGCCACGACGGATCACGAGCTAGCCAACATCCAGCTAACTAAACGACCATCGGGCATGGCATTTTTGCAGTTTGCATTGCAATTTTGCCAGCGTATGAACCTACCCTTAGACGTGCATAGGAATTATATCCAAGGCCAACAGCTATACGATTTTACGTTTGGCTTTGATGGTCATAGCGCTCATGCATGAGATAAGAAATGATCGTAATTTGTCCACAGTTAATGTTGTTGACAGTGCTGAAGATGCAACATATCTCGCAGCTCACACAAAACAAGAACAGATAGGCACCCCACGTGCCACACGTTACGTCGTCTTAACCTGCCTAATGTCTTGTATGTATGTTTCCGTCGGAGTAAGAGTCTATTGCCATCTCTAAAGACGAGCACCCAGCTATTATACGTGGCGACTGTTGGATTGGCTACATAACCATCACTTAGTTCAATTGTTTTTCTCTCATCAGGTAGTAGCCATGTCTTTATGTGGGTTGCTTGGTCCACTATCAACAGTTTACTGGCATATAGTCAAAGGCAACAGTAATATGTGAATATTCATCACTAATCGTTAAATATCTGTCCAAATAACAGTAAGTAACAGGATTTAAAATTCGACCTGAAAACGATCGTGGCATTTAAGGTCGGTCCGCGACGTAAATTCGGATTAAACTGATTGTTCGTTGATTGACTGAAATTGCACACAAGGGGACAGTTACCGAGGCTATAGAGGGAACGGGTTCATTGGCCACAACTACAATGGATGTCAAATTGTTATTCAATAAGCTAACGTCCACATTAAAAGGTCTCCGCGTCAAATCGCATGCGCGTATGAGGTGAAGGAGAAGATCACTCGATCTTTTCTATCATCCGGGCGCTTCGCGCCCACATACTCCCCCCTCTCTCTCTCTCTGTCTCTCTCTCTCCTCTCTCTCTACATCTCTCTCCGTCCATCCCTCCCTCCCTCCCTCTCTTTCTCCATCTCTCTATCTCTCTCGCTCTCGCTCTCTCTCTCTCTCACTATCTTGCGTGTAAGTCGAATGGAATAAACCCTAAGGGCCCGTACATACACTCCCAAGTCTGCACGATATGGTGGCCGACTATGAACGGAAACATGCATATAAAATGTATCTGCACCATAGCTATGTACGCGAGAAGTAGTTCCACGTGTAGTGATACGGTAGCATGCAATTATCTCGCAAAAATCAAATAAAATCACGTATTTGAATGCAAATGTCAGTAGCACCGTTACACGTGAAACTTCAGAAATATTAGTTCTCATGATCGGTAGAGATGCATTTTACATGCATGTTTCCGACCATATTCTGACACTGTGTGGCTTTCAACGAAGAAATGCCTGCAAAACATATTGTGCAAACTTGCGAGTGGGTACACGTACTTGCGTCTATTAAAGGCACGGGCGGCGTTCGTTGCAGAAATATTAATATTTGTTCAAATCGCCATCAACAGAAGGAATATTAAAATATATATTGTTTTGTGCATATGCCAAACATAATTAGCGCGTAAATAGTATATTGTCGTCAATACGTACGATGGTGTATGTAAACAAGAGCCTGCTCGTGTTACAGAAGTTCTGCTTCTGTTTACTTAACACAGCGCAATTCCATTGGTTAATCACACACAAATGATATAAACGCTCTTTATTATTTCCATATTAGAGTAACAAATAACGCTCTTTATGTTTACCATATCCGGATCTAAACAAAAGCCAGGTAACGTAACGTTTTTTTGCTTTTGTTTACATAACAAAGGGAAAAACTTGACAATAAGATAGTTTATGCCATATTTCTGATTGGTGTAAGAACAAAGTCTGTCTATATTTTACTATTCTTTCTGTTTATGCCGGTTTTTGACGGAGGTGAATATTTTAACAGCATACCCACCGCCAACGCCGCCCGTGTCTTTAACGTACCTCTCGCGAGATTATGGTTCATCTATTAACGCACCTCTCGGGAGATTGTGGTGCGTCTATTAACGTACCTCTGACAGACAACACAATGGTATCGCTTCCGAGCATTCGGAAAGGTGATAGGAAATGTCAAACGAGTCCATAGATACAACTGAATCCATATATAGGACCCATTTTAGCAGAAACAAATTGATGATCATCTGGAAGCCAGTGTTGCGTTGAATCTGAGCTAATTACCTACCACACTAATTACATTGATCTGGCCGCGGATGCCAGAGGTTGGCGGCTCCACACCAGATGCGTGAAGTTCTATTGGATGAACCAATTGCCAACCGGTGCGATTGCGTAAAAAGATTCGCCGACGTCATGACTCCATCGATCATACTGTAACTGCGGACGAGATGAAAGCTAGATCGGCCAACCTTTTTTTGAGATACAAAATAACAAAGTACGTTTTGGGCTTACATGTTGCAAACATCGCCTGAAATGGAATACGATTGCCAGGTGGCATCATGGTATATCCTAGAATCAGCAAGTAATACTAATAATATGCATGTATGTAGTTGAGAGCCACGTTTCCACTACAATTGTGCTCATGGTATTTCCATAGGTGTATATAGTTGTATGCAAGTGTTATCGTTAACCATATGACGATATCAGATCACAATGTTATCGTTTTATGATAGTACGCATCACATTGGCCAGCCACATTGAATTGTTAACAATACAATGTAGCAAATGAACATTTTATAGAAAATAAATGACTAAATGTTACCCAACATATTACTAAAATTAGCATACATTTCTGGAAGATATTAATTGAGAACCACTATATATAACTCATCCGTAACAACTGTGCCAATTGAATGTTCATAGTTCGTGTATGTACATTCGCGCGGCGACACTAGCTGTCTTCCCCTTAACAAGTGGTACAGGTAACTGTGAAAAACATTGTTGGAACCATTTGTGAGGTATTTTGGATGATACCTCTTGTATTGAATTCACCGTAACGGCAACATCCATGTTCAATTATCATATATGTGGTTGAATAAAACTATAATAGGATAATCTGGCATTTGTCAAACCTGATTATAGAGAAATGTTATAGATTCACAGTCAGATTTGCGCCAACATCTTCCGGAATTTCCTAAGCCAATTTTAGCTTACCAGAAAAAATAAAACGAACACATACTTGCGATCATCACTATTTGTAGCAAACATGCAGGCATCACGAAAATCCGTAAGTTCGTCCATGAGTAATACGATCATAAAAGCTCATAATACAGAACGCTCTTCATTATCTACGGATTGTTTGGCGACATGAGCATGGATGTTCTTTATAAGAGGCGATACTAGGATATTTTGCTAGGCTGACAAAATATCAATAAGTGCTAAATCTTAAAAAAATCTTTTGAAATAATATGTCTGGCCACCCAAACCCCGTATTAGCACTTTATATACTAACGCATCATTGATGAGTAGTTAAAGGCACGGGCGGCGTTCGTTGCAGAAATATTCATATTTGTTCAAATCGCCATCAACACGAGGAATATTAAAATATATATAGTTTTGTTCATGTCCCAAACATAATCAGCGCGTAAATAATAGATTGCCATCAAGACGTACGATGGTGTATGTAAACAAGAGCCTGCTCGTGTTACAGAAGTTCTGCTTCTGTTTACTTAACACAGCGCAATTCTATTGGTTAATCACACACAAATGATATAAACGCTCTGTATTATTTCCATAATAGGAAAAGAGTAACAAATAACGCTCTTTATGTTTACCATATCCGGATCTAAACAAAAGCCAGGTAACGTAACGTTTTTGCCTTTGTTTACATAACAAAGGGAAAAAATTGACAATAACATACTGTTTATGCCATATTTATGATTGGTATAAGAACAAGGTCTGTCTGTATTTTACTATTCTTTCTGTTTATGGCGGTTTTTGACGGAGGTGAACATATTAACAGCATACCCGCCGCCAACGCCACCCGTATCGTTAACCAACAGGAAATGTTCAGATCATAAGTTCAACAACGACTTGATGAACTTATTATCTAAACATTTCCCTCAATAAATTGGACTCCTGCAGCACTTGTATGTGTCTGTCGTCTGCTTTTATCCTCCAAATGAATAATGTATCATTCCAATGAATACTTTTATATCTGAATGGGAGAATAAACTGTCGCACAAACTGCTATAGGGAGGCGAAATGTAGTCCAGGATCATTAGGTCAAAAAGAGGTAAAGTAAGGAACTAAATACCACCGAAGAGTGTGTTGTGTCTGCTGATGCGAAATGGTATTCACTCGATTCCACAAAAAATACTCGTGGAATGTATATTTCCTTGTTGTATAGTGCACACATCCAGTGTTCCATGATGCTAATTATATATATGGGGTTATAAAAACATGAATTTGCAAACAGAAAAGGATCCCAGTTGCATGATGAAGAAAAAATATAAATGTTTTTATTTTGCACACTGTACAAACAAACCACTGTATTCAAAGAACAACCTTTTAGCCTACACGCAGCATTATAAACTGCTCAGGCACTGCCAGCTTACTACAATGTAATCCAGAACATGGTACAAAATGTGTATGCAGAATATCCAAAAACTAACCATCCCCCAAAACTCTCAATATTGCCTTTGTGATACTATTATTTGTCTCGTTATTAGGCTATTTACGTAACAGTATCTGATTTATGATTCGGAAGTACTCTTTGCTGAGGCATTTAATGCTCAAGTAATTTGTTTTGTATAAAATAGGCCAAAGTCCTATCTTAGGGGACAGAACGCAATTTTGGGGTTCCGCCCTATTTTCTGAAATTCTGGCCCCTAGTTGAAACTTACTTTGATATATCTACATGGTAACCACATACATACATCATTTCTATTCAATATAGCATTATGATGGGGTTGCAATCAAGGAGCAATTATCCCCAAAAATAAAAGATTTAGCTGCTACGAAATTGTCCAAAGCCAACTGTTTATGAATGGTACCGAATATAGGATACTTGTGTGTATGCAAACTACATTATTCTTATGTTCCAGCTCTGGAGTGTGACTGGATTAGTTCAAGCCTAAACTGGACGTATAATACATGGGTATATATATATATATATATCCACACAGTCGGTAGGTATCTAGGTGATATCTCATATTGACAATTTGGGGTTTTTATTGCTATAAACTCATCATAACCCACGTATGACCTAGAGAAAAATGCCTTTCTCGTTCACATTCATCCATATATATGCTTTATGATAGCTTGTTACTTGTAGATTCAACTGAAGCTAATTTTAGATGGCAACCAACATGGCCACCACACATTTATAAATCTTATAAATTCAGTGTAACTCAAAACATTAAATAGCATACAGCAAACAACCTAACCTGCCAACTATTCAACAAGCTAATGACGTTGGCTCGATTGAATAATTTGCGGATTGATGATTGATGTTGGCAACAGCTGCCATTCTTTACTCTGTTTGCAACATTGAATATGTTGCGGTACTGTATTCAAAAAAGCAACTGATCAACTTAGTTTTGATACGTATATACCTGCCGCCAACACTAGACAAAATACCGTTGTTTAATCTCAATTTCCTTCACATGACAGGAATGGGAAACCCCTAATTCGTCACCCCAAAAGTATGTATTGTTCATTTTGGTGAATCATGATCAAAGCGTTACATTTTAGTTATGATGGTGGTAAGCTTTTGATTGTTATCCAACCATCTTCATCATACAATCTGTCACCACACCCAGGGGTGATAGGAAGACAGTCAGTCATGACTATATCACCCCTAGCAATATACATGTATAGTCTATCAATATTATATTTATTTGTAATTGTACTTTCCATGTGTGTATATTGTAAATAAAATTATCCTATCCTATCCTATCCAACTATCGACAATTAAGATTCAGCATATACAATAGCCATGGAAGGAAGGCAATTTGATCAACGGTATGCCATTGCGAAGACAACACTCAACTCTACATATAAATAGCCTTTCAGCAAAGCGATAATGAGTGACTGAAAAGGTCACACAATATAAATGTATTATCCATGTTCATCACTTTATTAGTTATAATACCGTCCCGTGTTATATTTGAGTCACGGGCACTAGCCTGGACAGTTCCGCCATTCACATGTTAATTCGATAGACACTTTAATACCACATTATAGCTACTGGAGTCACCAGTTTATTGATAGTGATGAATGCAACAAAACGTTGGACGTGTTATACATCCGAACAGAAATATTGAATATGCTGTGGATATGAGCATACTGATATGACAAGTCATGTCCATATATGCTGATACTATAACATGACGTTGAACACTTCGCTCGGGTGATCAAACGACAACAGAGAATACAATGGTTACTCATAAATAATACGAGTTATATTTCTCTATATGGCTGAAACATTGCGTTTTATTAACGCCGATAAAGTTTTCACGAGTTAAGGACTAAATTCTTACAAGTGTGCATCACTCAGTTATCTGAAATAGTACGATATATGTTTTTGATATTGTCGTTAATAAGTTTTTTAAATATTTTTATTCAGATCATTTTTAATTTCATCATGTGATAATAGTCTTATTCAATAGCATATAACTTTTTCCAATATTTTCAGATATATATGAACTTACATGTATATATATATGATTAAATTTCATTTGTAGATAGAGTAACAGAGTGTATATAGCGAGTAATTTTTAGATAATCAGTGTATTTGAGAATGTGGATATTTATAATCGCTTATTTCTGAACTGTCGTGGGGAAAGTTATTAGATCCATATTATGAGCATGTTTGAGTATTAGCAGAGATAATATATAGAGAGATACGGCACTAGCATACAGCTCTATGTAATTAATTTGCACTCTTATCGTGGGTCTCTGAGAGGATATCTATGCCAGGAGAGATGGCTGGCAATAGAAAACTATATTAAATAGGGAATAAACTATGTTTTATCAAATAATCTGTCATGTTTGTCCTGTGTTTCACAGACAAACAAATTACATACATGCCCATGATATAGGAGGTGAGAAAATTGATACTTACATGTATATATAAATGACTAATATTTAGTAACTTTCTATCCTTGCGCTTCGTTGTTTTCTTTTTATTGTCGTGATGTTGAAATTTCAATGTTACATGGATCCTCAGAATAATAAATAGATCCGTGATTTTCTTACTAACTGAATCACACCATTGGAATTTAACATCACTGGCAACTTGCATGGATGCTGTCAGCCTTGCATGTATCTTGCCAAGGCACATTACATTTGGAAAGTGGGTGAGAAATATTCCTTCAAGGAGAGTGAATTTCGTGAAGGTTTCGTCAGTCGGGATTTTGAGTCCTCCATATTCTCCTCTGGGTTGATTGATATTATATGTGACTTAAAGATGGTCCCTTTGGTGCTACAACTCCTGAATTATCGACGCCATATTCAAGCTTATGCATAAGTTTTGACTTATCTGTTTTGTATCGGCAGCCATCTGCTGTCGCTAAACTCCACGGAACAGGTCCAAGTGGGTACGAAAGAGTAACCCTCAAATCGATGTTGTTCTTACAAGCCAGTAAAACCATTTGTCCAAAAACATTTCTCTCGGCCTTGAGTTGCACAACCCTGCTGCTCGATGCTTTGACTTTATGTCGAACTGTGAGAGAAGCAAACGTTTTTATTCCAGACTTCTTGATAGGGTCATGGAAAATTGTTGTCTTTTTGATTATCCTATCATTTACAAAAGAATCCAAGGCCTTTGAACCTTTGTGTCCAATTGAAAGTAGGTCATCGGCAACAGCTACTGGTGCTGGCATTGCAGACGAGATACAATATAGTTCGTCCTTGTTTTCGGTTGAGAATGGATTCATGAAGTTGTTGAACGCGTTGGCAACTCGTTGAACACCCATTTCGCTTCGTACGATTGATGCTGGTTCCATGCTTTTATGTACGCTTTCTGTTGAGTCCGCGTTACCAATCATCTTGAGTGTTTCGTGATAGAACTTCGCTCTTTGGTACCTCGTCACACACCATCGTTCATATGCCGCTTGATTCCTACTAAATCCGACTATTCCGCCATGGGATTTTGCATGCCGATTGATAGTTTGCTCAATAGTTATGTCTACTGGAGTTCTAGATACTGGAACATCAGATCTCGAAACACTGAACCCATTGTTGCGGAGTAAATCCTCAGCACCAGGATGTGTTTTGTGAAGATTGGTCATGGTATGCAAATATACAGTCAAATATCTGGCGTAGTTATGATGATTCATGGAGAAAAACAATGGACACAGTTTCTGCAATGTGGCGATGTGAAGGTCGAGTTTGTTCTCTCGAGTTGCCCGCAGGCACGTGAGGATAGACCACACATTGTCGATATAGAACATCCAGAACTGTGCAGTCTTTCCCAAAATACCCCGTCGAACGGACTCTTTGAATTGCATGTACCTTTCATGGTACGACTGGTCATTTTCGGAACTTGAAATATTCGCGTGGTTATACTGTTATTTGGTACTTCAACCAATGATTTAATCGCATCTCCCTCAAGGGACGGTGGACGCGGCTCTGTACGCTCGAACACATCGAACAGCATCCGTTCCAAGCACTCAAACACAAGAGTGTGTACCCGTAGGGCGCGGTTATAATGTTTCCCGGACATAAGCCTATCCACCGAACCACTCGCACATATACCAGCTTCCAATACTATCTCCGATAAACCACTGCCTTCCATAATCTTCCCAACTGTTCCGAAAATTGAACAAATTATGTGAAACACACCCAAACGGATAATGACATCAGGGAATTCAGTTGGTTTCTGCCACAGTATAGCATATGCTTTCTTAGCTACAGCCAAGTCGAATGTAATTATGGTGTATTTCTGACCTAGTAACTGTGTTGCCCTCTTAGACACATCGATAACATGCTGAACGGTGGCGTTGCCTGTGATAGGAAAAGGGACAGGGGTCATGTACCCTACTGTTGATTGTTTCATTTGCAGCTTATCCACACTGGCAACAGATGATATCCATCCTACCCAAGGAGGTACAGTCGGTCCGAATTCACGAGCGGATAATCTGGCCACCATCCAGATGAAATTGGAAAGTTCGCCAGTGATACAATCCAATGAATCCGATATATTAGTAGCTGAGTACGTCGGTAAAGTCGGCTCGATTTTACTTTTGACATAGCTTGGTTCCAGTTCCAGCACCTTTGGTACAACAGACCTGGCCCTTGACATCTGTATCTGTGGCAATGTCTCGAGAGCATTCATCTGGGGAACGATGGTTTCCTGGATAACAATGCCATGTGCCGTGTGTGTCGTTCCTGACCCTTAAATGTAAGAAAGTGTTCAATTAAGTAATAGCATTGATGTCGGCGTATAGTAGCAACAATACAGAACCAACACACATACTCTCTATTTAAAACAATCTTTCATAAATTTGAACCCAATCGATATAAATGACCATTATAAATCTTTAATGTCGTACTATAGCTTTCGGCTATACAGCCTTCGTCGGGTACATGAATGAACAATCATTTGAAAATACACATTGATATACAGGCAAACTTTTTATCGCGTAACTGTGACTTAAACGAACGTTACCTGACAAAATTTGGCGCCAAATGAAAAGTGGCGGGAAAACTTACAGGTGAAAGACGCGCCAAACATAGAAGCTACATATGTAGCGTTGTGAAGAAAAGTCAATGCTTGGTATGGACTGCTTCTAAGCTACATGTGTTCCAATATACTCAAGCATTGACTGTTCTTCACACCGCTACATAAGTAGCTTCTATGTTTGGCGCGTGTTTCACCTGTAAGTTTTCCCGCCACTTTTCATTTGGCGCCAAATTTTGTCAGGTAACGTACGTTTACGTCACAGTTACGCGATAAAAAGTTTGCGTGTATTTTCAAATGATTGTTCATTCAATTCGTGTACCCGACGAAGGCTGTATAGCCGAAACCTAGTACGACATTAAACTTGGTGTTATCTTATTTTATGGTTTGGAAAAGTCACTTGCAATTGTGAATTTTATGCAATGTGCAATCATTAATTAATCTATCTACCTGAAAGCGTCTCTTCACACAGATCGAAGTTATCCCAACAGAAATGCACAACCGCATTATTGTCCAATGATATCCCCTCAGGAAGAACAGATTTCTGTGTAGCCAGGCTGTTGAAAATTGCTGTCTCGAGCTCCAGTGTTTTTGTGTATGACTGGCAATGGCCGAGTCTATTCAGAATAGTGATAATCGCATAACTTCCTGTGATATGGCGTACAGTCATTGACAGACAGGCGTGTTTCCTCATTAACCAACGCCCGTTTGTCGCAGAATAACATATGTCTTCCGAACAGGACTCCACAAATCGCTGACGTCTATCTGACACTTTCTCATTTTTTCCAGAAATAAGCACCTTGATAAAGTTTTGCAGTAACGCGGGTGGTTTGGACTGCCCTGTCGAGAACCATGATGCGTTTGGAGGCCATGGCATTTTGCCCGCAGAAGCTTCAGTCTCCAATACATGTCTCCGCAGCATTAGAGCGACCTCTTCTGCGCGCCTTTCTTCTGAACACGCGAGTTCAAATGCGACACCAACCGCTTGACCTTTTATAATTTCATCAGAATATACCAATTCACCAAGATGATACCCGGGTTGCCAAAATTTAATTCTTGTTCCAAAATGGTTTATCATTTTATCTTTCAGCTTGTCTGTTTTATATTTATCATTTAGCTGCTCCGGAAACATATCTCCCATGTAGTTGAGATAACGCTCTCTTAACATGGTCACCCTTTCCACATTTTGGTTGATGATTATCGCCCTCTCTATATGTTCGCACAATTTCGAGAACACAATATCATGATGATCAGTGCAGTTAGTTTTCGTACATGTAGCTGTCCGCGGCGTCCGTGTATAGTCTCTCCGACATTTGCTGTGGTAATGAGCCTCACGCGCAACAAGGTCATCACCGCGAACCTTCATGATCATATTGTAGTCCTGACGTCTGTTTGCGCTGTTTTTGATTGAGTCACTTGCCGTATTGGTCAGACATTTCAGTAACTCACAACGCTTTCCGTTCACCTTTATGTATTTCGTTCCACAGAATAAGCATTCGTCCGATGGAAAAAGCACTCGCATTGAAGAGTCACCGGAGTGTCTCTTCATTCGTTTTGAGCCGCTGCAAACACTATCAATGCTTTCATCATGTTTTCGTTTGAATTTAATATTGGTGAAATTCTGATAACACCAACGATGATAACCGTGGACCGAAGAATCATATTTCGTCGGGACATTCGGACATATATCATCAATTCTCACATCTGGGTTCGAACTCTTCGAACGGTCAGCAACTACTTCACGTATGTTTTCGTATCCTTTGTCAGATAGTATCTTCACAACAGTGTCAACTTTATTCCGCTCATAGTGAACAATACAATATCGCAAGTCACTGCTGTCCGTGTTTGTGCCGAAGGCGCTAGTTCTCCTCCGTTTCTTTTTATTTGGTGTCTTTTTTAGTGGAACTGGGCTCTCTTTGGACATGTCGGGCTTCGATTGGTGCGTTGCCATGCATATCACGATAGTACCACACTGTAAGAAAACAATGACAGAATGGTTACCAGCATGTCAATCTTAACATTTGTAGATAGACCAAGCTCCTTAAAAACCGCACCACATCGATACTGAAGTCAGTTCATATGTGCAACATAGCAACAAGTACACGTATAACAATCGTAAACTCTCTATAAAATATAGATTACATCTATTTCTGATCAAATATCCATTTAAAAAGACAAAACTGTCAGAATTCGCAATTTCGAAAATTCATTGTCTTATAATTGTTGTTGCATCGGCTTTCCATACTTTTTTAATCGTGCGTGACCCATCCTTACAGTGGAGCTTCTAAACACAATTCCTATTTTCGCGTTAATTATTTATATAACAATAATACAATCAAAATGGTATTCTAAATATATTTTTGCCAATCGGAATCGAGGAATGGTCTTACACTTACCTCTTTTTGTGTTCTGAAGTGCTGTCTTTTGAAATATCTTAGTTGTCTTATCTGAATTTTGGCGCTCCAAAATCTTGAGGTGATGACGCCGATGACGTGAATCATATACGGAAAACCAGACGCGTCACGATTTTCTACACACCGATCATACTGTCGCCATTTGGTTGGTCTTATGGTAACCATTTTCGGTTAATTCAGTCATGCTGTGCAGGTCAGTGTGATGTCGTAAATCGGTTTAGAACTGCTCGCAATGCAACTGCTGGTCTCCATCTGTTTCGATCCCTGTACAATTCACCGAATTTCGCTGCTTTTCTGTTATTTGAGCAATAAATTGTCATTAATATGGTAATATAGATGCTTTGTTCTACTGCAATACTAATAACTTGTCGGAGACGCTAGCCGCTCATACACACTATGTTTGATGACTAAGATGCATAAAATGTTGATAATACCAAAAATGGAATTACCGCGATTGTATGTATTGTGTATCGTGCCTCATATTTTTGGCTCAATATACATATTAACCCGTTGTAGTGTGATAATATTGTCTCATCGCTGTTCAGTCTATGTGGTAAACTCGTATTTCGACGGTTAGGCTAAATTTGATCAAATGCCACGGTATTGGTGAATGAGATGTGATGAAACTTATGAAAAATAATGCAATTATACAATTCCGGCGGCCATTTTGGCGGCCATTTTGAATATATGAAATGTATTCATACTATAAATAAGGAGTGCTCAATTATCAATAGAATGACATATCACACGACTTAATACCTCTCAAACTTCCTGAGTAATTACGAATTGAAATTTACCAGGTCAGATATTCAATTTTGGCGGGGGCCATCTTGGATTCAAAGACCGATAACTCTAAAAAGCCCCCATATCCAGATGGCAAACAACCAGCAAATTGAAGGACTGATATTGTTCTACAAAGATATCATAACCACCTAAAATCCGTATAGGGGGGATGGGGTCTACACGCAGCTCAAGCTCTAATAGATCAAATCTTGGGACCCGTCAGTTTTCCAGCCTCGTTCTCTTTTCAAAGTAGCATAATATAGAATCGAAAAACACCACAGCGGATTCCGATGTTCCAGAAAAACTCACCGTATTTTAGCGAGAAAACCCACAGTCATATAATAAAATTGATTAAGAGGGAGTTTCTGTCTATTTACAGTATAACTGGGTTTTGTTTTAGTAACGTCAGTCACTGTGGTCAAGAATGCATAATACGTCACAGTACAGCGAACAACGGTTAGCTTTTTGCAACATCATCTTCGCTGTCAATTGCGTCATCATTTTGACGTCCTTCGAAAGTCTGGTTTCAATTAAAATGGTTTGTCTGAATAACTTGAATTTTTCCGACATCAATTGAATGAATTCCCCAGAACTACAGTTGAACATTTATTACAACCCGGAATACAGCTTTACTACACAATGGCAACACCCACGATGTTAGTTGCATGTATGTGTTCATAAACCCAGTTTACCCTTTCATGACGGGAGCTTACATAAATTTTGCGAAAACCCTGTGCCAATGCATTCTTTTATATATGCGAGTCGACCATAGGTCGCCTCGCATATATAAGAGAATGCATTGGCCTAACAAATGTTATATTAATTTTATAATTGTTAAAGAATGTAAGAAAAAATGAAAAAACTAAATTATTACAAAAATTGTTAAAGAACGTAAGATATAATGATAAAAATTGTTACAGAATGTAAGCAAAATGATAAAAGTTGTTATTGATTGTAAGAAAAAGTTATAA
The DNA here is from genome assembly GCA_032622095.1 of Siphonodentalium dalli. Taxonomy (NCBI): domain Eukaryota; kingdom Metazoa; phylum Mollusca; class Scaphopoda; order Gadilida; family Siphonodentaliidae; genus Siphonodentalium; species Siphonodentalium dalli. The sequence continues at coordinate 209,371,610 of CP136061.1, forward strand.
GAATGCAAGAAAAAATGATAAAAAAAAAACGATAATTTTTTATATGCCTATGAGGCGACTCGCATATATAAGAGAATGCATTGGCACAGGGTCTTTAATGATGCGACAGCGCAGCTCCCGTCATGAAAGTTGATTATGGTTGGGATAAATAGTACAGATCGCTTTAACTGCACTCACGATCAATCCCTTGCCTTGTTTCTAATGCATGTAATAGGCGTTGCATTTGGTTTGTGTGTTCTCATATTTAAACCTCGATGTTCAATAGCTATTTTAAATGTTATATCTTTTTCTCAGAAATTGATTGAATTTGTTGTAATGGCTTTCGCATCCTGGTATTGACGAGCGGGAGGAGTATACAAAATAGATTCGCCGATGATATTTACGATCGTTTGTGTGCCTATACTCGATATTCGGTCGATTTCGCCTGCGCTTGTCTGATCAGATTAGTATTACATGGAAAGAGGGCAACAAATTAAATTCCTAGATAAGCAGGGGATAACGTATAATTACACTATCGTTTCTTCGTGGATCAAAGGAATGGGCTTCTTGATTGATTTTTCGAGGCCCCTCCATTGATGTCAGTTTTTAAAAGTTCAGCTGACTGAAATCATCTCGATGCCACTCATGTTGATGGGAATGCGATTGCAGTGGCTTCTGAATTCACTAACATTGCAGGGGTATAATTAATGGTCCTGCGCTTCGTTTGTTTGCAGAATAACATGCATCTCTGACATGCCGTTGACCGAAAGAACACTTATGATTGTATCGAACGTAGTTCCCTTGGCAGTGTACATGTATGTACAGTGCAGTGCATGTGCACAATATCAATTATCTCCGGCAAACTGGAGGGCCCATGAGAATATAATGCATGGGTGTCGATTCTGAACTGAGGCGAACGAACGGATACAAAGCGCGACTTTGTTAACACATAAATGAAACACATCAATGAGGCTCCGTACTTCAGTATATATATGCCTGTATTTCCTCCAATACTGATGAATCAATATGCGAGTACATTGTATAATTTAACATATATACACGCCACTTGGTACATATAAATGGAACAAGATGAAACATGAAATGTCGTCGAGAAGCACGATAAGGTAAAGTATACTAATACAACCTACAATTTATAATGAGTTGACGTACGCTACCAGTTACAAACTCAAGCTAAATCCGCTACACACACATGTATATAGTAACGATCGCGGGCTTACAAACAGACACTCTAGTTTTATATTCCTGTCCATATTACATTTGTTGTGAGAGAATTGTGAGTGAAATGCGGGGTTGTATGTACATACCATGCGAATTGTTGTTAATATGAAATTACACAATTAGTGAATTTCAATGACTATATGACTTCGAATTTCAAGTGAACATTATCCTTGAAATTAGACAGATCGTCTAATGTGTATACAGAGGTGATATATCATCCCTTTGGAAAATTTCAACAAAAACCCCCAAAAAAACAAGAATCATTTTTATTAACTCATGTACATGTACTTTTTATTACTACCCATAGCGATGCTTATAAGTAAAATGCAATAATGTTGTCACTGAACACAAAATCAAGTCACTATATGTTAAATTATCATATAAACGATTGAATATTCCATCATGGATTATGCAGTCTGGATCGTGATGTCACATGCGGGATTAGGTATTGGGTTTTATCTATCGGTTGTAATCAATAACTGATTGTTTACACAGAAACGACTGGACCGTCAGAACTGAACATGTGTACATATGGGTAATCTGGCCAGTGGAATATTATTAGATAGGTCCCGTTGACAACATCGGGTGTCTTAAAATGGCACTAATCATTAATTTAATGGACAACATGGAAAATCAGTAATTGTAAAATTGAGTTACAATGTGTTTGACACCGATTATCTCGACCATAGTGGTATGACACCCCAGCCAGTATGGCCAGGAATATAAAACTAGAGGGTCTGTTTGTAAGCCCGATCGTTATCATTGTAGTTGCCATCGAGTTGATGCGCATATCAGAATTAGCATACTAAAGATAACCATCGATTTCCTATATTGTACTACATTATTGCATGAATGATGCGAGCCAATTCAAGTTTCTTGTCCACAGGAACAATGCGAAATTGTAATTTCCATGAAGAAATAGTCTCGCGGGTCGCTGGACATGAACATACATACCGCGTGTTGCCCAGATGTGCATACCGGGAATGAATATAGTCACACATACGTGCAGAAACCAGACTGCATTGCTTAACTACGGTAATATAACGAAACCAGGGTGTGATCGAATGAAAAGTACTGGCTGGGAATATCCACATTCGAACATAGTCACGATTTACATGTTCAACATTGTGGCATCAACTGTTATTCCCTAAATAACCGACAGCAGAATTGGCAACACGCCATATTTCCGACTAAATCCTGAACAGTTACCCATAATTCTGCTTTGGTTAAGGAGTCGATTACTCAGGGCATTACATCCAGCTCAATTGTTAAGCTGTTGGTGTCGACTGTTTGGTCGGAATGGAGATTGATACAATTAAGCCCATGGTTTTGAAAATTACTGCTTTGTGCTTGAAATGTACATCTACAGTTATTCGTTATTCAAGTGGGCATAGTATGTCAGTACACGCCAGTACATACACCATTACATGTATGTTTCCCCTGACCAGGACTGTCTTACCGATTGAACGATATTAGACACCATGGGCAACCAGGGGGTTTTGTGAAAGTCTTACCACCAACTTTGGTCCAAATTTCAACCGTTGAACATTTTCCACCCGAATCAATGGCAGTTTGAAATTTCAGACGAAAAATAGGTTGAGATTGTTATGTAGTTTAATTTTACAATTCATGTTTATTGTAATACAATGTTATCGATTTTTAGATAGAGTCGTTGTATTTCTACTCCTTCGGTCAAAAGTTTAGACTGAAATTTCCCTCAGCATGGGTTTTTTACATTGGAGTGCCAGGCAGTTGAAAGTTTGAGGTAATAATTGGGACAGGGACATTCCAACTCGGGGAGTGGGTGCAAACACGTTTTTGAGTGTTGGGATTTTGTAATTCGCGGCTTACAAAAAAAAGACCCCACAGTTACAGTAATGCCCCAAATAATCGACTCCTTATCCACAGCAGAATTATGGGTATTTTTTCAGAATTATGCTGTGGTTAAGGAGTCGATTATTTAGGGCATTACTGTATATATCCCTGTCCATATTACATTAGTTGTGTGAGAATTGTGAGTGGAATTCCGTTAGGTTTGCTCCCCAATAGCGATACGAATAGAACCAATAAGTTTCTCGACGGCAGACAGATGACATCCTAGTTATAACTTCCAATAGTTAATTAAGCAAACATCAACAGAATTAAATGATTTTTCTGTTCAGAATGCGGTTATATATAGACAGGTAAGTGGCCTAATGCTATTTAATTATTTCCTCCCGCACAAACAACATTGGTTCTATAGATTTGTATAGTCGATTGTGTAATTAAGCTATTCGAATCTTGGTAGAATAGAGAACACACGAACTAACACACTGATCGACGACAATAGCTATGATCTCGGACACGTTTTGACAGCGACAACCTCTACAAATATCACCATATCTCAATAAAACTCTTAAATTAATTAACCCTGTCATGACGGGAGCTGCACGGGTGCAGCATTAATGATCCTGTGCCAGTGAATTATCTTATATATGCGAATCTTCCATAGGGAGCCTCTCATTTACAAGGTCAAGGTAAATATTGTTAGGCCATATTGCATTCTCTTATTTATGTGAGGCTCCCTTTTGGAGACTCGAATATATAAGAGAATGCATTGGCACAGGGTTTTCGAAAAAATTCAGGAAGCTCCAGTTATGGAAGGGTTAATAGTTATTGAGCAGTTGCTCGCCTATGTATATCTGGATAACAATTTATCAGCAACCATACATCCTTTACATAGATAATTGAGGTTATTTCCTAGCAAAAAGCTATTTCTCCAAGTATATTATATGGTATAGTAATAATGGATGCATTTTACATGTATGTTATGTTCTGTTGAATTAGCTCAGTTGCTCAACGTCTGTATAATTATTATAATATGCATGGACCCTGGATTGAAGAGTCTCACGTTTTACAAAATGTGAGTTTACTTCTTGTACCAGCCTGTTCTCGTGAAAATACGCACATAACGTGCGTATTTTAATGAGCGAAATACGCTCATATTGGCATTATTTAATCTCTATATACACAAAATATATTGATCTGAGACGCGTTTTTAAAACAGTCCAATATGGGAGTATTTCTAAGTAAAAACCCACCCAAGTGAAGTGTACGTGTATTCATTTGTGTTCCTCTGCACTATCCACAGTACTCTCAGACCACCACACCTCCCCATTGAATCCGGCTTTAACAATGGGAATTTTCAATAACTTGTCTTCCAATCTCCACAGACTTTTTTTATATTATTAAAATGTGTTTAACCCGAAGGGCTAAACACATTTTAATAATATAAAAAAAGGGTTTTCTGTGCAGATGAACACAAATGAATACACGTACACTTCACTTGGGTGGGGTTTTATGTGCATAGATGTATTTAGTTATCTCCAATCCATATAGTCGATACATTGTCGTCAATACATGACTCAGATTTCAGTAACTAACCTAGCTATATATACGATAATCGCTAGATCCGACAGGTGCCTTGGCCAGGGACGTGACAGGATGATGTCCATTCTGGTGTCCAACAGACGCTGGCTTGATTGGTAAACGTCCCTGGTCGAGGCACCTGTCAGATCTAGCGATTACCGTAGCTATGTTAGTCATTGAAACCTGAGTCATGTATATATAGACGACAATGCATCGGCTATATGGACTGGAGATAACTAAATACATCTATACACATAAAAACGCACCCAAGTGAAGTGTACGTGTATTCATTTGTGTTATTCTGCACTATACAAGGACAACATAACATGGTACTATCAGACAACCCCCCCCCCCCATTGAATCCGACTTTAACGATGGGAATATTCAATAATTTGTCTTCCAATCAACACATACTTTTTATTATACAATTAAAATGTGTTTAGCCCTTTCTCGTTGACGAGTAGTTCCATTAGGAAATGTTCAACAAAGGTCGCGTGTTGAACTTGTTAACTGAACTTTTCCAACCAGAACATATGAATCATTATGCACCTGTATTGGCATTTGATAAGATAGATAACATTTTATGTCACAATATGTTTCACAATACAATATGTATACTTTATAATACATGAACATTTTAATGATATTCAGTATTGTGTGGAGTACCATGGCAAATGACGACTGTCTGCCCGGCACCCTTGAATGTGGAAGAATTTCATCAATAATGGCTGTTTAATAATATAACTAGTTCAGTTTAATTTTCAGATTAAATTTTATTCTTTCAAATTTGAATACAGATAAGATTCTAGTGAATAAACATATATCTATATGTAAAATGCATGGATAGAAATGGATACGCGACGGTTATGTGGTCTGTCTGCCGTCTGCTGTTATTACCTGAACAATCATCCAAATGAACAATAGACCACTCCACTGTATACTTTCATAACTGAATGGGAGAATCCATATAATAAAGAAAAGGTTATATCAAAAATCCAAGACCCAGTTTAAGGATAATAGTTATCGGAATCTTGGAATGACATTCTACTTCAGTGGGCTTAGAAAGTCATAAATATATGTTTTCATATTCACAACACTGTGAAATTTTTAGAAAATATTTAACTGAAATTGACTGAATTATAAAATGCGACATGAAACTGGATCCCCGTATTCAGTCGGACTCTAAACGGCTCTAAAACCAGGAATCCGGGGTACGATACAGCCAGACTCCGGCCGACGGATCTAAACCCCAGAATCCGACTTTTTACGAAAAGATGTACGGTGCATGGTTTCAAAGCGAGCCTCTCACGCCTATATTCGTCGTGAAAACCAACTCGAGTTGTAAGCTGTTAGAACGAGTTGTTAGAAGTCGTTATAACGACTTGCAAGACACAACGCAGTTTTCACTGTATCGGACCTATAGCTGACTCTCACAACACGATCTCACGCGATACACGACTGGATAGTTTTATAACGGCGCTCGACGAGTGAAGTTAGACGTTTCCAGCCTAAACCATTCCAATCTCTTAAGATCATCGTTTTGTGTAAAGCTAGTTTAGTTTGCGAAAACACGTTACCTTGAACCAAAGTGCACACTCGACGATTGACATTATCTGCGCTCGATGTAATTGCAAACGGCCGCCTCTTGGTATCAGATGATCTTCGCATAGCTTTTTAATGTACCACAACCATGCGAGGCTTTTTGATCAATTAAGTGATACTACGGGTTTAATTGACACTAATAATCCTTGTTGTGCAATGGGTGGATGTATATTGGCCTCGTAATATTGAAAAAATGCATTTCTCACCATGGGTGAATTATATATCATTTCTAATCGCGTTGTAAATATCCTGATAAGTCTAGAAGCGTAACATTTCGTGCTCACTGATTATAACTCGTAATTCTCATTACAGGATAAGCCAGAGAATCTCCAAAATTATTTATTTGTAATGTTGGAATATTCGACAATAAATTCCACGCTCCGTCTTCTTTGCTGTAAGGGGAGTGGGATGGCGACCAACCACGCAACATGGCCATGCACTCCTATATGTATATGAAGCTCGGTAGATTTATTTATTTATTGCTGTTTAAAACGTCGCTTTCATCAGCCAGGGTTATATCTCGACGTTGCCAGTTTTATTGTTGGAGGGAGAGTCCGTGCACTATAAGGTAAATCTAGCAGTGAATTCATTGGCTGGAAGAATGACCCACTGTGCCCGGCGATACCACCGACCATCGGCGAGTAATTGGCAACTCCCCCAGATACAAAGTCATCGATGAGTCCACTGGGAACAGAACCAGTATCGCTAGCGCTGGAGAGCGGGTGTGTCTGGAGCAGACTTTAACAATATTTTAGAACTTTTTTCATTTTGTCTTACAATCTTTAACAGTTATAAAATATAATATAAAATTTGTTAGGCCAATGCATTCTCTTATATATGCGAGGCGACCTATGGTGGACTAGCATATATAGAGAATATCTGCATAGTGTAGCTGAATAAAGAATTACTATGCGGATGTTCTATTTATTCACCGAACAAATTTCAAAAAACATCGCAAAGTTCACAGGCTCCTTATAGAGAAGCGATGACCTACTTAGCAACTTTATCTGTATAGTAGAGACTAATTAATTATGAAACAGTTTTGTATTCATGCGATTGCACCGCGAAATATTCCGCTTTATAATTTCTAAATTATGCCGGAAAAATATCATAGCATGGTGTGAGTTCTAATAAAATCTAAATGATTCGCGTAACGTTCAAATCTAAAACTGAAGTGTACGAGTATATCAGTCATGTGAATTTGTATGTTTGTGCTTGAAACTTATTAATGAATTGAATGTCTGAACGTTAGCAGTATCATAGCACCAATATCTGCAGTGCAAATGCACCAACTCACGGAAGAATATTGTATACTTTATAGTAACAAACTTCCAATCGCTTAATCAAGTTATAGACTTCATCAACTGAACATTGAAACATTATATTTTAGTGCGTTTGGGGCGCGCATCGTTTGAACTTTCAGAAAGGTATCGCCACCGATTGCACGAAAATACGTTGTGCATGTTGACGTTTCTAAGGACGCTGTCGCTAACAACGGAAACCAGCATGGTCCGTTCTAATGATGCTCCATAACATTGTTACGGCTAAGTGACGTCACTCACCAAACTGCTGGAGGTTAACTGGCCCAAGTTCCTTTAACCTTTCTTCTTCGCATATCATTAAGTTTATCTGTCTAGTAGAGGCGTGGTTTATCTGATGGGCTTTATATGTATAGTAGAGAGGAGTAGGAGGTGGATAAATAGATAAGATAATGCATTGGTACAGGGTTTTCGCAAAAACTCAGGAAGCTCCAGTCACGAAAGGGTTATCGGAGTGTGACTTCTTGTTGAGTTATACGCTGTTCATTTCGTGCCTAGTTGTGACACTTGAGCAATGTTGCTCGTACTGTGAGTGCTTCGCACCGCTCATGTGTTGAATGCGATATGGGAGTACTCGGTTCGGGTGTTGATATATCTTGTCAGTATGTTAGCCTTGATATACGTACGCACGGAGTTTGCAGCGTATTATTATTTTGGGCTGGAAGCCGCGACTACTTTCTATTTCCAACTCTTTGTACGATCCAACTTCTCAGTTTCACTTTCAGCAATGTTGTAATCGCTGTGCATTGACACTTCCGGCAGCAGTCATGTACCTTTGATTCTGTCCTTGACTATGATATCGGAGCGATTGCACGGAATGTGCCGGTCGGTATGAACTGCGTGTCCCATATATTGATATTGATATATTGATGTTACATTTTGTAATTTTTATTATTTCTACAGAACATATAATTACAATCACTTGTCCTGTTTTGTTAGTGTGGTTATTGTATAAATAAACAATTTAGTCAATCAATCAATCAATTACCTGTGCACGTGACGATCAGCACCGTCCCATTCGCTTGCAATAGCGTACACACTACTGATCAAGATCTATACACGTATTAAGTGTGGACTGTTCGGTATAGCGGTCTTACGTGCGGTGGTGGTTTTCCATGTGTTACGAGATTTACAGCTGTTTTAATGTAATTTGAACAACACATTTAACAGCAAAATGTTGATATATATTCACACACGAACTGCACAAACGTCCATGCAGTATCATACAAAATCACCAGTGGCCATGCGCTGATAGGATGTGTAACATCGAACAGCACGTCGTGTTGTGTGTTCAGTAAAAATCGGAATCCGAATATGTGTTTTTTCGCCATCTATTATCTGTGTAAAGCTTATACATCCACGTGAAAATATTGTTAACCAAATATTTCTCGAAGCATGATATTAATACATGTATTTGGTATATTATTAGCAACTCGTAATCTTTTCGACGTGTTTAGACCGCAGAAGCCTGAGTATGCATACAGATAATGTCATAATATATAGGTATATAGGTATACACCCACCATAGGGTGGAATTAAAGCATGCGAATATCTTTGACAATCGTGTGTTGTGGACCACTATATGATAGTATAGATCTTGACCACGACCACATGCGTGGCAAGTTATATGCATGCTAAACGGAAATTACCGATTAATTGAATGGTATGTATTTATGAGACATTATCTTTTAGTATGGAAAAAGTCTCTCATAAAACATCCGAATGAACGAAACTAATGGAAACTAACAGACAGTTTTCAATCACCGTGGTCGGGTATACCCCATGATCTCAATCTACTTGCTCTGACAACAGTTCAATTTGTTTCGATCTAATGGAGTTTATTGTCGGTTCAGCCCTTATATGTCATATCACGAGTCATCACGACGTGTCCCTCTGTGAGTAAACATACCCGGATCCCGGTCGTCTCTGGAGCACGATGGTTACGAAATGCGATAACCCTCTTTGCCCACATTCTCTCAGAAAAGGGCACCAGATGTAGCCGTCGTAATGGTTATGGCCGCAGTCCTTATGCATTGTTTTGCGTATTGTCATTTCATTGGATACGAAAGATCACGTGATCGAAGTGGGGAAACCTGATGTCGATCTGATGTTTCAAAATGAGCATTGTGCACGCTTACATTGTACACGTACTACTACAGCCGTTTTCTGTCCAATGGATACATTTTCAACAACATAATAAGTTAATGGACTGGACATTAGGAACTGGAAGGTCGATCGTTGACCTCCGACCCCGGATAACGTGACCGAAATAAACCTGCAAGTTTATAAAATAGTTCTTACTTGTGAATAAGACTGCAATTGCCTTAGCATGTAGTGTTTGCATAGTTTGTTTGCATGTATCTCGCTGTGTGGGATAGCAGTTGCCTGGTGGTCGATTTCTCTCTCCGATTAAGATTAAAAACTACGTTAAAAATTCGACCAAAATATAATTGCATCCACGTGACCTACATTCTATAATGTCGTCAAACCACACGCTGTGTGCCATGCCTTATCATGGCTTTTTTTAAACCCATATAAATCGATTATGGTTCAACAATAGCTTCCATAATTAACTGGAAGGGTTAATTAACTGTCACCGGAAGGATGGGATAACAGACAAGCACTTCTGACCAGACATTGTTTCACTTAGAGATCAATAACCCACGAAAACTCAGTGATCGATGACGAGAAGACAGGGGCAGATAAATCCATGTCTAATGTTGGTTCGCGTTTCACTCGATGAGCACATCACTCTTGACTTTCTCAGACCGCGTATGTCTTTGTCGAGCCGAGAAATCCATAGAGCGCGGGCGATTCCGTATCGATGGACCAACGAAAGGTAATCGAAGACGGGTCTGGCAATAGATGCATTCGTTTCCCCCCGAAATAACTCAGTCGGTGTTTATCCTTCACAATTACTGAGCCGTACTCGACAAGAGCTTGATCTGCATCTTAAAGATGTAATCCGCTTTCAGCTCATACTCTTGAACGATATGCATCAATAAGGGTATTTATTCAACGAGTTTCTCGCTGGTTACAGAGTGTAAATGCACTATGGTGGATTGGAACACCATGCATATATAATCTAGTGTGTGACAACTAGGGAGAATAATGCTAATTGTTTTAGTCTACACAAACTTCATCTGGCAGTCCTATCAGGCAATAAGCCAAGGATATATGTATTATACATGTATATAAACAATATATATCGGGGTTCACGATTAGTTATATACTGGTATTCAATCTCAGTAACACGTGACACGGGACTGGTGGGTATGATGGTGTACAAATATTTGTTGCCAGGTCTGCTCATAAATACAATTGTTACGATGTTATCAACATCATCATCCATACTCCGAGACAAGTCCGTAATTTGAATTTGCGTCCCGGAGATTCGGTACCATAGCAGCGAAAGAGAAACTAATATGTTTGAATACGAACATCATCAAACTGATACTGTATCCCACAGAACATTTAGTTTATCAGAGCTTTGAAGGCATTGAGCTTTTCTACAGTTATTAAGATATTGGGTAGTGAATTCCAGTCGTTACTGACATGTTATGCGAAGAAATAATGTTCGCACATTATTTGACACCTGTCTTGTTTACACTTTCATAGAATCTCCCCTCGTCTTGTCAGACAGAGCTTGGTCGAAGAACTCATGTGGGTTCAAGTTGTAATGTCCATTCATCAATTCATACATGTACATGCTACATGTACATGTGTATCAGATCTCCTCTGGGTCGCTGACATTTCAAACTCATGCATGGGATTTATAGTTTCGCCAATCTGTATCGGTATGCTACATACAACTGTTTTAGGATGGTAAAGCATTGTAGCTCTTCTTTATATCCATTCGATAGTTTATGCTACGGTATTTCATATGCTGCATAACCTCCCTCTTTCTCTTTTGTTCTTTCGTCTCCCCCATATATGGGTCAACTTTATGAATGTATGTTAAAAAAAATAATATCCCATCTATCACAACAAGTCTCTCCTATACTCCATAAATTATAAATCGCACTCAACGAAAGCGAAATACTCGGAATCATTAGTTATTAGAATAAACGCACAGTGAGTGCGTACAAACGTCAATAATGTCTACAACATGACTTGGAAGGCATGTATTCTATTTACGATATTTATGCACATAGACATGGCTATGAATGCATGTATTGATGTATTTACGATAAGGGCGGAAATGCTAACTGCATGCTGGGGTGGCAGAAAGACAATATGACATGGCTGTCACCCCGTGCAGTGCACGATATGGTCCGTACGCATTTGGTACTAAATTGTTTGTTCTATTATTCTGTATACTGCATGTGAAGCCATTATTTACAACCCCAATGAATTGGCAGATCTAGCACGTTGATAGACAACTATACGCTACATCAATTATTCTCTTGTCTGTTATATATGTACTTCAGTACTGAGGTACGGACGTAAAATATCACGCCGTCTGTTATACATCCGTACTAAGTATGGACGTATACGTTAGCACACTAGAAATCGGCCTTTATTCATATATGGAACTCAGAGATTAGTACATCGGAACAACTGTATCTTAAAGTTTAAATATTATGTGATGTACACAAGGCCGGGATTGGTGGGTACTTAGGAGACCAGAAAAACATGTTTTTTCCGGTGCTTGCAATTTTTTTTCATAATTATAGACAAACACTGAGACTGTTCTATTGTCCAGTAGCCTAAATACTACTATTTTGGTACATGTAGAAGGGTTTATGCTTCAACACTATGTTGCTTTTAATTTGTCTTAGATGTCTGAAGTCCATGTATAACATCATGGTCAATAAGTTCTGAGGGAATAATTTATAATCAACTGGAGAAATATATAGAAAAAAATATATTATTATAATATATAAAACTTATCCTGTTAATATTTAATGAACAAGACATCAGTTGTCCTGAGATAACTAGATGTGCTCCACTCAATAATAACACATCTTATGCAGATCGATGCATATGGTAAGTGTTCAACTGCTAATCCCAATAGTGATCTGAAGCCAGATATAATGAAGAAGTTTTCAATAGCAGCATAGAACAGGGAAGAAAACTCTGTCTAAATATCCACCCATTTGACCATCAAAATAGGGGTGGTCCAATACATGCATATGTGAAAAATATTTTCTTCACACCCACAGGTCTTAATGAATGATAATCTTAATACGAAACTAGTAGACCATTTTTTGCAAAGCGAAAACACATATCCGTTTAGGAATTTTCTATCAATTGCGGTGAATTATGGACGATAAAAACGATCCAAAATCACAATGACGCCATTTAGGTCTGTTGACGACCCTAGTTACCTGTGCCATTTGCATATGCAATTACGTCATGAAAGTAGTATTAACCTAATAAAGCTACGCTACATAATAAAGCTACATTGACGTAAAAAACGTAACGTTTATTAGTCTGGCATTATGTAGGCAATAGACGTAGTGAGCGGTGGATACATTTTTATAACTGACGGGATAATCCATTCAGCAGAGAAAGGGTTATTTCTTTTGTCACCCGGGTAATTTGGCAACTATAGATGCTCATGATGCTCACGAACATGACCAGTTCGAGCAAAGGCACATCTTGCATATTCTATTAACTTGGTATCAAGGTGTTCAACATACAGAACCATTAGATGAAATCAAGTTTGGTCTCCATTCCGGGTCCCTAATGCCTCGTTCCGAAGAGGGCGAAATAAGATTTACCCAAATTGTTCAAAACGAGCTAACGCAATACAGGTAACACAAGAACACTATTTGAGTTATTCGTTGTACAGTGCATACAGAGTGTGCTATAAGCAAAACACTCAACACCGTGGGCGCTCTGGGGACTACACTGAGCCCAATATGGATCACCCGGATTCACGCAAGTGCATTAAGATGAATCAACAGAAAACCTGGAAACTTACCATGGATCTCAATATCCACTGCGAACCAGAGAGAAACACCACAAAACACTGACAGCTACTTAAGAATATATTACGCCATACGCTAAATATGTTAATTTGTAAACAAGTGTTGGTCATTGTATACTGTTATATTATGTTTCCCAATTGCCAACATGCTGGCACTTTAATTTGCGAATTTATTAGGTTATCTGTGAATACCTGCGACCCACGGTATGTCAAGTGATCCTGCTAATGTGCCATGATGCGGTTGAATTGCTATGATGATGTTAGAGCAAACTGTGCTGTTAACAAGGCGATGTATAGTGATGTATAGAGAAAAAAAAAGTTGATTATGTCACCTACAGAGAATCACTCTCCCAAAATGTTCTCCACGGTACCGGTGTAGAGTGTTTTGCTTAACGCACACTATTTACATAATGTACGCGATGATCATATACGTCATAGAGCCATATATGAACAAGTTCACGGCGCATTGGTTTGTCTTAATTACATTCAGTGCAGTAAGGTTGATGTTATATTCGTCTTATGGGGCTTCATGCGTGATTGTTATTGTCAATTTGCGGCTTATTGTTTCCCATAGGCTCCCTCAGATTACAGGAGCCGACACACGGAGGTTTAAGATTTGGAAATAGTACAGCTATCAACTCATAACCGCTGTCTGGTTGTCAATGAAGATGGGTAATAAACATCCTGGAGGAACTGGCGCTCAGAAACATTACCAACTCGTGTACAAGCACACTTATTTAAAGACATATTATGGACTTGTTCGGGAGCGTGAAATTAATGTTAATACTTAAGCGATATGACAACCTAGGGAATGTAGCATTCTACCGAAAACATTAAAAGAAATCGACCATACCACTCCGTAGAGAAAACATCGTCTGAACTATACGCTCAATTGTAAATATTTACATCTCGATTCGGGACGCAACTTTTGGCGATAAACTAACACATAGAGGATCTCACATGAGCTTCTATTTTATACGGAATTTATCAACCAAGTTCACTAAATTCGATTTGAGCCGAGGTTTACCGAGGCTCAAATAGAATTTAGTGGACGAGGTTGATAAATTCCGTATAAAATAGAACGAGTTTGAGATACTTTTTATCGCATGATCATATAATCGCTAAAATTTTATCGAAAAGAACAAAAATTAACTGCAGCCAGCGAACATTGTCACAAAGAGCAGCGTGACGTCATTGCACGCGACGATATTACACGTGTCTATTACGCTCGAATATTACATCGGAAAATAGTGCTAATCATATGATAAAATTGATTTCGCCATCGAAAATCATTGCATTTAGTTAATATATGATAATGACGGTGTGTGTTGTCAATTTGGATTAATATTCGTAAAAAATAACGACTTTGAGCAAGATTATTCTCAATTTCTATTTGATCACCCTACCAGAGTGTTTCATATCACTTTAAATTTGTGAGCGATGGCACTGCTGTGGCCGATTTTTCACATGTGTAGAAATATCAGTTCCTCCCAGCTAGCAATTCAAATGATGTGACGTCAATGAGTTGAGTTGCATTTATTGTTAACTAGACATCTTTTCTGAACTATGGGTACTGTTGAATTTATTGTGAACTGGACATCTTTTCTGTACAATGGGTACTGTTGAATTTATTGTGAACTGGATATCTTTTCTGAACTATGGGTACTATTGAATGTTAAAGGGTGATAATATATACCTCAGAATTAAGTGTAGAATTGATGTGCGGTTTAATAGAAACATTATTTCTAAAAACTAAATTAAATCAAACTACACCTCAATTCATTATGAATATTACACAAACAGGAATATGATTATTTCAATCTAGTACACTCAATGGTTTCTTTGTTGAAATATATTCACATTGATAGAGAACATGGACTTTCTTTTGATAACCATGAAGAGTCGTTTTGAAAGTAGTTTCTAAATTTTATTTGAAAAATCTTTTAACGCAAAATTAACGAGCACTTGCACTATAGGTACATGTAAGTGTTATACCCTTGTCAATGAATGGATAATTCGAGGATGTAGCTTCAATTCTGGAAGATTTTAGTTTCCGAAAAAAATGAAAAGACGATCAATGTTGAAATAATCCAAAATTTGCCCGACCTCAAGGGGAGACTGTACCCTAATCCGGCCATTTATGGGACCATATCATTTCATACTCAACAGAATATATGCAACAAATGAGTTAATTTGTACCATGAATAAGTGCAAAATACACTCATGTGCTCTATTAACGATGCAAACAACATGGTAATTATAATGAAAATGAATTTATGACTAGGACTTTTCATATAGAGCACATGCGTGTATTTTGCACTAATACATAGCTCAAATTCATTCATTTGTTGGATATAATCTGTTGAGTATAAAATGAGATGGTCCAAAATGATCCCGTAAATGGCCCGATTTAGTATACAGTACCCCTTTAAGGTTCGATCATCGTCATGGAGCCGGCATCAACACGTTTATTGAACTTGATTTCCCAGCACCTTTCCGCCATGCGATATTTCTTGTGGTGGGTCCAATTCGCATTTCCCCTTGTGCATGGGATGACACTTTTGACTGGTACATATCAAATTACTAACTTAATTGCACATTCCATCCATGAAATATATGGTATGCACGAGTATGTGCAGTTTACATGTATATACTACGAACTCTCGCCAAAATAAAAGTTGCTTGCATATAAAGATCATGCACTCTCACATCTTAATTCAGTTATCATATTTTTGAGGTTCCCCATATGTACTCTTTATTCCCCGTCTGTGTCCGGGAGATTATAGGCGCATCGTTGCACTGCCAGGAATAAGTGTCGCCTTTTTTTTGCAGTCAAGTTAATGCACAGACAATACCGCGGGCGACCATGTGCGGGCCAAAACGCGCATATTGTATCGCCACCCAATCGCAGTTTTAATCCGGCCGTCGCTCTGAACAGGAGGCTAACGTTTCCCAGTCTAATGATACGGCTTGGATTTGTCCTTCTGAACGACCAAACTGTTAATGCGCATGATTTACAAAGTCTTCGACTATTCGTGTCTTGGTATTAATTAGGTTCGTGTGGACCCGGTGTAGTATAGGCTCACCGTGACAATGAAATAACCCCTTTCTGCTCGATTTAAATGAGTACCACCCGGCAGGTAGCTGCGTGGCCATAACGCGGACGTGTATAGCCGCTTCCGGATGCCGCCCCAGCAAACTGCCTTAGTTCGACCTAGACAGGAGGCTGTCGGTGCCCAGGTTAGTGAATCGGCTAGGTCATGTCCTGATCTTCTGAATGAACAGACTGCTAATTCGCATGATTTGCCAGTCTTCAGCTATTAATATCTTGCTATTATAACCAAGGTTAGTTTCCCCGTGTGTGTCTGGTGTATGATAGGCTTGTCGTCACAGTGAGGGAGGAAACTCCCGGGAAAGAATCCCATATTGTGGCGCCTCGATACAGTTGAGCAGTGAGTTTAATCAAGAAATTGTGCGGACAATAACATCCGATAACTGCGTGGGCCATACAGCCGACAGTGTATATAGCCGTTTCGGGTTGCCGCCCCAGCACACTGCTTTCGTCCGGCCGAGACATGCGGCTGTAATTGCTCACGATAATGAATTGTCCGGTCTTTCTGAAGGAACAAATCGCTAAGTCACATGATTTGCCGAGTCTTCGACTATTCGTGTCTTGATATTAGGACTTAGGTTAGTTTACTCGTGTTGGTCCGGGGTAGTGTAGGCTCGTCGTCACATTGAGAGGGGAAAGAAGGCACCTTAATTGTTTACAGTTATGTATGACGTGGAGTGACAGATCCGGTAGGTGCGCGGGTCGTAACGCCGACAGTGTACAACCGCTTGGGACGAAACGAGAACTTGCTTTCGAGATGACGATAATATGAATTACTACTATAGAATGAAACAAAAAATCGACTTTAGTGACAACAATATTCTAAATTCAAATCAGTGAGTCATTATTTTCTTAACCAGTATACAACAGAAACAGCCAGCCCATATCCCAATCCTGTGCGACACAGTTTTTGGTAAACCCATGCAATCAATCATTACATATTGATCAACATACATACAATGTATGTGTACATTCCACAAGTGGTTTGGATACATTATACGAGTATTGTCATATATACATTGCAGTATTCGTATGTTTATATTTTCACTATATTGGTTGGCACTTCGTACGACAGGAAGACGCGCCTGTATAATGTCATATTGTTGTTATCAATGACAGCATAACATCACCAATGCCATATGCTTGTAAATAGTATACAAATAAACAATAGATCAATCAGAGTCCCACGTCGGCAAACGGCTTTAACCGGACATTCACTCTAGACATATTGACCTAGTCTTCGACTACTCTTGTATCACTGTGCAATGACAACAGACGGCGAGCCAATCGGTTAACGAGAAAAAAACGATCTTTGTGGGGGTGAAAAGTTGTAATGGAAAAGTGACTCTGATGAACAAAATCTATTTCCAGAGACAGTTGATAGGTTTGGATCACAGTTTTTGTATAATATATTGTAGTCCGAGGCGGCTGATATGACTGTTCTCGAATATTTCGGAAACACAACAAATAAAATAATATACAATATGTAACCCGTAAAAACTAAATTAATCACGCCATTAAATATCAATGTTGTCTGTCATCAATATATAAAATATTTCTTCATCGTTAAGGTGGACTCGCGGCCGATAACGCACGATTAGATGACGCACGATTAGAATTGCACACTGACATCTGTAGCGAAATATAGCCATGAGACTATTCAGCTTGCGTGAAAATTAAAACCCGGTACTCATTCTCCTGCACATTATAACCTAATGGTATCACGCATATTAATCATAAGAAAACAAATGTTAAAAAAAATTGTATACCGGGCCGTATTAGTGAAACAATATACTCGAGGTCGGACAAAATATATGAAGTAAATACTAATAGCGCAATTACGTACAATTCGTGATTAACTGAAATCCGCAAATAAGTCAACTGCATTGGGATTATTTGTAACATGCCGAAAGTACACATGTAAGTGTGTTTCAAAAAATAAACATTCAATAATATAAAAAAATTGATTTATCCTTCAAAACTTAATAGACTAATTTCTTCTTCCATTTCAGACAAATTTTCCAAAATGTCATACATCTCCACACATGAAATGAATGAGAATGTCCGACTTGTCAATTTTCTTAGAGTCGGCTTCGTCCTCAGAATACATTTGTAGTGTGTCCCGTTTCGAGACGCCGCGAAAATAATATACTATATACGGTGCAATGTTGTACATAGCTCCATAGTTCGCGTTATACTTATAACAAATTACATATCCGCAATCTCTAAAAGGGAGCACCAGTCATACTTCATTTCTGACTCTGTCACCTGCTGGGAACTAGTCTGGGGTTTTCTATATTTAGCGCAGGTTTTTCCAGACAAAATGGCGAAACCTCGATCGACCAAAGTCAAATTTCCTATGTGCTTTGAGAACAATTCCCGCAGTAAAAACTAATTGACAGAATGGATAATTAGAGCGGTAGTTTTGTTGACGATTTCGCACGCCCCTTAGCAAAATGGCAACAAATTAGAACTATTTTGTGTTACTTGCCATGAATGTTGTCGTCCACTTGCATTTAGAATTTTGTGTTGATAAAATAATCGGGGAACCAAATCACACCATTTCGCAATATAGATCTTTGGTTCTAGAGGGACTTTCCAAACTTAAAGTTACAAATATTATATCCAGATTGACACACGCACCGTCATGCTTGTATACATGTATTGATTAAACGACGTGACTCTCTGGACTACCGCCGTTATAGTTGCGTCCCGAATCGAGAAGTAAATATTTATAATTTATAGTTTTCTATGGTACGGTCGATTTGCTTGACGTTTCGGCGATTTTTGTGGAATGCTACATCCCTCCAGTTGGCATAGCGCCTGAGTTCTAGCTTATTAGTTTCACGCACCGAACAAGTATATAATATGTCTTTACTGGACGGATTAAGAGAGCATGTCTGAGAAATGTTTAGCGTTTCACAAAGCTCGGTAGTGTTCAGAATCGTTCCTGGACTCAGCGGGATACTTGTACATTACACACTGAACAATGAATTAAGATGTTAGTTAATGTTCAAATAAATGTACCGAACATCATGTGAAACATCAGGACATATTCTTAACACTTGCAATGCAAAGGCGCCACGTGAGGTGGAACATTTGTTTGTACAGTGTGAAAAATCCCACAATATTGAAACTATCTTATATAGCAGGATAGTTATCCAATTAAAAAAAATAAGAGATGATAATGTCATTAACCCTTTACCCAACAGAACGGCCCTGTGCCAATGCATTCTCTTATATATGCGAGGCGACCATAGGTCGCCTCGCATATATAAGAGAATGCATTGGCTTAACACATTAAAAATTATAAAATTGTTAAAGAATGTAAGAATAAATGGTAAAAAGTGTTTTTTTAGGCCAATGCATTCTCTTATATATGCGAGGCGACCTATGGTCGACTCGCATATATAAGAGAATGCATTGGCACAGGGCATAACTGTAACCATCACAATACGGTCAATGAGCCGGTTCCAATGATATCCATATTTGTATGGTTTTATTGAGACAGACCCAAGATAATTTAGGCTGTTGCAGCTTTATTTGGCCGTTTTTGGCCGGTTTGTTGGGTAAAGGGTTAAGCCAAAACATATTTTCGAAAAAGAAAATCCGTGTTTTCGGTGTGCCCTATTCTAAGAGAGTTCAATGAGATTTCTACATTTGAAGTTGCTGTCCCTCTTAGCATACATACATTAAACAGAGTATCACAAACACGTACCACATATGAAACATATCAGCAATGGTACGTACATTGGCGGAGACCCCCATATATGTGTCACCCCAGTTAGTGGTAATCAAAAGAAACCTCCAACCATGCGGGGGTGTACTATACATACGTGGGCGGCGGTTTTACTTTAAACATATTTTATTCGTATATAAATATACAAAAGGGATCGGGGCACAAGTTATTTCAACTTAGGTAGTCCCTCTCCCGTACAAAATTGACAATACATTGTTATAAGATGACAGAAAGGCGATAACAGAAACGTTTGTACATGGTGAGAAAACAATTTGAATTTGCATTATGTCGAATAACATCTTTCAGCGTATGCTTATGGATTACCAATTAGAACGAGCATAAATATATGCATATCTATATCTATTGTGATATTTAAGGAAGATGTAAATATAGATTTCAAGGCTATGTATGTATCAAACATTTGACTGTAAGGTTAAGCTAAATTTGTATAGTAGTGAATTTGGCGATTCGCCAGATGACGCCCTTGACAGTTACGCTGGAAGAAATTATCGATGTGTATACAAATGGTGCATGGATGTGGCAATCCGAATGAGGGAGGGGTGTCTAGCAATGTTTGTATTTGGTGTATATTGAGCGATTTGTGGTTGACATTGGATTGTTGCTATATGACAACGCAGCCAGACGTTCATGAATCGAAGCGTTTTGTCGCAGCGATATACTGTTGCACTATTTGGAAAAACCTTATATTCTCCGGAATTGAGATGTACGATATCCCGAAAAGAAACTGATCGATGTCGGTTATAATGAAGCGTTCGCGGTTTAACTTATCGTCAAGTTCCAACCGTTCGTTTTGATATACAGGGCACATAAAAAAGAAATGGTATGCATCTTCCAAAGGGTTCCCACAACTGCAAGCAGGACTTTCGGCTATGTAGTTTTGATACATATCAGCACGAAGATCACTGCACCCGTTTCGAATTCGGGAATGTATCATATTATATCGTCTGAGACCTGAATAGAAGTGAGGGCTCACGGGATTTGGGGGTTTGTACACGAGTCGTAAATTGAATTTGAAGTCAGAGAAAGGGACAACGTCGGTCATTTCAGTTGGGATTTTGTTCCAATCAGCTATCGCCGAGGGCAAAAAGGACTTTTTGTAGTGCTCAGTGTGGCATCGGTAAGAATAGAATTTTCCCGGGCGTCTGAAATTATAACTTGAGACCTGGCTAGCTCTGGGTGGGAGGATGGTAGATAGGTAATTTGGCGATTCATTTTTTACTATTTTGTAAATCACTTCAAGCTTGTGGTATTGGCGCCGCGTTTCCAAAGAAAGCCAACCTACCTCCTGCAGGACAACAAAATTAGAAACCGAGCGTGTCAGTCCAGAGACTATACGGCCAGCATCTGCATGGAGGCGGTCGAGCTTGTCTAATAGGTAACGCGGTGCGCAGTCCCATACAACATCAGAATAATCGAATAGTGGTAATATATAAGTTTTGTATATCTTTTCGAGCGTTTTTCTGTCGAGTTGATATTTAAATCGCCTCAACTGGGCCAGACGAGAGGCGATCCTCTTCACTGTACTTTCTATATGAATGTTCCAGTTTAGATTTTGTTGTAGTTCAAGACCAAGGTGTTTATGAGATTCCACAAAGCTGATAGGGTCGTTTATAAATTTAAGGTTTTGTATTTCTGGAGAGGGTGGGGTCAACGAGAAAGACATACCTACGGTTTTGGATGGGTTAAAGCTCACGAGCCAGTTTTTTTGACCAGGTCGTTATTTTCGTCAAATCGTTATTCATAATTTTAGAAAGTTCATCCAGATCCCAGTGGGCGGCGGTTCACATGCATGGAACGGTCCATGGTGGTTTCGAGAAAAATAAGCCGTCAATCCATGACGACGATGGTTCTATCCTCGACATGCGAAAATGTGTGATACATTGAAGGGAATAACCCGATTCGTATATCTGGGCAAGTTAGTCAGTTGGATCCGGATACGGTGGGTTGTGCGTGCAGTGGTGTGATGTGCTGATGGGTTCTATCTTCTGTGAGGTCTTCTATCCATCCACAAATCTGGAAAGGTCGTGAGCTATGTATGGCATTAAGCCTGAACCGACGATAACCCCCAATAAATCCCCAATAGATGCACATACCAAACCGGACCTTTATATTATGCGGACGAAATGGAGTATCATCATCTTGACACACAAAACTGAAAGTGTCAATGACAATGTAGCTCAACTTTGGAATGAGTTAATTTTTACTGAGCAATGAATGGAATGATAAAGAGGAAGGAAAGTCAAAAAGTTACAGTAAAGGGCTTGTATTGTGTAGATGAAATTATTGTCATTTCAAACATTTCTTCATGCATATATATTGTTTCATATTGTGTTCATGTATTTAAATGTTACTCTATTTTACGTTGTCATTTTACTATATAAGTTTTATTTCCATAAAGGGGTGACAAATTTGAAATCCAAAACGGCTGCTTGCAGCCATGTTTTTAACGAATTTCGGAAAACATCGTTGGCTCCGTCCTAGAGGTCACTCCGAAGATCTGTATGAAGTTTGGTTATGATCGGATGAGGCTGGGTGTGGCCTGTATGTGAGCCGAAGGAAATTTCTGATGATCGGACCCACCGCTCGATGCACGGACGGACGCTAACCCACGACAACAGCTCAAAACATTACAAAGTAAAGTTGAGATAAAAACACCTCGCCATACTGACATCAAAACAATTTCAACAATTAAATATACGTTCCATGTATTAAATAGCCTGCATTGGAATTGTCGCGTTTGAGAGATAAGTATTCAGAGCTTTGTGTTTTCGACATTAGCCGTTCCTTGCAATAGACACACGCACACGGGCCATACGACATATTTGGGGTAGCTATCAGGTGGAGTGTTTTATGTATAAGTGGATCGGGGTGTTGTATGAGTCAACAGTCTTTTAACACGACTATGATATATTTGTCATATATATGTGTATAACGTGGTGCGTTAATCATAGCCTCAGGAGTGCAAAACATTTGGTCTTCTGAAGTAATATGGCTTGATAAATTTAATTCTGAGGTCGTTTAGAAAGTCACATTTCAGGAGAAGGTGGAATTCATCTCTGAGTTATGACTTGCAATACTATTTCTGAGTATTCAGAATATCAAGGATATTTATGTTACTCACAAAGGACGAAGAAAAGAACAAAAAACACCTGCCAACCGTTTGAACATTAAGACAGCAGTGCGGTATCCTGCAGACTAAACATTAATCAGTACGAGAAGATTGCGTCCATGTGCATGTCATGTATATAATTATGTTCCGGGTAGATAAGATGAAGACGTGCCGCTTCAGGCTTCTAAATTTCAATCTCCGCTCACGTCGATGCCTCGATCATATCACAACAGTCTTAGCACGTTGTGTAATCCACCATTGCGTGTGACACAATGCGCCATATCCACGCTTCAACACAAAAGAACCTTTGTCCGATGGCAGATGAAGGCGCATATCTGATTGCCCCCAGTCGATTGAACAAGAAACTAACTAACGCCGTCATTCATCCCAGCCATGTGTGATGTCAGTGCTAGACTACGTGACTTCTGAGCTCGCAATCAACTAACAGCATTGCTTTAACCCATTATGAATGCAATTGTCACGAAAAAACGGAGACTGCTACTCAAACGCTGGGAATAACACAGGGGACCATAATGGAAATAAATGGTCTTAGTACTGTTTTCTTATGCTATCCCGATGGTTCAAGTTTTGGTCATCTGTTAATGCCGGGCAACTCCTTTACAGTCTTATACCCTGAATAAACGCCATACCCATGCTGGGCATTGGTCGATTGCGGTAGTGGCAGTGTACCATATGGTACATCGCATCCTTCCGCAGGTGACCTATATGTCCAGTGATAATTTAATATACTTATATTCTACATCTTACTAATTTCTGTTAATCTGGTACGTGTTATATCACATATATACAGTTTATTTCCTTTGTCTATTTTATCTTTACATGTAGGTTGTCCTACATTCTAATGCACTTATGCCAATATACCCCCTGAAACATCACATATTTGCGGGGGGTTAATTATCGATAAAACTGTCGCAAAGTATAGTCCGGCACCGCTTCAATGTTAGCTATTCATACGTGCCAATATTGATATCAGCTGCATTCTTAATCTCGTCCATGTCCAATCCAGCTCCGTTCCCTGTTCCGTTTTCTCCATGACGCCAACATTACGCCATCTCTATCAGAGCGCGCCAGCCATACTTCCTTTCTATCTCTGTCACCGGCTGGGTAGTAGTCCGTGTTCCTATATTTAGCATGGGGTTTTCCAGCAAAAATGGCGAAACCCGATCTCTCCAAAGTCAAATTTTCTATGTGCTTTGTGAACAATTCCCGCACTAAAACATAATGACAGAATGGAAAATCAGAGCGGTAGTTTTGTTGACGATTTTCCCAAGCTACTCGTCAAAATTGCAGCAAATTAGAACTCTTGTGGTTGACTTGCCGTGCGAGTTGTGACAATGTCGAACACGTGCGTTTAGACTTCTGTGTTGATAAAATAATCGGAGAACCGAATCACGCCGTTTCGAAATATAGTTCTTCGGTTTTAGTGGGCCTTTCTAAACTTAAGTTTCAAAATTTACACATTTGGTTCGATATTTTGTGTGATTAACAAGTGCAGTATATATGTTGCTCTGTTCGCTTAGTATATATCTTAATATCGCAGAAGTCCACCAAATGTGGGGAAAATGTCGCCGGTAGCAGCGGTCTTACCGAGTCATCAAGGGAGGTAAACCCTGCATGTAGTTTGGCAGTACATGCCGACGACGTTACGGGGTACATGTAGATGTAGATGTATATATGTAGAAGTATAGAGTTGGCACCTGGTCTACGGACTTCCGTTACTAGCTCGTTGTTATATAAACTAACCAGCGGCGTCGCTTTTGTCGAAATTTGACAGTCAGTACATTCGCCATGTATACATGTACTTTCAGAGAGATGTTCTCACTTAACCGGCAGGTATTGTATCGGAGGTAGGTGTGATAATCCTCAACATGAAAGAGTTGCCGCTTATAGTCTGTATCGGCAGTTACTTATAGGTTTTTAACTGTTTTACAGTTTTTTTCATTTAAGCAACATTTGGGCTGATTTACCGATATTTCATTTGAACTACAGTTGCACTTAACGATTTATTATAATATAACATAATACATTTATACAACAATTACAATAACATCATACTCATTACATTATCACATACACATCACAGGTCTTCAATAGCCAGATAAAAATCCAACTGAATCTAAATATTCTAACATTCCCAACTGCCCTTCTCTATTAACTCTCTTGTGGTGACGAAGACTGATGTTGACGCTCCTGTATTTTCTCTGCTGTGGTCTGACCCGACCGCCATTGCAGTATCGTCGATTCATGATACGCCTGTTCTTTTTTAATGAATTCAATGAAGTTGAATAGGTTCGGTTTGCTTCCCGGCAGATAATTTAGCAGTTTCTTGTGCCAGTCTTCGACATGGTTCGTTGTTCTGGGGCCGTCATTGTCGAAATGATTCAATGGCATGTCTGTTCGCCATGGTCGCCTTCCACCCAGTACGGTGTGACATAGTCCGTGAATTTTTCGATGTCGCTACCTGCAGGTGCCTCTTCGAGTATTTGGAACCAGGCGTCGCTTATGTCAATGGTAACGCAATTGCCCTACGAATTCGAACCAGCGTCTTGGTTTCACATTCGTACGGAAGCTTGTCCGTTGTCGTTGCGTATTTGTAAACTGCCTGGCTGTAGTGAAAAAAACACCCTCGCATTATTACACAGGAAACACTGTTGTGATGGCATTCTGTGCGCCGATTTCGAAGTCCGTGTTGCAGTAACTTGGTGTTAGTGGTGTTACAAATTTGGTAAGTTTGGGCTACACTTTGCTTAAACAAACACTGCTTGTGGCAATGGGATCACTAGTCACGCATCGCATTATAAAAACAGACTATCGCCTGCCCGCTCTGATGCATTTCACACATCCCTGCTGGATAGTGAGAATAAGCCCTTTCAGAAATCACAAAACACCACACCGTTATATCATTCGACAAAATTTCTTGACATGAAACCGTGACAGACACGGCGTGAAATACATCTCAATGAGTAAACAATTTTCCATTGTTTCAACTCAACTTTAAGTTCGCGGTGGTAAACATCTGAAAAAGACATCATGTACATGTAGAAACTAATTGCTGTGCATATTTATTTCTATTCGATGTGGCAATTTTTCATCTTTATCAGCATTTTTAACGATAATAGCGATGCTAATTGATGGACTATATTTTATCCAGCGCATTAAATTAAAAACAAAAAGTCGTGAATTGGCTGATTTCAAAACGCCAAATTGGTGCCGTTGGGATGAGACTTGGGAGACACAAAATTTGATAATGTGTTTAGTCGCCAATTACCACCTAACTTTTACATAATCATCTCAATTGATATCAGGAGTCTAATTGTACAGATGTCGAAAGTGGGGCCGTTTGAGCCGGGGGTACATAGAGGGTGGCGTCAAAATTTATAACAATTATTTTTAGCGCCGATTTCCATCAAATTGATACATATATATTTTTCTCCCAGACACGAGGAATCTAATCGTTTGGTTTAAATACACCAAATTGGTGCCGTTTGGGTGAGAGGCGGAGTCCCTTAATTTTATACAAATGTGTTTAGTTGGCGATTGCCACCAATTTTATATATATTATATTTTCATCTTCATATTGAGTCTATAATTGTGTGGTTTAAATATGTCAAAGTGGCTTGTGTCAAGGATAGGGAGGGGATGGTCACCAAAAACTGATAGAAATGTGTTTATCGCCAAATTTACACCAACTTCATACACGTTCTTCTCCAATGGTACGAGGAATAAAATCGTGTGGGTTATATATATTTGCGAATGTCTTTATGTCTGTCTGTGTTCTATATATCTTCACGGGGGACCATCTAGATGGCACCAAAAGGGTCTAACGGGGGTAACTTTTTACTAGGAAGATAACTTTGCGGATTGCACTGTTCTAAAGTGTTGTTTGTGTCAGAGGGAGAACAATGGGAGGGCAGCAAACATGCTCCCGATTTCCACCAACTTATACATAATCATCTCCATGATAAGGTGCCGTACGAGTCAGGGGAGCAAGCAGTGGAGAAAGGCACAAAAGTCTACAAAAATGACCATTGTTAGCGCCGATTTCCACCAAATTGACACATATTGATACGATGAATCTAATCGTGTTGTTTAAGGACGCCACATTGGTGCAGTTTGGGTGAGAAATGGGGGGGGGGCACTAAATTTTGTATGAATTTGTTTAGTTGCCATTACCACCAAACTTAAACATAGTCATATCCATGATATCAGGAGTCCAATTGTGTGGTTTAAGATATCAAAAGTGGGGCCGTTCGAGTCAGGTGCATGGACGGCGAGAAGGATACCAAAATGTATAACGAATATTTTTAGCCCCTATTTCCACCAATTTTATATATATTCATCTTCATAATGAGTCTAATTTGTATGGTTTAAATATGTAAAAAAAAACTTAGTGGCACCGCTTGAGCCAGGGAAAGCGAGGCGACGGTCATCCAATTGATCCATATTCGTATCCATGATAGGTGGAATATAATCGTGTGATTTAAGGAAGCCAAATTGGTGCCGGTTGGGTGAAAGATGGGGGGTGGGGGGCACTAGATTTAATAATAATTTATTTAGTTGTCGATTACCACCAAACTTATATATATCATCTCCATGATATCAGGAGTCTAATGGACGTGGTTTAAATATTTCAAAAGTGGCGCCGTTCGAGTCATGAATGTGGAGGGGAGGGGCATAAAAGCTGATACAAATATGTTTAGCACTATAATTTCTGCCAAATTCATACACGTTCTTCTCCAGTGATGCGCGGAATAATATCATGTTGGTTAAAGACCCACATTTTGGTGCCGTTTGTGTCTGGGTTGGAGCGAGGAGGGGCACTAACATGGCTAGAAATATTTTAGTCGCCGATATCCACCAAAGTTATATAAGGTCATCTCCATAATTCGTTCTAATAAGTTTTTGGCGTTCATATTTCACAACCTCGACAAATGGTGACCGAGTTAAATCACTTGAACAATTATATCTTCTCAACTGTCATATGTATATGGGGACGGGAATCAGGGCATTCATATAGTGAGCTATCAAAATAGATACATAGAAAAAAGCATTAAAAGTATACCTATCATTCTATTTAAGAGATACATATATTCTTGAAAAATGACGGACATTGAACTGTCAGAGGATGGCATGATGGCATAATGATTATAATATAATTCAGTCTGTCCCATTCAGGATATTTTTCACAAAACAGATACAATTGGTAAAGATAGATGGAAATGTATAGAAGGCCTGTTCAAAATAGTGGTCACAGAGTGTAGTCAAATATAGTTTCTTCTGATATACAAGAAAACAGTCGGTAGCACATGCCTTTTCAGGATCATTCAATACTGGCATTCTGACAAGGTACATCTGCCCGATAAAGAAGAATTCTTTAATTTTTATAGAACAAACTTTCAACTAACACGACATGATAAACAACTTAAAATCTCGCTCTGTGTCGGGCACATGTAACTGATATCTAACAGCATTTCTTATAAACTGAGAATAATTAACCAGTATAGAACCACGATCAGAGGAGCACCTGGGTATTTCTTTAAAACATCTGTATCTTCGTGGAGATATGATATGGTCAAGGTGTCCTAAAAAACTTACTCAAACACACAAGAGTGATGTACACATCTCTACGTAAAACCAAATTGCCGTATTTTATTTTTGCGAACTAATGTGTTTATGATATGTTTATTTGAACCCAATACAAAACATTAAAAAAAACAAACAGCCGTCAATTCCAACACGTTGAGTATACGATTACAAAATGATGACGTCTGAAGTAGGCTTATGCGTGCAGTTGTAAACAAAACAAAATGTAATTCTTTATTGGTGGTACGAATTAATCGCGATATATACAAAATGACAAATCATTCCGACAAGGTGACGTATAACCCAGGTATATAAGAATGGTGTTCTGTGATGCCATTTGGTTAATCAATTTATGAGAATACGTGCAACTCTTTGAGCAAGAGTATTTTCTATTCCTACTAAATATCCTAATCAGAAGGTTCCCTTCATTTTAACCCGGACAACGCAGGTAAACCTGCTAGTTGGAAAATAAATATGCAGGACATTCCACGCTTTACATACCATGTTCTACATGTATATATATCTAATGATAATGGGCTATATATTCAATGTGTGACCGACTGTCGGATCATCTCAATATATTATATTTACATACTAAGTGTGATTATCACTAAATCCAGCATTCCGATTGGTCGGCGCCCACGTGACTAGTTGCAATTATTTCTCGGTGAACGCGCAACAGGTCATATATCTGCAGCCCCATAATTACATCGACGCGTCATCGGTTTCGGAAAGAAAAACGCGTAATGTTTTGGGCGCATTTGGACTCGCGGATTGACTTAATAAATCATCATGTTTCAATATAAAGAGCCTCGTTGTTCCTATTAACTTTGCCAAGGGCGCTATGGGATATTTTGGGCTGGTTTTGTCACGATAACTTTTAGATTTAAATACATTTACAAAAGTGGCTTTTTCGCTACATGTATATAAATATAAGGATTAACTGTCATGTGGACTGTTTTTATGGAGATGTAACCGTGAGGTAAGTGGTCATAACTTCAACCAATAAGATAACAAGTTTGAGTGTAAACATAAGATCGCAAAGGGATATAATACACGGATTATATCTGGAGATGGTTGGGCTTTATGATTGTCCTTTATTATCGGAGTTGTTAATACACGTGGGCCCATACATGAACAAAATATTAGTACATTATACATGATAAAAGACAAAAACTGCCATGTCATATATCCTCACATTATCGGTAGATAAAATCGAAAACATCAGTTTATTAATTCCTCTATACTATATGCGCAGATATTACACATATTCGCTCTCGGGTAATATTGTTTTTCAAAATTTCGGACCCACACCTGCGGCAGGGGGAATACAACATCCCGCACACTGCCCACGCGGCACGATTCGCCTCGGACCTATATATGCCTCTCATCTTAATATTCGAACCCGCCTTTTAACAATGCTGGCTACGCCCATGGCGAGAAACTAGTTTGAGAAATTACAACTTCAAATCTGCTTTAATGTTATTGATAAAATGGTTGTCGGCACGAGATAAGCATACAGGAAAATGCGATTTGTCCAGAAATCGAATGCAGCTAAAATGTACTAAATCCAATTACAGCTGGCATGGTGTAAGTTCCGTTTCAAAATGGAAGTGATGTGTATCTTGACACGCATATCGGCTTGGTGATTTAAACAAATCTGAACAGATCCTTTCATCAGAGTTAGCAGAATATATATTTGTTCTTGGCAAGTTGCCCTAGCTGTATTTATGTATACATATCATTGGAATAAACTTGCTCTGTCAGCGTAAAATTTGCGAGAAAGGACGTCATAGTTGGGTAGAGAAAGATAGTAGCTGGATGGGGGTAGTGACATTTTTAAATAATCGATCAGGTTTTGGATCCGGGGTTAGATATTCGAAAACTGATTTCGCGTTACGATAGTTTAGAAGAATAATGCCACAAGTCATGACCTAAGTATGAGGTTGTGTTGTGAGGTAGTGTTGTGAGGTAGTGTTGTCAACAAAATTGGCATTTGAAAAAAAGTTATTATGAAGTGTTTTACAGAATTTGTGAGTAGTGACCCATCTTATAACATATATATATATATGTATAATTAAACAAAAGTTTCCCGGACCCACGTGGACACAAGCGAGTATTACTAATTGTGTACACAATTACGTTTCCAATAAGCCATTGGTCTTTAATGTGAATATACAGCAACATACCATTCGATACGTGTTTATGTTCATACTATTCGAATACTTACATATACATTTGTATGTCACCCGTCGTCATGTGTTTACGACATGCGTGCGTGTGACTCGATGTTTACGCAGGTGACTGCAACACACGTGCGGCTAATTCATATATAATCTGGCGGAATGTCGACAATAATTGGCCGCAGGACATATATACGTGGAGTGCCAATTTCACACTATCGCGTATGTGGCATATGTCCCCAACGCACTCTATAGTGTGGAATTAATTGTGTTTATCATATTTCTCCACAACTTATTTAGTTTCGTTGAATGGTTGCTATATTAACTATTGTTTAATAAAATCGATAGACAACCACCGGCCATATAATCACATACCACGCATCAGTTAATGCCCATCATATCACTTGGACAAAACAAGCCATCTTTGTCATTCGGTGAACACATTCAAAGGCATTATACCGGAGGTAACAGGTACATGCACAGTCCCGTTTATATACACCCAATACACAATGGATCCAATTTCGTGCCTGTAGCAGCAAGCTGATAGTAGCATCTACACTGCCCGATCAATGCTCAATTTTCAGTTTTTTTTTCACGACACAATGCATTTGCTTCACGTTAAGACTCCATTCAGATTTGCCTTTCTTTGTCGTGGAACAAAGTCGTCCATTCTGGTAGAAGTTGCGCCTGTCTCCGGGACGTCCAGCACCATTGGATCTAACAGCAGAGAAGGATCGCTTAATCAATGAAACAGAGCGCCAACACAACCATCGATCCACCTCATTTATACAACGAGGCAGTGTAAAGTTTTCATATCCTCATTTCCCTTTCACTGTTCTATACTAGCAGCCGCTGTGTGAAAGCGCGCGAATTGTTTCGTTTTTTCAAGTGTCGTAGATGGACATCAAGACATCAACTATAGATATTGCTATTTACTGTGATTGATATTTCTGAGGGCGCTATTAATATTTCATTCAGTGAGCTTAAAGGAAATAAATAGTAATACGCATCTAGTGCGGGCACTGCATTCAATTTATTGACGTTAACGTTGTGGAATGGTGTTTCCGGAATAAAGTTTTCAAAGCAAAGGTATGTATATGTCATACTATGTTTTTTGCTGAATGAATGAATGAACAATTAACACTGCCATGGTGCATCGGGCGTGTTGCGACAGAAATACACGTTTGACTATTTATAAGAATGAGGTTTTAACTATCTTCCTCAGAGGTATCTGAATAATATAAGTGGTAGTCTCATATTCAAAATGTTTCGCGTGGAATTTTTAAACAGTTTAAACAGTTTCCCGTCCAGGTAGACGTCTTAGATGAAAGTTATATCTGTAGAATTACCCAAATTACTTTAGCCACCAATTTTTATAAACTGAAAATTTCCATTGTAGCCCCAAGTGCTTGCGGTGCCTAATGAATGACATCTATGTGTGAAATGGACATGGGTGTATCTAAGTGACCTCGAATTTGGAACTGATTTTATTTTGTACATTCCAATTGCACAGCACTATTCCAGCATATTCCTTTGAAACTTTATGATTATAATCTCTGCTTTTCCTACTTTTATTAAAATAATGCAATTTAATATTTCCATTTGTGAAATATCGACCATTGGACATTAAGAATACAAATGTTTGTATTTCATATATTACTCACTCACTATACCTATCTGTTTGAAATAGTTTCTCGGTTTAGAATTGCGAAATAAAACTGTTTTTATTTTGAGTAGCTATTGATGGCAATCATCGCAGTCCCTTTACGGTGAATACTGTTTAATTATACATGAAGAGCTATAGGGGTGGTCTCTCACCTGTGGAAACTATAGCCCTGCAATGGTAATACTTTCAAATGCTACGAGGTTAGACGTTGAATTTGTCTCGATGTATATGTGCGCTATCATTTGGACAATTCTGATCCAGAAACCCGATGTGTTGCGAAGGCATTTGTTTTATTTTTACTCACAAAGTGACAACATACACCAGGAGCAAACTATCGTTGCACGCTAATATCCCGACAAGCTACCGTTATGATCGTAGCTAGTAAGAAATGTGCTATTCACCATAGCTTGTGCGAGTGTGGTAAACCTATCCTATACTGGCTTTTCATGGAAAAACAAACTGTATTATTAAAAAGTTTAATTATCTTCGTAATCTTCTCAATGGTTCAGTTTTTCCATAACCTAACTGGTTGAGGATATAGCCATTATCTAACATATAAGGAACTTTCTAGAACAATTGGCAATGTTCGGCATCCAGTAAGAAACAACGTCGTTGGTTGACCATCGAGCCGCGCAACATATATATCCAACGCATGTTTACGTCTAGAGCCGCCAACATAAGGGAAACCAAGACAACTGTTCCATCGTGTCTCTCTGGCTCGCTTTTTCATGAACAACGTTATGACGAGAGCGATAGGAGATTTTCTGCTAACCATTCTTCGCAATAAATGTCAAATTTCTATGAATGACCATGACTGTCCATAGAACTTATACACTATTGTGGTGGATTGAAGGTAACATGTTGTGACATGAACATAAACTTCAAGACGTCAATGTAATACCATGTTACCGCCCATCCACCACAATAACTTATAATATTTTTAACGGTAAATGCAGTGTTAGTTATAACACCATGGAAACAATTATCTTGATCGGGATCCTCTTTCTAGCATTTGCAGCCAATTTTCGATATCATCAAACATATGTACAATCGAATTATACGGACAGATAACGATATTGTATTTGTTGGCATTCAGACGCGCCAAATACCACGAAAATAACAATTACGATACAATATAAGTATGTTAAAAAAACTATGTTTTCTTTTAATTGCAAATTTTGATGTCATTCTCGTTAATTGTATTCACAAGATACTGGTCTTTTATCAGTATATATGATACAAAACTATGGTTTGATGCCATTCTCATTGGTGTGACAATAGGTCCATGATCACACTATGGAATATTACATCATTTACTTGCAGTTGAAATACAATAGACTATGGTATGATGCCCAGTCGGATTGTGTCACAATAGGACTATGATCACACGATGGGGAATTTCGTCATTTACTTGCAGTTGAAATTATTATTATTTTTATTATTATATCTTTATTTCCTCCAATCATTAAAGATTTCATAAAGTATATAACATTGTTTTGCACATCAAAATGAACAGAATAATACTATCAGTAAATGTTATAGAAGAGGAACATAAATTAATATGAGGAGCAAGACGTATTTACACGTATGTACAATGATGGGTTTGATGACAATGGTGACCATGATGATGGTGCTAATGATTGTGATGGTACGATGATGGGGTGATGCTGAAAATGGTGACAGCGATGGTGTTGATGCTAATGATGATGATGGGGAGGATGGTGGTGATGATGATGGTTACGCTGATAACCATGATAATGTTGATGATGATGTTGAAGATGAGGAAGAAGATGGGGATATTGTTGTTTATGATGATGATGATGATGATGATGATGATGATGATGATAATTATGGTGATGATGGTGGTGGTGATGGTGATGGTGATGTTGTAGATCACACAT
This sequence comes from Siphonodentalium dalli, assembly GCA_032622095.1. NCBI lineage: Eukaryota > Metazoa > Mollusca > Scaphopoda > Gadilida > Siphonodentaliidae > Siphonodentalium > Siphonodentalium dalli. The sequence continues at coordinate 209,406,427 of CP136061.1, forward strand.
TTCACGTAATACGTGTACTTCGTGCACAATTTGTTTTTACAGAAGTATGCACCCATAATTCATGACGAGTCCATGGCGATATGAAGCGAAACTTGCCGATTAAAGATCCACGGTCCGATCTGACCAGTAAAAATTTAAATATAGACAACAGTTAACCGTTCTGAGTATAGCGTACGGTTTAACTCCTCGAGTGAGATGTGGAGGATTATATTTACGAGGTTTTTGCCACGTGAAAAATAATCCTCGCATCTCACGCTACTCAGAACAGTTGACTGCTGTGTTTATTATATTCTCTATACCAGTTTGTTACGATCCAGACCACAATGGCACCCACGGTTAGACGTAACGCGCAACGATTTTACTTCTCACGTAGTTAGTTGTGGTATAGGTGCATTTTAAATGGATGTTTCTGTTCATATTCTGGCATCATATCGTTTTCTACGACGAAATACATGCAAACCATACCGTGTGAACGTACCCTAAGCTACAAAGCAAACGGAAATGAAACATATTCACAATTGCTACCATGCGTATGGCGCAGGCATTGCAAAAACACACAGAACCATTCATCAGTTTTCGCTGAAAATGAGTAATATCATAACTGAGAACGCTCTGTATTGTGTACCGCGTTTTTGGCGGCGGAAGCATGGACGCTCTTTATATGAGACGATCAATGTACTATTTTCTATGCTGACACAACTTCAAAACGTGTTAAAACTTCCTATTCAGAATGTCAATATCCGGCCACCAATTCCTTATAATAATGGGTTCATTGTTCCGATCTAAGTATTTGGTACATACAACGTTCAGATTATGGTTTTATGGTATAATGTCCGACAGGGCACCTTTAATATAACCTTCCATAATTACCCGCATCGTAATACCGCTATAAATCGTTATTCAAGATAAAACATTAATTTGCCGACAGTTTATATACGTTATACTGCATGATGCAGAGAACGTCAGATTTACGAAGTTGCTGCTAATAATTGGAACGTGTGTGGGCTTATTCCACGGGAGACTGTTTGTGATAAAGGGACCCTGTTAACCAAGTCGAAGGTCAAGTTCAGTAACGTAATGCAGTCGGAACATTATGGAAGCAAAGTATGTTTATGCAGCATGTTCTCGTTAAAATAAGCATAATACGAGTTTATTTGATAATTGTGCGAAATAAGCTCATACCTGCATTATTCGAAAACTCGAATACACTCTACGTGGGCCTATGCACGCTGGTTATTAAAACAGCCGTATAATGGGACTATTTTAGTATTGTGCTTATTTTCACGAGAACAGGCTGGAAATAACACGAACACACCAACACACGACTTAACAGGGGCATGCTCTTTATATTGTGTATACACCGTGGCCAGCGCCAGTCAACGAAATAACGAGTATACATAAGTCCCCTATGGCAATAAAATAAGTCCAATGTGAAGTTGTGAACCTATATGAATATTTACATCCAATATGAACATATTGGCAATTTGGCACGTGGATATATTGCTTATAGACGGACCTGTATATATGTTCGAATTTGTATCGCAGACTGCTGGTACGATTTCAATCAAATTTGGTGTGGTGACTCTGGGTACATGGCGGAGGTTATAACGTCGTAAATTTTTCAAAATTTGGTTTAAACATAATTTAATTCAATAAATAAATAAAAACAACTAAGCTTACTGTGGATCTATTTAAACGCCAGATGTACGCTCTGTGTATATGCGTTTTCATTGTTAATTATAGTGTGCGAGTTGAAACCAGGGGCATGAGTTTTGATCTAAGCAACATCATAACCCTTTCAATACCCAATACCCATTGGTGAGTTGTTCTCCCCATGGGAGACTCGCATATATAAGAGAATGCACTGGTACATTATATTTAATGCTGCACCAGCGTGGCTCCCGTCGTGAATGGGTTAATAGGACTGAAGTGACCCAGACAAGTTTTAATGATTCAATTGTGCATGCTTATAAAATGTATAACATATTGGTTAAGACTGACTAGATGCGTTGGGTCGGTCTTCTCCCAACACATTACACAATATAGTGGATACATAACATTTAAACGGACATGGTTCATTCGAGCTTCCAAATTTGCTCTCTGTAATTTGGAATGAAGATACGATATGTTGACAACAAGAAGGGCTGTGGTTCAGTTTGACACATCACCCGACTCAATCGGTTGATTGTATCAAAAGTTACAGGCATCGGAACAGAACATTTCTGGCTATAATTTCTGGTCGGACATTTACTGGGTACACCGACTAAAGAAATTTTCGTTGGTGACAGCCATTTTTCGTCGGTGACATTCATCAATACTTGCATTTCAGGTAAATTTTGATTCATTTCAGCCCATAACGGATGTTTCTTACAGGCTCTTATGGCACTATGTAGTTAAATAGCTCTCAAGAGAGTGCGAAGCGTAATTTTTCCCAAGGTCGCCAAAATAGAAGACAAGTTACGTCTCCAACTTTCGTGAAAACTATTTAACTGCAATATCTCTGTCATTGTTGCAACAGGAAATTATTTTATGAGCTGAAATGAATTAACATTTACCATAAATTGATCCAATATAAGTCTTGACGAATGTCACCGACAAAAACTGGCTAATTGTCCGATCAGAAATAACGGCCAGAATTGTTCTGTTCTGAAGCCAGAGACGTGGCGACGGGCGGGGGGTTGGGGGGTTGGTAAAAAAATTTAATAGTTGGAAATTTCATACCTGACACAACATTAATTGGAAATTTCACACCAACATTAGGTTGAAAATGTTCTTGCAGTTCGATTTTCAAACAATTTATTAGGGGGAATTTATTGTTTTTGGACCAATATTTGCATATTTTCCTTCTTTTGGTAAAACTTTTAGACTGAAAGAGCCATCAGTTGGAAATTTTCCAACCTTAGGGGGGTGTCAGGTTGGACATTTTCAACACTTGGAACGCTTGTGTCCTGGTCCCTCCCCGTGACCAGTCAAAAACTGCTAGTTAATTTAAGAAAACAATATTTTCCTACATTTGGAAAATTTCCAACCTAAGTGGGAATGTCAGGTTTGAAATTTCCAACTCTAGGAATGCTTGATGCTAGTCTAGATGCTAGGATTTTGCGATTTTCTTGTTCAGATTTCAAAATTTTCCCACACCCGGCTGAACCATTGGTCGACCCGGTGTGTCCTGGTCCCTCCCCCGTGGCCAATAAAAACTGATAAGAAAACAATATCTTACTACATTTGGTCAAAATTGTGGACTGAAATGGTCATCCGTTGGAACATTTCAAACCTAAGGGTGAGTATGAGGTTTGATATTTGAAACACTAGGAAAGCTTGAGGTCAGTCTAGATGCTAGGATTTTTCCATTTTCTTGTTTAGTTTTTAAATTTTCTTACATCTGCCCGAAACAACCATGGTCGGCCAGGTGTGTCCTGGTCTCTAGCCCACATTCGTGCGCATTTGTCTGGAGTTAGACCACTAGATGTTAGGATTTATGCAAATATCTTAATATTATCATACCGGGTAGATAGAACCATGCTTCAGCTTTATGAATAGGCTATTAGCCTATTAGGCCTGAACAGTTAGGTGCTTCAATGGGGAGGGGGTGCAAATTGATTTATGCAAAATCTTGTCTTTGGTCTGATTCAAGGGGGGTGCAGTTGAAATTTCACAAGGTGGACACCCCCGCCCAACAGAGACCATCAAGGCACGTCCTTGCATGAAGATCCATCCAATGAATATTTTGATCCGCGGAACCTGTACGGGAATATTATGAAATTGAACACGATAACTGCCTGTAGTCAGTTTAGCAGTTATATTATTTATCTTATTCTAAGGTGTTTTAAGCCAAAGTCATTGCAAAAACAGTCAAAAAGACTTGCAGAAAGAAAAAAAATTAGTTGCGGAAATGTTTTGATGTTGGTCCCATCGACCACCCACCAACCACTGGTTGGAATATCAAATCAATGAGAACCTAGCTGTGGTGTAACGTTTTCAACTGATGTGGTGCCAGGCATGAAATTTCCAACTTTTGACATTTTTTTGGGCGGGGTGAAACCCCTTATCGCCACGTCCCTGCATACACCCGTACGTACGCAACACGTGTCAGCCGAGTGCGATTGACTTCCGGAAACAAAAACCAACATAGTGCTTCTTGCCATTCGAAAATCATTCACATTCGCGTTATCCATGAACATGTTATGCACTCTTAAAATGGCTCCCTGCTTTTAATATTACCATTATGACATAGAGTCGCTCGATTGGTCGCTCCTCGAGTTAAAAGGGTGGTATTGTAAAATTGTCAGTAAATTGAGTAAGCGGAATTATTTCTGAGGTTCATTAAGTCCATGGCCACATCTTTTCGGACATAATACTATTTTGTGTGATACGTATAATGCGCCATTAGACAGTAGAGTGGGTGCAGTGATTAATTTGATTCGATTTGTGTTTACTGGTCGGCGCTCCACATAGGAACAAGAACAAGACAGTGTGTTCAATGTTTTGACGGTGACGTTAAACGACTTTCGTAATCATCACTCTGAGTCTAAGGACTAGACAGTCCATAGCCATTCATTGGTTTCAAGTGCATTCGAGCCAATTCCCGGAGGACCCACATTGTTTACGCAATAAACCTCCCCACACTTACTTTTTATCGGCGTAATGCGAGACATCACGATTATATGTCGTCATGATATCCTTCAAGAAATGAACTTAAAGTGTTAGTTATAACGCAAATTCTTAAATATTCTCTTTCTCTTCCCGAAAGAACTTACAACAACAACAACAACAACAGCAAAATAATAACAACAAAGACAACAACAATAATCGAACTAGTTTTCATTATTATTATCAAAACAAAAACAAACAAGAGAAACATTTGGTGTTCCTCGCATTTCACTTTAAAGTTTTAGAAAGATAATTATAGATGCTATACTAATCTAAAAGATTGTCCCTTTTTCTGTTCCGATTCGTAGAAAATTAATGGAGAAAAGTGTGTTTCCTAGTGACAGAAGTTCATAATGACCATGCTATCTGACTCAAAATTAACATTTTATGTCCCCAGATATTTCGAGAAAGTTCAAAGAAGAGATACGTCAACTTTTAAAGATACGGGCGGTGTTGGATGTGGGTATGCTTTTAAAATATTCCCCTCCGTCAAAAACAGCCATAAACAGAACAAATAGTAAAATATAGACATACCTTGTTCTTATACCAATCAGAAATATGGCATAAACAGTATGTTATTTTCAAATGATTTTCCTTTGTTGTGTAAACAAAAGCAAAAAACTGTTACAGAACCTGGCTTTTGTTTAGATCCGGATATGGTAAACATAAAGAGCGTTATTTATTACTGTTTTCCTGATATGGAAATAATAAAGAGCGTTTATATCATTTGTGTGTGATTAACCAATATAATTGCGCTGTGTTATGTAAACAGACGCAAACTTCTGTAACACGAGAAGGTTCTTGTTTACGTACACCATCGTACGTCTTGACGACAAAATACTATTTACGCGCTGATTATGTTTGGTATATGAACACAACTATATATATTTTAATATTCCTTCTGTTGATGGCGATTTGAACAAATGTGATTATTTCTGCAACGAACGCCGCCCGTGCCTTTAAAGAAATCACATTGAACAAATAATGTGGTTATAACGCAGATTAAGCAAAACCCAAATGGACCGGGAAACGGAACCGGGATCATGGTTCTCATGCATCACACATCCATGACGCAATCACATATCATAGCAAAATCATTTTATGCGTAAATTCTTAATAGCGCCCGTACATTGCTACACAAGTTTTTCGTGTGGTATGCAAACCGTTCTTAACTAGCATCGATTTGTTTGGACCGACATCGAGGGCTCTCGTACTCTGGACGTATAAACTCCTTGACTACTGCAGATTATATGTTAACCGACATTAGCGCATATCGACAAGCAGCATATTCGTGTTCATGGTATTCTCCCCTTTCGATTCATCACCACAAGCACATAATGCAGACGTTTAACCCTTTAACCACTAAGAGATATTAGATTGAAATATATGAAACCATACTACTACAGTCGACCTAACGTAATAAAACTTCATGAACTATTTAACTCTAGCGGTACGAAAGCTATGAAAAAAATATTAATATTTATCAAAAAGGCCCAGCGTGAAATAAACCACTCATGAGGCTTGACAACGTGTTACCCCCTCCACCCCATCCCCTGACGACGTCTATGCACATGGCTTCCAAATTACGCCAACCCTTCTTATAAATACAAAATACCCCGTCTAATTCCCAATATATTCATATATTCATACATATCATTGTGAATTGCATGCACTAACATATTTCTTATCAATATGTATTGTTATACAATGAGAGTATCTAATAAATTGAATTGAATTGAATTGAATGAATGGAGCTTCCTGAAATGTTTGTGAAAACCCTATTCCAATGCATTATCTTACATATGCGAGTCTCCCATAGGGAGTCTCTCATATATATAAGAGAATGCATTGGCCTAATACAATTTACCTTGATATTGTAAGCCAGTGCATTCTCTTATATACATGTATGCGAGGATCCTTGTGGGAGAGTCGCATATATAAGAGAATGCGTTGACACGGGATATTTATATTCCCGTCATGAAAGGGTTTATATGGTTCATATATACGCTGTCAATTTTATAGGCAAGTCGTCGGAGAGGGCTGGGTTTGCTAGGATATGAACGACAGACTACTTAAAAAATGCATATGCCTCATCTTAATTATATGCACATTGAGATCTCTAAGTTTTAAGATTTAAGTACTTTCACTACCAACAATTGCTCGGAAATATCCTTCAAACGTTCCGAAATTATTAATCGTGCAATACCTTGCGGCATGGCATTGATATAATAAACGATGAAACAATAAAAGACACATATTCTGTAAACTACTCCATCTGATATGAACTTCAAGACAATTTGCCATTGAATTATGCCAGCGGCATGTGTGTAAAGAGTCTTGGTGAATGAAGTATGCAAGCCTTGAAATAGTGAGCCTGTCATTTGCAGAATGAGGTCCCCAGAGGGTTAATTTAGTGAAGCTATCACGCACATCGGGCTAGCATCACCAAATTCACCCTATGGGGACCTCATTCTGCTTAGGCCTTAGCATAATGAGGTTCCCAGAGGGTGAATTTGGTGATGCTAGCCCGCTGTGCGGGATAGCATCACTAAATTCAGCCTCTGGGAACCTCATTCTGCAAATGACAGGCTCACTATTTCAAGGCTTGGAAGTATGCAATTTATGTCTCATTTCATGGAAGCTTTGTTGATAAAATCACGGCAGGTGAGCATTTGATTTTAATACCGCTGGTGTTACAAGATTAAATTTGAAAGCTTTAAAAATAAATCCAATTAAAACGTTAATGAGACAATTTTCCGTTTACCAAGCAGAAAAAAAGAAATGATGTATTTGAAATCATCATCATCATTGCTATCACAGGCATCGCGAAACTCCACAAAATTATCCATAAGTAATACATCGAAAACGAAAATAAAAAACTCATAATTGAGAATGCTTTTTATTATCTACCGCTTGTGTGCGACGGAAGCTGTGCCGTCTTTACGAGAGACGATCGTTGAAAATTTTGCTAGCCTGGAAAAATGTAAAACGTGTTAAAACTTCCTCATATTAAAGTCGATATCTTGCCATCAGAATCTATTAATGGTCTCGTGTGTTCGATCTAATTAGTGTCTGATATATAAAACGTTCAGAACGTGTTTATCGCATAATTAGCCCCTAAACCCGGCATCCTATTTTTTTTTAGTAAGACACACGTGAATTATCGGCACGCGCAGTGGCGTAAGAGCGTAACGCAATGATGTCGATATCAATGTCGGAACTTTATTGTTATGCTAATTAGAATATAATTATGATATTCGGTTTGTGTTGGGTTATTTAGTCTTGACTGTGAGATAAATATGGGTGATACGGTTGAACAATTTTGTCAACATAAAAAGACACATTTAAAATGGAACCATATTTTTCCTTGCAATTTTTCTTAGCTAAAATGTGATTTTGTGGTCCAATTGATATCAAATTTGTCGCAATTATGTACGAAATTTATTAATAGCGTTCATTAAATTCGATTCGAGCCTCGACAAAGTTTAGCTCGAATCGAATCGTGTGCACTCAGTTAAAAAAATTCAATTGCGACTCTATTTATGGTGTAAAATTGGACAGGACATCTTTAAGGGCGGATCATATCATAACTGACGTCATAGGGGTGAAACATGTTTCCTCGACACGGTTTTTCCTCAACACAATATACTATAATTGAGAAAATATGCCTAAAAATCTTCGGAATTGTACTTTCAGATTGACACGTGCATTTATATATATTGCTGTATACTCGATTTCTCTTATGGCTAAAGGGCTTTCCGTATGTTTGTCGTAGAAAATACACCCCCGGACCGGTGAGAAAACTACAGTTGGCAATACTGTGGAGTGTTCGTTATTGAGCGCTACTAATGTAACCAACAAAGGATTTTCGATTGCCCTAATCCACAAAGAATAACTAACGTGATAGAAATCAACACGAGAGGGATTTTCCTGCGTCGCGAACCGAAACGTTCGAAAGAAATCACTCATCACATCGAGTTTTGATGTATTCGGCATAATTAGGTCTATTGTTTCATCGATATGCCATGTCTTCTGGTCTGTTCCTGGCTGATCTCATTGTCTTGAACAAGTGTATGTACTATTTTTGTGTTTACGATTCAGCGCATACCATTGATTCATCGACTAACCCACAAGAAGATGGTCAGGAAGCATTTCTTTCTATTTGTCTTCCATCACACCAAGCATTGAACGAAATCAACAGCGATTCACTTAATCCTTGACACGTATAGATTGGTTTGAATTAGACTGACGTTGTTAAACGTCGCTTCCAGCAGCTTTGGTCATTGATGGCATTGGCGTGTTTGTGAGCATGAAATACCACATGGGGGGCTAATTTAACCAGAAGATCACGTCATATCGAACACCCCTGGTTAAGTGGTCCTGTTAAATTGATACGGTGCTGGCGTATCCTGCTTGGGTGGCAAAGATATGATGATACTTACCGTTATATTAACCCTTCCATGACTGGAGCTTCCTTAAATTTTGCGAAAACCCTGTGCCAATGCATTCTCTTATATATGCGAGTCTCCCGTATATAGGGAGCCTCGCATATATAAGAGAATACATTGGCCTAACAATATTTACCTTGACCTTGTAAGCCAGTGCATTCTCTTATACATACGATCGCTTTATCGGTATGCTGCAAACAACATGGTGTCAATTTTAACCAAAGTTCTGCGTATTGCTCACTCTCAATAGACTGCACTGCATCATTATATGGCTTTTGTTTACTAACAAGTCGTACGATCTTGACAATAAACATGCTATGTGTGCGATATTTATGATTGGTAACAAAATATGTCTATATTTTAGTATTCTTTCTGTGTATGGCGGTTTTAACGGGTATTACTTTTTAAGCAGCAACACCCAACGCACATACCATTCGTATATCTTTACGGTACAAAGAGCAATGCCAGTTTTGGCAAGTTCCGTTGATCTAATTAGGTCGATAACTACACGAAATACGTGTTTACGGAATACATTTATGTATAGTTATACAAAGCATAACACATTAGAAGGATCTCGTTCGTGTTCTGACAGAGTAAAATTCTAAATAACTGCCACAATCTCTGTCGTTGTATCGTAATAATGAGGCATTTAAATTTCTAATACGGGTTTTCAACGATACGAAATTCCGTAAAACCCGTGTGTTAAACAATTTATGTTCGGAAGACGTTGTATGTCCGTCCGTGAAAATACACCATCTCAGCCATGAGTTGTCGGATCTTTATAACATTCGGTATGTAACTTTAGCATTCAGAAGAGGCATTTCGTTGATCGCGTTTACTTTATTTACTGTTCTGCCCGTGTTTTCAAGTTGGCACCTTGGGGGGTATGCGATCACCTTTGTCGCAATGTGTTTCTGAATACAGTCAGATGTATTGAAAGTCATTTTATGGAAACATATCGTCTGTCAGCTCGGAGTTGCGACGCCCGTTTCGACATATCCGACGCCGCGATATTACGACAAAAAATAAGTGCATCAGCAATCCTAACAGAACAGCCTAGCTGAAGACAGAGACAGCTCAATAAATCTTAGAGACGTGTAGCTGATGACAATGACTTGGGGTCTTCAATATTTATACTTGAATGCGCCAAGAGTTCCTTTTGGGCCACAGCGCACTGTCACAGTCTGATATTTTTTGACGAACAATCCGATATATCACATTGTTCTTCGTCGAATCTACACTTTCGTTAATAGAACATGGAGCGTTACTTGTTGAATCGATGACTGCTGCTGTAGTTATCCAGAGCGCCATGGCGAGACCTTAAGGAAAATAGATGGGGTAATGAACAAACTCGCCAATGAAACTTCAATTTGAATCTGACATAGTGATATATTGTGCCTTATATCTTTTTTATATATCTTTCCAAATATCTGTATGAAGAAGCCTCACGTTATGAACACGCGCTTTAAAAACAAGTGTGAATAGCCCGAAAACAACGACATAACACCTCCAGGGGTGTGGTCGCCTAGTTGTGCCGATGGCTACCATTTAGCAACCGCCTGTTAATCACGTAAGTAGCTGATGCGCGTTTGGCTAAACTTTTCTCAATTTTCTGAGATTTAAAAATTTATTTTATCCTGGCTAATCCAAACTATAATCGCTTGCTTGTGGGTTAATTTGAAAAAAAAATGTGAGAAATATGTTTAAATAATCGCCAATAACGTGGAGATAATAAATACATTCACTGCATTTTATGACTGTAGTTCTTCACTTTATTTAGTTATCAAGAACTACTTAATAATTAATTATTTGTTTCTTACACACATTGCTGTAGTCATGGTGTGATATTCAGGGGTACCAGAACTTATGCATTATGACATTTGCCCGCCACTTGACATCAGTGTAACCAATTGTAATGACGTCAGTTCTGGTTAAAACACAGACTCCACGGCAACGCAGAAGTGAGTCTGGGGTAAATGGGGGTATATATTATGGGGGTATATATTACCACCAGCAAGAGTCAGCTCTGTGTGGCTAAACATAATTTCTGCATTGAATAGCTGTGGAGTCTGTGTTCTAACCAGAACTGTAATGACGTGTGAGAAATTAGAGAGTAGCCGATCACAGTTTAAGTCAAATAGATATTCGATGCATCAAACTGAATGAAGATAACTTACAATGAATGTCGCACTGGACATTCTATTTTCCACAAAATTCTTCTGAAATGACCTTGAAAGGTCACTTGAAGGTCGAATCTCGAAAATGTAAATTGTTCTAAAGATAATGTCGATGTTTTTCACTACATAAAGATATGACATGGTATATTATATTATGAATTATCATTGTTTGTATCATGGCGCTGAAATGTTTGTTGTATTTCATAAACATTGGCGTTATTTTCTCATTTATTATGTTTCGCAGCTATTGTTGTACAGACTGTATAGCAGGGGATTTTTTAGGGATTACTAAGGTATTAAGTTGTCAAAGCTCAATTTGAAAGTCAATCAGCAATTTGCTATTTTATATTAAACACATAGATTGATTCCAAACTTACAGAATGATATTAAATTGTATATACATCTGATAATATCATATTGACTTATATTCATAATCAATAAAAAGCGGTAATGTAATTGTCTTCCATTTTCACATGGCCTAAAGCTCCACACATATTCACAATTCCCACAGCCAAGAGCCAATACTTTATATGCAGAATACACTATATATTATTGAATCAATTATAGAGCACAATCCCAACACAGATTTCCTGGAGCAGTACAATTGTTGCAATAATAACGTGGGAATTGAATTCAAATTGTTTGAGGACCTTATAATTGGTACTAATTGTTCTATGACCTATACGATGCGTCCAAATCGATCTAGTATCATATGATACTTAACTGGTCCGTGAATCGAGATAAGTACCGACAGAATGGAATTCGATCTGGCCCGTCCACGTAATATCGCGATTAAGCAGTTAAGGACGCCAAGGCAAGGCAGTTCCGATTGATGTATACATTGGTAACAAACGCTGTCTTTGTGTTTTTCTCCCAGGCCCCTGGACCGATTTCAACCAAATTCCGCGTGGTGATTGGGGATACAATGGCGGTTGTTATAACGGCGTTAGTGTTTAAAACATTTTGATTAAAAAAATATTTAAAAACATTAACATAATTATTTCCAAAACCCCCATATCTCGCAGCCGTAGAGTAATAGCAACCACCAAGGGGGCTTATACCTAAGGCAGGGGAATGACGTCATATAATTTGTTCTATATCCATCAGTGATTTTTCAAGAACGCGGGTATAGATTATGGAGAAATTGTTACGTGACTTCCGGTTAGCAACCGTGTGGAGATTGCAAAAACGCGGAATTGGAAATGAAGCATCGCGATAAAAATGAAAGTAACTACTTCACAACTTGCGAAGAATTCACATGTGATTTAAGTCTACTAATTTCAGTTCGACCAATTTCGTTGGTCAGCTTAATGAAAACGAAAAATGAAGAAGTCATGACGATAATCCAGACAAGATTGTATGCCTACAATCCACGACACGTCTTGTCAATTAGGCATGTCGTCTCCGGCGTGACCATGCATGATGTTACATAAATTATTCTTAGCGTTATGTCGCCGAAAAAAGGCAAATTTGAGGCACATCGTGTGTGGTTGCTCCACTATGTGTCACGTACGATTCATATTATGGATACAACATATAAGTCGAACAAGTCAAGTTGAATTTTAAATGATAGGCAGTGCCTACGCAACTTTCCAATTATACAATACATGCAGCTAGTGGCCTTGTCAGCTAAAACAATCCTTTCTTGGATGTGCAATTTCCTTTATAAAATATATACCAGACAGTTGGTGGGGTATCAACATTCACTGTGGAAAAGTTGCCAGAGAACTAAAAAATAGTAACCTCCACTAAATATTTTTGAGAATATGTCCACACTTAATGATCAGAAACTGTATAATAGGATGATATCTTATATGTGACCAACATATATTGCAACGAATGATATGATGAGTGGCTACAAGCTTGAATGAACACCGATTGTATGTGACCAGTCAACTTTCCAAACATTAAAAAATCACTTGGTTCACGAACAAGGAATATTTTCATGTATGCTGGATATTTGGTCATGTTCAAATGTCACAAGTATCGATCAACGACAGGTGGGCATCTCCTTGGTGACTTGGCACCAAAATGGAGCCGACATGCTACACATGTTCACGAGTGGATATTTACACAAAACTATATGCAATGCCTTATCTACTGAACTATGAATTGGCAACCTCGTGATAGTATTGAACCCATTGCCTAGCCATTACAACGAGGACATGGAGGGCACGGTGCCTGCAGGTCTTGTCGTGGTTTGGGGTCATATACCTCAACTAAAACAGTTTTCAGATCGAAATTACCTCCCTTCATCAATCCTAATATTCTAAATATACATGTAAATTCCCTCGACAATCGGCCTCAGAATTCTTGAAGGGGCACTAAACCCGGCCATTTATGGGACCATCTCCTATTATACTCAACATAATATATGCAACAAATGCACTCATTTACTCTATGAACTCTATGTAAAACAACATGGTAATTATAATGACAATGAGTTTATCGCTCGATTCATTGTCATTTTCATTATAATTACCATGTTGTTTACATCGTTCGTAGAGAACATGAGTGTAATTTGCACTCATACATGGTTCAACTTCAATTCATTTGTTGCATATATTTTGTTGATTATAGTAGGAGATGGTCCGAGAAATGGGGGATATAATGTACATTCCCTCTGTAAGAAACAGTGTAATATATCAGATGGGAACTTACTTATTTTAGCATTTAGAAACAATATAGTAACGCGGTTGATAGGGGCCAAATAAAATGACCGAGATATATTTTGCCGAAGTTACTGTGAGCCGAAGTTACTGTGAATTATTCATGACCGTCCCTGTTATTCTCTTCCACTTTTAAAACTTTCCCTATATTTTAGACCCCTATAAGTGTTCTTTTTCGACTTAACATGTTTTCGGCCAATTGTCAGTGGATAGCAATATTAATAGCATGTATTTAGGTTTGGTATTTCATACACATGTGGACAAAGCGTCATGTAATTTGGTGTAACCAGCGGTTTGGTTACTGATCTGGCAACACCCCACCATCTTCGTGGTGTAGCTGCTAAAAGCGGTGTGAATTGTCTGCAATCAGATGTCATCCCACGACGTGCGCGCAGGGTTCTGTTGGTGCGATTACAACCCTGCTAATATCCACATCTTAAGCTAAGACCTGTTAATTGAAACCTTGAAATCGAATGAAATCTTGCGATGTTACGTTTACTATCTTCAATGTAATGTGAATCCGTTTTAATGTGGCGGATCACATCGACACGGTGTGTATTTTCGCCACTGAATCATTTATTGTAATCTCGAAAGACTACTTACCAATTAAGGACAAGACGCGCATATTGCATAAATCCAGACTTAAATTGCAAGAAATTTTTAACTAAGAATTTCTCTATATATATCAGGCGAAAAATCTTGAATTACACATATCATCATATTCATTGTATATACAATCTGAACAATTATTCAGAACAGAACAAAAAATGGATTTTAATACATTTATGGGTTTAAAATATTACTTTCGGTTTTATCCCTTACGGTACCAAGAACTGCTAAAATAATTAATAATTTCACACAGCAATCCGACTAACAAATAGCTTATTGTATTCACTCTATAGTGCGAGGAAGCTTCATTTGAGTCATAATGCTGAGCAATATGTTAAATGAATGATTTCACATCATACCCTCATACATTACAATGGAGAATAAAGCAGCCACAATTATTTAAGCCCAATGAAAACAAAAGTTGGCATGTAGACTAGTCCAATCAAGCAGGGAGAAATCAATTGGAAATAGGCCACAGTATTAGAAATAACTGGTCAGCTGTGAATATTGGGTATGGACCTATTACGTAAAACTCGCCTCAGCACAACACTGTATTGATCAGCAGGCATGATATGACACTTTTCAAATATAGAACATTGTTCATCGGTGGCGACTAACTGAAAATATTTACGAAATTTCATATATCAAAGACAATGAAGTCTCCTCTCATGAACTTCAGATATGATATCATGGATATGTGAACTGTACTAGTGAAGAGTTTTATCTTACAGAAGTTTTTGGTACCGATATTTTACATATATTTGATGCCACAAAAGTATAGTAACTGGGGTTATAATTTCAAACTACTCGACGGTTCTTAAATATTGTGTCACAATAACCACTTGTAGCAAATTTCAAAAAGAAATTCCATACAAATTTTGAGAAAATCCAAAAATCCCTATGGGAGACTCGCATATACAAGAGAATGATTTTCTCAAAATCTGTCTGGAATTTTTCAATTTTTGGAAAGCTCATGCCTGACATAACATTAGTTGGAAATTTCAGACCAACATTAGTTTGACTTTGTTCTGATACTTTAATATTCCAACCAGTATGAATAGTGTGAGTGAATTTCCCGTTATTGTAAATTTCCAACAATGTACTGATTGCTATGTCGTAACTGTCAAACAAAGATTGAGGCACCAGTTGGATAATTCTAACCCAAAGGGAGAGTAAGATGGAAGTTACCGTACTTAGAACGTTTGTAATGATTCAATGGAGATTCCAAGTTAGACATCCCCATCAAAAAGGACACTCTCTATCCCCGGCCCTGCTTCCAGGTCAACCAATATTCACTGACCAAGGAAAACGATATAATGCTCTATTTCTATGTTCGACTCGCTGAAATCGACCGAACAATAACCACATGCAATAACCATGGATTTAATACCCCACATTGCCCAGAAGCTAATCGTGCTATTCCAGCATCTTAGATACCCTCTTGAATGAAAATTTCGCGCAAAGTGTAACCGCATGAATAACTAGCCGTCGGCGACGCATTTTCATGGAATCTCTGAGAACGATCGAAGAGTTGTGCCATATAGTCTGTCTTGGGAACGTATCGCGCGTCTCTAACAGCGTATGTACGATTGATTACGAATGGCTCTCGGAAGTGGATGGTCAATTAGACACGAATGATTTCCGGTCCTTCCCGGACATTATGTTATTGGTATTTGTAGTACAATATGATTGATTCAGTTACCGTGTTATTACAGAAATGTGAACACATCTCCCGCATGTGAATGGCGATCACAGTTCTGTGAACATGCCGTAACTCATTGAATAATATTGTCATATTTAATCCTCGGTAGCGCTTCGTTGTCGGTATCACGTAACATGTGTTTTCAATACTAGACGTAACTTTGTATGACGCAATCGTTGACTGAGATCTATATTGCCATCGCTTGTGCCATGGTGATCCGCGTAAATGTTCTACATTAAAGAAATAATTCCTATTTCTCCATGATGCAGCAATATATAAGAAGCTAATATTAAATTTATATGAAAAGTTGACTGCAATACAGGTTAGAACGCACATGATCCAGTCTATTGTCAGACGCACCGACCAGCAGTTTAAATTCCTCAACCATATTACAGAAATGTGAACTTATCTCCTGCATGTAGACGTGATTGGCAATCAGCGTTCTGTTAACATGCCGTAACTCACTGAATAATATTGTCATATTTAATCCTCGACAGCCAGACGCTTTCCCAAATAATGAATCATGTGCTGTCAATACTATTCATGTGCATTACGCACCCGTCCACTGCGATCTATATTTCCGTTCTTTATGGTTATGTGATCCGCGTAAAACATTATGCTGTATTAAAGAAATAAATCATATACGACCGTTACAAGCAGTAGCAATGCCTTCATCTGTTTGAAAAGAGATATTGTAAGGAATGGGCCGGTGACAGGGTGGCGACCCCTACCAACAAGTTGGAATAAAACTGAGTCAGAACAAGATTGTATTGAAAATTAGGTTAATATATACCTTAATTGGACAAAATATATGACATCATTGGTTCCAGATCTCGGGTACACCTGCGCTCTGATTGCAGAAAGACCTTGAGGTCCTATCCGAAACCAAAAGTCGAAAATATCTTTCCCCAAACGCTATTGTTGACACAAATAAGATGAACTGCTTGCACTCATCCAAAAAATGCGGCTGCATTCCTGAACTTTGAACCTGGTCTTTCGTTTTGGTTTATCGTTTTCAACATATGGACTCTCTAGACCCTTATATTTTGATATATAATTTAATAATAGTTCAAACCCCTGCTAGCGCCACAACCTAAACCAGGAACTTCATCCCCATAATTTGGAATGTATCTTCTTTTTGGTTAGTGAATAGTGCAGTGAAAAATTGAAGTCTCTTGACATATTATTTATTGAGACATTGTTCAAGAACCCGTTTCAACCCTAGCCGTACCCATTAAGGTGGCAGTACACGATTTCACGGGTTGTAGGGGGTCTGAAAAATAGAAATATAAGTATCTGGGGGGGGGGCATAACAGCCAGTGTAGCCTGCGTTAAATGTGTTATTACTGATTTGAAGGTTTATTTATTTAACAAAACTGGGAAAGTTCTCAAAAAAGTGAAAAATTTGAATACGCAACAAGGTTTTCGTATTCAGTGAAGGCCAACTCTGTGTTATTGATTACAGGAAAATAGCCTGATTTCTCTCCCCTGAATTCTGTCATCTGGGCTCGCAAGACTTTTTTTTTCAAATTGATACGATAACTTTTTTTCTATTTCAAATATTTCTCAGCTCTAACATAGCTCTATCAGGTGGAAGAAACTTATTTACTGACATTCGCTCTATCATGGTCTATTTTTGGGTTGAATATGGCCAATTTGAGTGAAATAAATGGGTAAAATTGAGCGTTTCGTGTGTGCAAACCAAGGGGCATAACTCAATGACAAATTGTACGAAGAACCAATAGTACGTTTAAATGATTACACCTAAAATTTCTGTCGAAATTAAAACATGCTTGATGGGATATATGCCAACGATAATGGCTTAGCATTGATTTGAGGTACAGTACCCCCTCCCAGGTTGGCAAAATTGCTGGAAATCGTGTATTGCTACCTTAAAGAGACATATCAAATTGGATAAATTAGTGAAAATCTACTGAAACATTTTATCTTTCCTATCTTCATGTCTATTCACAGTTTCTAGTTATGACTGGTCTCGGAATTAGGTGCATTTGCTTGTAGAGTATTTGTATCAGAGGCTGTAAATATTATGGAGCCCAGCTTGACAAGTCATTGAATGATCACACCGACAGGGCAAAAACAACTTCAACGTATGTCTGCTATGGATACAAAAAAACACATTCCGGTTCACATTTGGGGGGGGGGGTGATGTGATTATATATATATACATCAGTTACTCTGTACGATTCGTTTCGAGTGGTGCGGTTTTGTGTAATTACATAAAATTAACATTAATTTAATGAAACATGTTGCCACGCAAACATTTCAACAATGGAATTCCTTGGATACCTGGTGCGAAAAGCCATATTAATGTTGGTTATTTAGTCTTGGTCGTGTTTCCGAATGACCGAGTAATGTCAATATGCATAGTGGAGAGGGGGTAAAGTCAGCTACTGAGTTATCACGAAAGCGTGTGAGCACCAGCACAATACAAATTGTATATAAGAGTCCATAAATAATTAAATAGTGTGATTTCAACTTGACAATTAAGTCTTTGAATCAATGAATGTACACCGACCGGCCAAATAAACATGGTTCACATTTTGGGGGAGGGGTGATTATATATGCATTAGTTATTCCCTACGATTTGTTTGGAGTTTTGTTGCGTTCTTACATGTTTATGACTGACCACATAAAAGTGATTTGCAATTTTGCATGTAACGAAATGTGTTGCTAAGGGAACATTCCAACAATGGAACTTCTCGGATACCACCTACGAATAGGCGTATAAGGGAGCAAACTTAACAAAAGCCCTTGGGCTTGTTGTTTAATCCCTTTTCCAATCCAACAATCATTTATCTATTCTGTTTTTATTGTCAACACTTTGTCAAATGTATATATGTTATTATGATTGGAATAAAATATGTTTACATTAATAGGCGTATTGATTGATATTGGTTATTCGGTCTTGGTCGTGTTTCCAAATAACCAAATACGTTGTCTTAACATATTCGGGGGGGGGGGGGGTGACAAGAACATTGTCTTAACATATGTGGGGGAGGGTGGCTAGTAAATAACCACAGTGCATATGCTCTGGTCAGCAGAATACAGATCTAATATGTCTGTTCAGACTGCCTTTTTGACTGGGATGTTTAGTTTTAAGGTGGTGGTCATGATGTCACATTTATATATATATTTTATTTTTTTCGCTATAACCAATAATTTGGGTGAAATTGGTTCATGCTTATTGAAACCACACTACTTATATTGACCTTATTTCCCATTCGCAATGAAGAAACACCATTTATCACATAATTTGGCCATAAAAGCAGTTTCATAATTATCGGTAATAGACACGTTTAATATCAGCGCGTGCGATGACGTCACGGCGTTCTTCAAATAACTTGCGATCGCTGTAGTTTATGATTGTTGCTTTCGATGAATATTTCGCGTTGCTTCGGGTTTATTTGATCATGCGATAAAAGGTATCTCACACTCGTCCTATTTTATACGTAATTTATCAACCTCGTCCTCTAAATTCTATTTGAGCCTCGGTAAACCTCGGCTCAAATCGAATTTAGTGAACTTGGTTGATAAATTCCGTATAAAATAGAAACTCGTGTGAGATCCTCTATATATGTTATATATCAAAGTTATCGGTGTACGTCAGAGACTTAACTGGACATTTGCGCTTTGAGGGGGGGGGATAACTCTATTTTTCCTTTAAGGTAGCAGTACACGATTTCACGGGTTGTAGGGGGTCTGAAAAATAGAAATATAAGTATCTGGGGGCATAACAGCCAGTGTAGCCTGCGTTAAATGTGTTATTACTGGTTTGAAGGTTTATTTATTTTACAAAACTGGGAAAGTTCTCAAAAAAGTGAAAAATTTGGATACGCAACAAGGTTTTCGTATTCAGTGAAGGCCAACTCTGTGTTATTGATTACAGGAAAATAGCCCGATTTCTCTCCCCTGAATTCTGTCATCTGCGCTCGCAAGACTTTTTTTTCAAATTGATACGATAACTTGTTTTCTATTTCAAATATTTCTCAGCTCTAATATAGCTCTATCAGGTGGAAGAATCTTATTTACTGACATTCGCTCTATCATGGTCTGTTTTTGGGTTGAAAATTAGCAATTTGAGTAAAAACATGGGTAAAATTGAGCGTTTCGTGTGTGCAAACCAAGGGGCATAACTCAATGACAAATTGT
Organism: Siphonodentalium dalli; assembly: GCA_032622095.1. Classification (NCBI taxonomy): domain Eukaryota; kingdom Metazoa; phylum Mollusca; class Scaphopoda; order Gadilida; family Siphonodentaliidae; genus Siphonodentalium; species Siphonodentalium dalli. Next base: position 209,426,852 of record CP136061.1, read on the forward strand.
ACGAAGAACCAAAAGTACATTTAAATGATTACACCTAAAATTTCTGTTGAAATTAAAACAATCTTGATGGGATATATGCCAACGATAATGGCTTAGCATTGATTTGAGGTACAGTACCCCCTCCCAGGTTGGCAACATTGCTGGAAATCGTGTATTGCTACCTAAAGCTATCAAGCTGCGAATTCACTTTGGCCGTTCGACTTAGTTGCGTTATTGCCCAACGTTCAGCTTACCAGCGGAAATACCACGTGGCGTTTATGTATCAAAACATGCTATTTATTAACCGTTTATATACTAAAACATCATTGGTGAGTAGTTATCCCATAGGAAATGTTCAGATAACTTACTATCTAAACATTTCCCCTGAATAAATAGGACTCATTCTGCACATTTATGAATCTGTCGTATGCTTTTATCACCTTAACATCCCTCCCATTCAACAATATACCATCCCGATGTACACTTTTTAACTGACTGGAAGAATCAATTTAGTACAGACAGGGTTACATTAAGTACTTAGAAATCGTAAGTTACTGCCTAAACCTGTATATTATCCCATTGCTACATGCATTAGTGAATCGACCGCACTGCGAACTTGTTCTCATCCAAACATCGCGATTATAAGAAACATTTCCTGACCGACACCATCTCAAGTGTCGGCTAATGAGACATTGAAGTGCCGCGTCTAAGGCGATTACTTTGGTCAATACTCCTCATTTGTTCTCTGTTTTAGAAATCACTCAGACAGTTAGTACTACATCATGTGTACATCCAGTTTCATAGCATGAAAGCACTCGAATACGATGGACTGTGCTTCCTGTGACTTTTCTTAATCAGGATACTGAGTTGTCTGAAGTTTGTCTCAATCTAGTGCCGCAATTAACCACTCACGGCGCTTTTGTTGTGTAGATTGCATAAAACCACCACTGGCTAAAGGGTACTGTACACTAAATCCAGCCATTTATGGGACCATCTCATTTTATACTCAATATAATGAGTTCATAAATCGAGTCATATATGTTGCATATATTATGTTGAGTATACCGTCCTGCTAATTTGCTATGATGCAGGTGGGGCCTGTTAAACTGATATGATGCTACCAGGGCAAGCTGATGCTGTAAGTATCGTTATATTGTTTATATTGTCATTTTTGCAGTGTTTGGTTAACATTAACGAATCGAAGACAAGTCATTATCTGAATGAAACACTCAAGAACCGACATACATGTACTTAAAATATCTCAAGAATGGCTGCGCTTGTTCTTGAAAAACGACAGCAATATTAAAGTAATATGGAACACTCCGGTATGGTGATAAAATAGAAATGAAGAATTATTTTGGACTAATTTTTACAAATAGTATATCCAAATTGACAACACACACCGTCATTCTTATGTATGAATTAAATGCAGTGACTCTCAATTGCGAAATCGTTTTCGTTAGTTTATCGCCGATAGATGCGACCCGAATCGAGCAGTAAATATTTACAATTGAGCGTAGTTCTGGCGATGTTTTCTGTGGATTGGTACGGTCGATTTGCTTCAAAATATCGGCGATGTTAGTGGAATGTTACATTCATCCAATTGCCATAGCGCCTGAATACTAACGTATTAGTTTCACGCACCCGAACAAGTACATAATATGTCTTTAAACTATTTGATAAAATATATGGTTTTTTAATGTTTTATTCACATAACGGTTTTTCTTCGATTCGCTCCGATTAGCCACACACCGCAAAAATGACAACTCAGATGCAACAACTTCACGTATAACGGTATAAGTTTGCCCTACCTCAGCATAGCAGTTCAGCAGGACACGCCAACACTATATGAACTTAGCAGGACCACATAAACAGGAGGTGGTAATGAAACTTCGTTTCAGAGGTCACAAGTTTCGTTTTTACTATGATGCTTGGTAATTTCAGGACATTAAATCGTGTGGGTGATCGGTTATATGTGCATAAATATGCTGAATATGGGATATCTTTTTCCAATACTTTCGGAATAAATGTTGGACATAAACTATTAATTTTTAGTCAGGTATTTTGTTAGCATAAAACAACAGCCAGACAGAATTGAAAACCAGATTCCATTTTATAGCACAATGTTGTGAGGAAGTTTTTTTTAATGTTTTTTGTTTCGGTGATGGTGCTAGGGTTTCAGTTTGATTTATGTTGCCCCACCAACAACATATATGTAGCTCCTTCACCATGCCCCACTAACAATATAGCAATGCACTAAGATCCGATAACTAGTCATGGCTACTCCCTGGGAAAATACCACCAGTGCAGTTGCGTGTGTTCTGACAGGACGTAATACATTCGATTGACAGCACGAGTATTAGAGTCAGACGTGGGTCATTACTGTTGGAATTTTCGTCTCCGGTGTAAGCACGAAACTACACCTGAGTTGCATCCTACAAACGGCCGGGCTGAACTATGTTCAACCGAGAATAGCGTGACCGAGTTGATTGGCTCCCCTAATCTATTGACGGGATATTGATTGGATGCTAAAATTACTGGCAGAGACGCATGTGCAATAGAACTTACGCCTTGACTTATTGTTGCAAGGGCAGACCCACATGCCTATACGGATGTTGGACACTCCCACAATCGACAGCCCATGACCGAATGCATCATACTATTCAGCTAATATATCGTGCAGCTATTAGGGAGATCAGTCATTATTATTTTATGAACCATATTTAGCATATTAAATTAGTGAAAAGTACATAGTTTGCCAATTTATTATGATTGCAACTTTCAAAGTAAATAGTCTATATGTTATTCTTGTGCGTGTGGTGCACGCACTGTATTGTATTGGTACAACGTTATGGTAGCAGGACGGCATGTTGGTAGTAAAAGTTCAGTTCACCCTACATAATGTGTAATTTCTCATTCCAGGTTAGAGAATCAATATGTCATGAAGACTTAAAACACTTTGAATTTGGATCAGAATGCGTCCAGACTGAAGGTTATTAATCTGTCAGTGGCCCTAGAACAGATGTGATGAGCGCGTTGAATATTTACAACAAACCGGGGTGACTGTTTGATTGGATTCGCGATGGGTGTCTTTCCGCATCGGAAGATCGAGATAATCTGCCCATGGATCCTTGCCATGTTACTGCTCGGTAGCGTACAGGTTCAGACAACAGGATATGCAAAGCACACAAACCGTAGCGAAGGCTTTGTCTCCGCATATGAATCGGGGGATATAATCATAGGAGGGTTATTCCCTATACGAGAAAAGGGCAACGATGTCACGGTTTGTGGTTCAATTAATAAGGAGCGTGGGATACAGCGCCTTGAATCTATGTTATTTACCGTTGACGAGATAAACAGAAACCCGGGAATTCTCCCGGGAATCAAACTTGGCGTAATGGCGTTTGATACATGCGCTCGATCCACATACGCTTTAGAACAATCGCTTGAGTTCTTGGAAGGACTCTTGATCAATTTGGAAGGATCCATGTATAAATGTGATGACGGATCATTAGCAAAACCGGTAGTGCAGACGACCTCTGTTGCCGGTGTCGTCGGAGGTTCGTATAGCAGTGTGTCAATTCAAGTAGCTCACTTGCTCAGATTATTTAAATTGCCTCAAATAAGCTACGCTTCTACGAGTGCTGCTCTTAGTGACAAAACGCGATACGATTATTTCGTCCGTACTGTCCCGCCTGACACGTTCCAGGCGAAAGCAATGGTCGATATCGTCGCACTGTTTGGATGGAAATACGTGTCTACCGTGGCGTCAAGTGGAGAATATGGCGAGTCTGGAATTGAATTTTTCCAGAAAGAGGCCAAGGCTAGGAACATATGTATCGCCGCCGTTGAGAAGATACCTATACATGCCAACAACGCTACATATGACACTATAATGGAGAGTTTACTCCTGAAAGAGAACGCTAAAGTTGTGATATTGTTCCTTCGTGTAGAGGATGCCCGACAACTATTGAGCGCTGCGACAAGGCGCAACATTTCAGACCGGTTTGTTTGGCTCGCTAGCGATGGATGGGGACGACAGTTGCCGCCAGTAATTAACAATCATCTCGCCGCCAGAGGAGCGTTGACATTAGAACTAATGAGCACAGATATTCGTGGTTTCGATGACTATTTTATGAACTTGAAACCACAGCTTAACAAACGAGATCCGTGGTTCAACCAATTCTGGGAAATTACTCACAATTGCCGTTGGCCTAAGCCAGGCGCCACCGGATCGTCTGAGAGGAACGATCGAGTATGCAATGGCGACGAGAAAATAACTCCAAGCATATATAAGCAGGAAAGTAAAGTACAATTCATATACGACGCAGTTTATGCGTTCGCTTATGCATTGGATAAAATGCAGAGAAAGGTGTGTCATGGAAAAATCGGTATGTGTTCTGCTTTGGAACGTATTGATGGAGAAAAGTTCCTGAACGAATACATCATGAACACGTCTTTCGATGGTAAGTTTTATGTATATTGCGCTAATACTGGTCCTACCACTGACCACATTAGGACTGTCATGTCATGGATCGGTTTCTATGGCAACTGTTTTGAAAATACCGCGAATGTTTTTACTTTCGACTAAACATCCTAAGATATTTCTTTCATTGAGGTTGACAGTTTGCTGCATCGAAAGTGAAGTGATGTATGTTCCATTGATGACTATATTTGCATGTCAATTTAAAATGGATACTGGCAGGATATGAACGGATAATTTTATTTACAATATACACACGAACAGAGCATAACAATAAAAATATGAATCATGTGGACTGATGTATATTGTTAGGGGTGATATAATCATACTTAGCTGTCTTCCATTACCATCGGTACTGGTAACTAGAGCATGTATCTATATGCACATCATAAAACAGTACTCATCACTGTCTCCAATGGTGCGTTTGGAACATTTAGCAACCAAAATTAAGTTATAAACTTCCCAATTGAACTCCACTATCAAATAATTGATGAGCTATAATCACATCAAAAATACAGCCTACTTGAGTTTTGCCTACTACCAGCAAGTCATTATTTTGGTAAATTTGCATGTAATGATGCAAACTTCAAAGCTCATTCCAATAATCCACTATATTCAGTTTAACCATTTCTATACTAAATACTCATTTACGAGTAGTTCCATTACATGTTCAGATAATAACTTCAACTAACGTTGTTTGTTGAACTTATTATCTGAACATTTCCCCATCAAAGAATGCGAATCCAACATAAATGTATTATTTGTTCGTCATACTGTCATCTGGTCAATTCTCCTTAACACCCCTCCAAATGAATACTAGACCATTCCATGTATATTTGTATTAACTGAGTGGGAAAACACATTTAGTATAAACATGCTAAGATATTTCATTTACTTTTTTGTCATTTTTCTGGAAGGCAGATTCTCTTCCAATCTTCATTTTATTATGAATAATATGACAAAGACCCACAAGATACAACTCGACAAGCAACACAGGTCAGGAAATCAGGCCAAAGAAAACAAACATATTCCATTCTGAAAGCTATTGGAAGTTATGTGTGGATTTAAATCAGCAATACTATGGACAGTTAAAATATCAGCCATATGTTAAGTGTATATCTGTAGAATAGACGAATACCACTACCCAACTGTACGACATTACGCTTTGTATTGGCCGTTGTGTTTTGCGCCACATATTCATTCGTAGGACTGTCAGCAGATAGCGAATGTCACACACGTTGTCTCTTTACTATGCAACCATGTACTCCGGAAGCAATTAACTTCTGCTAAATTGAATCATAAACGATCTAGATGTATCCCGTATGGCATACAATTGAACAACGTAAAAATGTAATGATCTGGAACCACCTGTGCATTGCGTACTTTTATCGTACACTCTGCCAAGTGAGCTATGCACTACTAGGTCGATTTGACTACATATGTCACACCAATACAGATTTAAAAAAGAGAATATGTCCGTTATGCAAATCCGGTATCGAAGACGAGGTGCACTTTAATAAAAAATGTAATAAGTTGACAGAGGAAAGGGACATTCTTTTTAACGAATTGAACAAATATTCCAAATTTCAACAATTTAACCGACAATGAAAAAACTGAACAGGTCCTCAGATCAAGTGAAAACAAATTTGTATGAAAAAAGTCCATTTGTTATATGAAACGTAATCTTCTGACATAGCATAATGAACCATCTATATCTATATTTGCGAATGTCTGACTGTCTTTCTGTCTGTCTGTGTTCTATAGCAATTCACAGGGGACAATCTAGATGGCACCAAATGGGTCTACTATGGGTAACTTTTTACGAGAAAGATAATTATGAGGGTTAGGATTTTCTAAAGTGACGCCGTTGTTGTTAGGGGCAGAAAAGGGGGAGGGGCAGAAATGTTTTTTGTCGCCGATTGCCACGAAACTTATATATAATCACCCCCATGATATAAGGAATCTGATGATGTGGTTTAAATATGTCAAGAATGGCGCCGTTCGAATCAGGGATGCACGGAAGGGAGAGGGGCACCAAAATTGATAAACTAAGTTTAGCGCCGAGGGACCATCTAGATGGCACCAAACGGTCTACTAGGGGTAACTTTTTACTAGAAAGATAATGGTGTGGGTTATAATTTTCAAAAGTGACGCCGTTGTCAGGGGCAGAAAAGGGGGAGGGGTAGAACAAATGTTTGCCGCCGATTGCCACGAAACTTTTATATAATCATTCCCATGATATGAGGAATCTAATGGTGTTGTTTAAATGTGTCAAACGTGGCGCCATTCGCGTCATGGGTGCACGGAAGGGGAGAGGGGCACCAACATTGATAAAACTAATTTTAGCGCCGATTTCCACCAAAGTGATATATATTCTTCTCTATGATACAAGGAATCTAATTGTGCGATTTAAAGACTCCAAATTGCTGTCGTTTGGATGAAAGATTGTTGGAGGTGCACTCAATTTGATAAGAATGGGTTTAGTCGCCGATTGCCACCACACTTATACAATGTCATCCCCATGGTATGAGGAGTCTAATGGTGTGGCTTAAATCTGTCAAAAGTGGCGTTATTCGAGTCAGGGTTGAACTGAAAGGCAGAGGGGCACACTATATTTGATTACTAAAATTGTTTAGTCGCCGATTAGCACCAAACTTATAAATAATTAACTCCATGATATCAGGAGTCAAATTGTGTGGTTTACAGATGTCAAAAGTGGAGCCATTCAAGACAGGGGTACACAGAGGGCGAGAGAGACACACAAATAGGTAAACAATATGTTTAGTGCCGATTTCCACCAGACTGATACATATTCTTCTCCGTGATACGAGGAATCTAATCGTGTGGTTTAAATTCGCCAAATTGGTACCGTTTGGGTGAGATATATGGGGGCCCTAAATTTGATACGAATTTGTATACTCGCCAATTTTCAATAATTTTATATATATTCATCTCCATAATGAGTCTATAAGTTTGTGGTTTAATGATGTCAAATGTGGCGCCGCTTGAGTCCGAAATAGGGACGGTCGGTCACCACAACTGATAGAAATATGTTCAGTGCCAATTAACATCAAATTCATGCACGTTCTTCTCAAATGATACGAGGAATCAAATCGTGCGTGTTAAAAACGTCATATTTGGTGTCTAGATATATTTGCAAATATATATATCTGTCTGTATGTGTTCTATATATAACTTCGCGGGTTACAATCGATGTGGCACCAAGGCGTTCTAACAGTGGTGACTTTTTACGAGTAAGATAATGGTACTTGCAAGTTAAAATAATATGATCATACGTAAACGTAATTTGCGCCCGTTTGTTACTGTTCAATGGATTATCGGATGAATTGTTATCTTTAGATGGATTTGATGATAAACCGTAGCGGGACACAAGACAATCATATACATGTAAATAATCACATATAACGTAAATGTTTGGCAGATGTGTCGTTTATCGTGACCGTGTAATACGTGTCTCGGCTGTCTGGCCATCGACGCAGTCCTCAGTGTCTGGAGTTTTGCGCGCCGATGTAGGTTGTGACGTCACGGTGCACTTCTTGATGTCATGACGCCTTTATGGTTCTCCAAAAAGTTATCTTAAAAGGCCTCGGCGATCTTTCAATCGGAACTTATAGTTTCACTTTGTCGGCCTTGAACTTTGAGAATAATTCATAAATGTTTAGGCGAAAATACCGTTAGAAAATGGAAGATAATATCTAAAAGGCCAGTAAGGCCCCTATATTCCTCTTTCGGGGCAAACATTTTTAATAATTTTATAAAATATGTAAACAAAACGTTTTCATACAATTTCACTTTGTTGTTTAATTTACATTCAATTTTTTAAATATCTTTGGCTTTACATATGATGAAGTATAGCTAACATTTGCCGGAACAAAGTTTTTTTATTTTTGCCCTGGAGCATTTTGCCCAATTACACATTTCGAAGTGGCATTAATCAATACAAAATGGCGGCCGTCACCCAGAATCATGTTTGGACTCCGCTGACCTTTGAATTATGAATAAATTATTCCACTTTAGGTAATTTAATATATTTTTAGATTGGGCCGAAAAAGTCGATTAGTATATCTCATATTCGCAAACGTATACCCTAGGTCGCTTCGCTTCCACGGCTTCGCCGCGGGAGAGCGGGCGCTATTAGAATAGCCATGTTAATATTATAACACAATTGAGTCAGCCCCATTCAATATAGTTTCCACAAAAAAGTTACAAGAGATACATGTATGGAAATGTGCAGAAGGCCTGTTCAACAATAGTGGTCACAGTGTGCCGTCAAATATAATTTCTTCTGAGATAAAAGAAAACGGAGTCAGTGGCACATTACTTTTCAGGTTCCTCCAATACTGACATCTGACAAGGTTGTATCTGCCCAATATACAGAGCATATCTTTCATGTTTTAAAACAGACTCATCGGCTGACATAAACAACTCAAAATCGCGCTCTGTGTCGGGCACATGTAGCTGATATAAAGGCAAAGCAGTTTTCCTTTTAAACTGAGAATAATTAGCCAGTATATAGCACAATAAACAGAGGAGCACCTGGCCATTTCTTTAAAACAGCTGTATCTTCTTGGAGATATGATAACCAGGTGTCCTCAAAATCTTAGTCAAACACGCTAGATTGATTAATACATCTCTATGTAAAACCCAATTGTCGTCTTTTATTTTTGCGAACTAATGTGTTTATGGTGTTCATGTTATAACGTCTGAAGTATACGCAGTTGTAAATAAATAAATAGTTTTTTATTGGTGGGACGGATTAATCGGGATAAACAAAATGACAATCGCTCCGATCCGACAAGGTGAGCTACTACTTTTATTCCGTGTGTAAGAATCATGTTTTGTGATGCTATTTGGATATATAATTTATGAGAATATGTGTAACGCTTTGAACAAGAGTATCCTCTATTCCCACCACATATCCACAATATGCAGAGGGTTTCACATCACTTTAACCTGGGCAACGCCGGGTAACCCTGCTAGTAATAAATAAAAGGTAACTACATGTCTGTTATTTGTGTGCATAGATAATAACAATAAGTATTTAAGTTAGTAAAATAGGTTAATCCCCAGTCAACATCTCATTTAAAGACGCAACTGTAAGAGTATTTGAATACTTCTACACATCTGAGTCTTCAGGATCATTTTTGCTTACAAGAGTATTTATTCTTTAAACCGGTCGGTAAACATATCCAGGCTGACAATTCTCACTAGTATCCAATCCATAATTTTTCTTTTCCTAAACATTCATATTTTCACCAATATTCAATACCTAACTTTTCTTTCGCTAAACACTCATTTTTCACGTTTCAATTTACTGTTATCACAAAATATTATGTTTAGTTTGATAATTTGATAATACTCTGTTCTTGAGTCAATCAATAAATCATATTCTATTGCGGACAATGTCAGGGACGCCTGTTGCACACAAATCCCATATCACTAGGTAGATTCCGCTTCTAAAAGTTGCATATAGCGTAGTGATTGTGTGACTGTAACTTATCAAGTCAGACAACGCGACTCTACATGCTCGTTTATAGGGGAATAACTTGTAACGAACCAACGCCAACGCTGATTTTGTGACGTCGCCAATTTGTTTACATAATCCAAGAAGGAAAATTAGAAGCGAGGATAGCAAAGAAAAGACCACTCGGATTCAATTATGCGATTGATTTGTAGAGATTATCATTAGATGTGTCGATACATGAATATAAAATATGGGTTTTTATCGATAATGATTAACTTTGAAAATTGACGATATTCTTTCTCCTGTGATAACGAGGGCCACATAAGTCGATGCTCTTTGTGACTTTTTTTGTTCAGCGTCAGCTTTCGAAGATTTGGAATTATACTAGAATTGTGTATGATAATTGGAAAATATAGCTTTTACTCAATCGATGGCCGTTGGAATTTAAAAAAAATCGGTTCATGCGTTTGTTACTTATAGCCGTTAGATGTGAGGAGGTATCTAAAAAGTTAACAACCTTGTTACGTACGCATTGTTTAGCTATGTATTTTTAAAGTGGGCTGCTCATTTAAAACTAATATATTTCTTTAATTGATATGTTACCCGTTTTAACGACACGCCCCTGTGATGAATGTCTTGTTGGCCAAGTACTATAATCAACAGTCGTGGAGGCATACAAATCGGTTTTGTGTCAATAATTCAACATTTGTACTGCTTTCAATAGTTTCTTCGTTCACATGTATTACAAGTAAACGTATCGACGTCAAGTCACATTCACGTGATGCACAGAAATAGCTACGTACATGTAGTGCACATTTACCAATGGTCCACACATAGAAACTCTGCACTCCATGCAATCGCTAGTAGCGAAATATATCTAATATATTTATATTATAAAACATTGCCTGCGGTTTTAATCCTGGAGTTACATGCACTATTTTTAAGTCATACAGAGGTATTGATATTACTCCCAAAGTGCTACTAAATTACATACAAATGGATATTGTTATAATCTGCACAACCGTATTGTACCTGGTAACAACGCAAAGACATAAAACTGTACTGACAATGAATTGAAAAGGCAAATTACCCACAAGCGTATAATAAGAAAATTATGCAACTGCTCTGATCGATAGTAACATATTATAATGGTCACAAATCATTTGGAGCTAACGAAAGCGAACAACATACATCGTATAGTGATACATGGATCCAATATATCAGGGTTTCCATGATTTGGCGTTCGAGTATAGCCCTTAACGGCAGCATTGTGTTGCAATCATGCAACCAGATTCAAATTCTTCGGGCACATATACTGTGGAATATTAAATAATAAACCTTGATTCTGATTATGGACCTATTTACATTACATGATGAAAAGACGAGACAAAAAGTTAAAACAGACACTCAGTCACACCTTTAATTATCGATTGTTCAAATGGCGTCATCAATTCGTTGTTTTTTGTTAGCACGAATCTTATCTTTCTAGGTGATTGTATACTAAGGGTTATCAGTGTTGGTGGGCCAATCATACCCGAAGGAATTCGGAAACAACATCTAAATTCATTTTAAAATCTTAGGAAATTTCAAATAGTTTTCGTTTACATTTTAGGCACGTGGTACATAGGCGTGGTTATACCACTCGATGCTGCTGTCAATTCTGTAGGGGAAAATAATAAAGAAATTTAGGTTGTTGACAACCAATCGTTTTATAGTATTCCTTTTTTGATTGGCAATTTATTATTAAATGATTTCAGTGTATGCGTATAATCATCGGGTGTATGATATATAGAATTGTAAAATATGAAAAATTTAATTCAACATACTTGCTAGATCGTGGCCTTGACGATTTAAGTATGCAGATATAGGGTAATTTTTAGAGTCAACTAAGATAATCATTTACGGTTGGTTTGATCAACGTCAGGTCACGGTATTTTAAATTAACTTATTTTTTCTTTTATTTGCTCAATTTGCTCTGTGGTGTGGTGGGTAAATTGCAGTTTCTTTTTAATTACTAAATAACTGTACATGCACGGGGCAAATCATATAGTGCGCCTGTTTTAGTCTAATTTGGGTGTGTTTTGCTAACGATAATTCGCTTATAAATCTCACTGGCAGCAATATGATGATTCTAAGATATAGGCAAAATATTTGACGACGTCTCAGAAAAAGGAATGATGAATGGCACACATACAGTAATGCCCTAAATAATCGACTCCTTAACCACAGCAGAATAATGGGTAACAATTCAGGATTTATTCGGAAATATGGTTTGTTGCCATTCATCGGAAAGCTCTCAGTGAGAACAGTTACCCATAATTCTGCTCTGGTTAAGGAGTCGATTAGTTAGGGCATTACATATGCCCGTGATCATTAGATCACAGGTTGATTGAAACAAAAACTCGTGAGTGAGATTCAGAATGACGCAAGCGACCGATAGACATGCATATGTATAAAAATGTATCAGAGGGTTGATTGTACAAACTGCATACTGAGAAAACAATCTCCTCGCTCTTCACTTCTCCGAATATCCAGGATTTAGCTCCCAGGAAATTGTGATTCCTCGTTGTTTGAACTACTCGCCTTGCGGATTGTGGATATCTTTGCCGGAGAAACCAAAGGCACGCGTTCTTATATGGTGTAATATCACGAACCACGTTATTGTGTTTTACTGTCTGATCCGATCGATTCGTCCACATCGGCCGTGTGACGTCACGAACGATATATGGACATGCTTCATAAGAATAGAAATACATTTCTGTGTTGAGGATGCATGCTAAAGATCAAAATGGTGTTGCACATCTATAACGAGACTTACTAACATTATTTAGACATTTTATATTTGATTCTTTGGGGGGGGGTTTCAAATGGGGTTTAACATTATGCATGACATTTGCACATGTGACCATTCTTGCCCACATGTGGTGTTGGCTACAACAATTGAGTTGTTACGGCCAACAATGATGTTATCGGGTGTTTGTGGAGCGGAAAATTCATTATTCCAACACAAATCAATGAAGCAATTTTTACATCGCGAAAACGGCCACAAATAAGCCCAGACTTACTGTCAGATCCCTTTATCTCTTATGTCTTAGTGTGCATGTATGTTATAAATGAATTTATGTGCCTATTTGAGAAATAAAATATTGTTTACACTAACACTTATTCACCGTTGGCGATTGGGATAGCTTCCCGGATAAGGTCATTGCTAAAACAAAGACTTATTTCAAGTGGTACCTTGGTCGTAGTTGGGGTTCTGGTATTCAAGAATAAACAACATTGTTTCCATGGAGCTTGTTTTGAAGACACGGTTGCAATATTTTTTTTTTTTTTTAATTCAGACTAATATATGGTGTCGTACATATTTCACTTAGTTGTATACGTGATTGAAGATGGATTTCAAGTAAAAATAATACACAAATCACAGCTGAACTATGTTCTAATATAGTAACATTACATGTCAAGGTTAGTGTTGCCAGCGTCCATCCGGGATGCTAATATAATTATGTGGACACAGTCGTTTGCATTTAGCAGTAAAACACATTTTATGTCCAATGACGATAAATAAAATCAATGGCATCTACAAGTAGCACATACACGTTACACTGATCCTACAAACCCTCTTCTCATAAAAAAAAGAGGTAAAATGAGTACATACACGTATATTTTAAATATTCATTAAATAGAGGCGTGCCTCTGACGAAGACGTACCCTTCACACAACTACATGCCAGTTCTATGTAACTAGAGTCGAAATATTGCGGAAACAACATGGATTAAAACCAACAAACAACATGTCGTTATGCGCTTACATGTATATCTCACGCCCACTAAAACCTTAGGTGTTGAGTATGTAATCACATTTTCACTTTACAAAAAGAATGAAGACAAAATATAGTTCCTAGTGACTGTACAGTAGCTTGTGATATTGGTACCCTTGAGTACAAGTTATTAGTTTATATACCCCTGAATCAAGGATGACTTATACTATATTTGAACGTTATATGCCTATTTAAGGCTTTTAGTGGAATCAAGCTAACGGTTAATCCACAATACACGTCTTAACTACACGCTTTTGTCCGTCTCCAATTGTCTGCGCGCCCTATGTGATCGCAGACGTGAACAGCGCTCGTCTTTTACGTGGCCAGTCAAACCGAAACACATTAAGCAGGGAGACAAATTAGTTCTACGACGGCACACAACGACGCCTCTTATTGACCCCATTCAATATATCTCCTAGAGGGTCGCTTCCCTTTCTGATAAATTGTTCACTATTCACTTTATTAAATTCATCCATTTATAAGCCAGGATCTCAGCCGTTGTGCTAATTGGTAATTCCACTGACCACACTACATTCAATAATACTCCCCAAGTAAAAGAGAAGTCGACCTATATTGAGATCACCGTCTCAACGCGGGCAATTCCATCCCATCACTGGGAGCAATAAATAATGGTTACGTCCAAATGGTCGCTACTTCCGTTATCAATAATGGTAACAAATTATGTCTTTATCCGAATAACTGTTATGGCCTGTTATACATTACTTGGTGTCAGTCTCTGAATGGGATGTGTCTTTGTGAACCACTAGACGACCACGATGCAATCGTATAAGTGGAGAGTTGTCCGTGTGGAGTTCGACTCCGGGTGAGTAAAAGCGCTGTTTGATTTCAGCTGTGAAATCGTGGCGTATCTTTGGTTACCACCGCCCTCCCCATCACTAGCGACGGAATCTCAGTGATGTGGTTAACCATGGCTTGCGAACAACCCACGATTTCCACATCTGCGACTAAATCGCAATCGTATGGACAGACCACGTTTTGTCGAACCCGAATTCCCACTTACGATTGTATCATGGTCGTCTGAACGTTCACTCACAGAGGCCCGGTTGATTCACTTTATGGACGCCTTATTATTCAATCAACCAGCGCGGCGAACATGTGATTGACATGTTCCAGTCGGCACAATCATGCACCACGTCGGGAGGTGGCGCAGAGTTTTGCAGAGCTGTGACGTGACGTCATCGGCTTATTTTCAAGATGGCGGCGCCCATCAAAATTCATGTTTCAATAGTTTTTCGATGATATGAACGATGTTTATCCTCATTTATCATCCTGTAACAAACTAATTTGTTAAAAATAAAGTTATAAGAATGGTTTCGGGCAACTAAAACTGAATTCCCACCATCAATTTAATGATATTGAAGAGAATATATCTAAACAATAGACTGTATCTAAAAAATAGAAAACTAGTTGAAGAAATTACGTCTCGAAATAGTTCACCCAAAGTATGTGGCCATTTTTAGACATGATTAAGCACACATTATTTATTTGTGTTCATAATCAATATTGCTGATGCTATAATGCATCAAATGTGTAAATCAATTTCTTGCATTGGTTTAATTTGGCAAAATCAACTGGTAAAACCAGTAAGTGAATTTCGTTGATGCAGCTGATGTTATTTTCGGACAGCGAACACGTGGCGTGTTCCACTAAAAGTGTGCAGCTTTGGTTGATTTACCTGGACAGAACAGTTAGAAAATTGTGCTGCCCATAAAGTGAATCAATCGTGACCAGGCCATGTGAGATGTCGGAACATAAACTGCGCGGCGGTGTCCAAATTGATCTATTCAATTGGGATTATACTAAGGACCCTGTAACTGTTCGAATTTCGGCTCGATAATAATATAGTCTCTGAAGTTCCATCTGGATTGTGTGTGGACCACCGATTGGTTAAGGTGCATAGCGTACTCGGGCTTCATAAGCCGTGTGAGGTAAAGTAACACATATATATGAGTCTTTAATAGTCCTGGATAACATATAAGCGAGTAGCATAGTAGTTGAGCCTTTATACTATAGGGTAATATATTGGGGAATTGCAGCTAATTATATACTTATTGGGTGAATACTTAACTCTTTCGATGCCAAGCTCGCATAAATGCGAGTTACCCAGTCGCTGCCAAATACGCATTTATGCGAGTTCGGGGGTGCACCTGGTTTACGGGTCGTAATTATATTGTTTTGTTGCATTACAACGGGGGTTCATTTATTTTATGTAGAGTGCTGGTGTGCGCTGACAATTTAGAAGAAAGGTCAGTCAAAGTCAGGCTACTCCTGAAGTTCTATGAGTACAGTCCGAGCCAGAATATACCATTGACAAATTAACTTTTGGTGGAATGTGATATATGAGTGGAAAATAAACATCATAATTGACTTGGCGGCCTCCTTTCTGCTGATCAGTTTAGCGTCCAAAAATTCTGTCGGAACGAGGTCGGTGAAAAATACGGAATAGTAGCCGGAATATGATTAACTGGTGAAGCATTAATTAATGGGATAGAACACTAGAACAAAAAACAAACATTTAATCACATATGAATTGAAAAAATTTACCGAAAAACATAAATTAAAGCAAATCCAAGATGGCCGCCAATGGCACGTGACTCCTATGACCTTGAATGGGTCTCCACGTCGGGGCAGGTGATAGGTCATTGTCGTATATACCCACATGTGAAGTTTCAACTAAATACACCGATAATTAGGCTACCCGATAGTCATTGCATTACCCACATATACATAAAATACTTGTATTTACACCCATAATGCTTGGCACTGGGGAGTTTATCCGTGTGGCGGGGTGGCAGTGAAAGAGTTAATGAGGTATTTGGTAATACACCTCGGGATTGGTTCTTCTGTTATGAGCATACTCCATGATCATATTTGGGGAGCTGACTTCCCCATAAGGAACCGATCGCCTGATATTCGGGTCTGCATCTTACTTATATAACTATTGATATAGTATGTCCCTGAATCAAGTGGTGGTGTATGGGTATAGCTGTAGGTGTGGTTACGTTACAACCGTCCATAGATGACGACTATCACGATAATCGCGGATATATGATCCAATACGTGACGGTAACCTGGTTCGTGTATCTGGGCAAGTGATTTCCTGGTCAAATTTACCCTCTATGCGGTCTTTCCTCCACCCTATATTGGCTGAAATAACGATAAACCCAGACAAACCAAACCAAACATGCAGTGGAATAATGCAAATATTCGAGATATCGCTCAATAGTGACGTAGTCTGTAGTTCTCTACGTGTTTGTATTTGAAGACCAATGTTTAACTGGATAGAGTAGCTGGATTTGCAGTGAGTCAATGACTGTAATATGTATCGTGATGGCACATCGAGGTACAATTATATATCCACCCTAGCTCTTAAACCTTAAACATGCATGCAGCTTTAATACGATATACATTTGTATTTACATTTATAGATGTGCGAATTGTCTGCTTCATACACAGTTGCGTCGTATCAATAGTTCTGACAACATGCTTATGCTGTAAGTCGTCATATGGTCTATAGATACGGAAACCACGTTAACCCCCAAACTAATCAATAATTCATTGAACCTATCAAATAATCAATCAGATGTGTTAATCTAAGATCGTGCGATTCTCGCGATTTCTCGTTTACTGTTCAAAAATACAGTTGCTCTGTAATCCCTGATTCTGATAAGATGCCACTTATCAGGAAATATAGCTTGCAGTTATACCTTTAGCATTGCATTTTTGCACCAGATATTGCAATCACTTCCAAGTGTATGATATACATAGCGATACGAACTGGTATTTCCACCTAAATCGATATGATTCGTGCAAATAGGTCATTCATTGGCTGCTTCACGTCTGCACCAGACACCTTCGGCTCTGATTTAGCTGTCGTTACACAGATTACCTTTGATTCTCTTCCCAGTCCTGAATTTTATATGTGAAAACACACCCGCGGCTTGGTAGTATACACGCGAGCTGCCGGTACATATATACGGGAAGTACATAGCAGTGCAATTACATTCAAGAACATTTTATATCGAGCATTATTGCTGAACAAAATGTAATTAAAATTAGGCCAATATACTATCGGAGAAAAAATCGGAAGGAAAAAAGGACAATTAATTAAGTCGACAACACATTGATTGAATGTCTGATTTACTTGTGGAATACAAAATAATATATTTTACATTGAAATATGACACAATTTGTTTTGAAATTAGGCGGCATAGAAAATGCACACTGATAACTCCTCGTATAACTACCATGAACAGAATTTGACATGGAAAGCATTGCACCGTGTAGTATATCATTACGGAACTAGAATGCAAAGTCCAAGAACATTTTATACCGAGCATCATTGCTGAAAAATTTAACTAAAATATGGCCAATATGCCATCGCGGACAAAATATCTGAAGGAAATAACGACAGCTAAGTGTCATCTGTAATAAAGTGAACTCCATTCGATGAATACTCATGTAAACGAACGAGAAGGCTGTCACATATGCAGGCTAGATCTCAGATGTCCTCTTACATGTAATGACTTAAGCTGATCATGATTACTTAAGGGGTTTCCACGGCTGAGCTATGTCAGGAGATGGCAAGTTTAGATTTACCTACACAGAAAACTACTTAATTATTAAGCTAGTACACCACATGAAGGAATATATACTATTTGAAGACCACATCAAGCACATTATATAACAATAAAACTGTCATAAAGATAATTTAAACATAATGTTAGAAGGAAACTTTTGGGAACAGCGTTCTCGGGAAATATATAAATGAATAACTGCTGTAAAAAGTACATGATCTGAACTAGTAAAAGGGTGGAATTGCAATTTAATTGAGATCAATATTGGATGCTTAAAGAATCTTTATGTTAGTTTTGGTAAAATTGCTAACTTAAAAAGGTGATAACTCAACTAAAATAAGTCAAACCAATATTGTATTCGTAGGTGCACATGTTGCCATGGAGGTACATATATCTGCCACGTTTCATAGAAATATACCTGGAAACTAAGGATAACTGACAAAATTACGCACATTGCTAAACATTTCTCGAAAAGTCTAAAAGGGAGATAACTATAGTAAATAAGCTCAGGTGGATCTCATAATTGCAGGTGCAAGTTTCAGATGATGGCCAATTAATGTGGCCAGTTTCAAAACATTGACAAATAAATGAAGTAGTGCAATCTCCAACAAATCACAGGGTTGCAAACAATTAGTTCGATTTGAAAAAAGGTGAATAACTCCATAATAATTCATCATAATCGCAGGTTCACATAGTCCCATGGTATCTGTCCCACGTTTAACGCACACATTTGCGTCCCCGGACGGACGGACGGAATGTCAGACGGCTCGACTAGCTGTTTACAATATACGATATATACCACATAACGTCGTGAAGGGGGTATACTAATATTAAGTGTTCGCCAAATTGTCTCACTGTCATAGATTCACCCAAATACGACGTGTTTTGACGGCAAAATCGAAAATCCATTGGACGCGCATAAAATAGCATCTGACTATATATATCTGACTGGTACTGCACCTCAAAGAACTCGTTATGCAAACGTGAACTTGTCTGCTCTGAACAAACTACCTCACTTTTTTAAAATCTTGCATCGCAGTTGATACAACGTTTGTTTTTTATCGTCATTTGCTCCCCGTAGTACGATGATGTAGGTTGCCTTGACACCGCGATTTGCCTTGACACCGCGATATTGTTTTATGACTCGCAGCAAGGGAATACTACCACATTATAAGCGATCTCGTTGTTCAAATTATTCATCTCTGTAGCAAATGGATTATCCCAGTCAGTTACAATGTGTATATCGGAATGGTCCATTATTGATTTCCAGGGATGTATAGACAATACAAGCAGACGACAGATAAATACACGTACAGAAGGAGTTGAGGGAAATGTTTAGATAATACGTTGAACATCGTTTGTCCAACTTATTATCCGAATATGTCCTACGGGATAACTACTGATCGGTGATGATTCAGTATATAACATATTGCATAGCAAACATGCAGCGATGTGATTTAGCTATTTCTATAATGATACGACTGTTGTCGTGCTTGGGAATTGCGATTGCAATATTGCGGAGCATAAGCAGAGTGTTAATTGATGAGAACTCTAAAATACAACCCCTCCACTTAGTTTATGGCACCCAAATGCGGGGACGTGTACCAACAGTGTGTAAACTATTTTTATTACAAAAACGAGGCATCAGAATTATATGTAACAAACTATATAGAAGTCACACCGATCCTCTTTTCAAACAAGAAAACATTTCTTAAAATAGATGATCTACATAAATTAAATGCATCCATTTCCATGCAGGACTGGTATTACGATCGTTTACCGGTGTCTTTTTTTCTGGTATGTATGACAAGAGAGCAGAAACAAATAGACGACAACCTAATCCCATAGTACAAACAAAATTCTGGACTATCTCTTTTTCTAAAGTTCTCCCATACCATTCATTACCCTTTATATAGCATTCCCAGGAAAGTTAATATACCTCTAAGCAATCAAGACATGTCTCCGAAAACGTATGAAAACGGATATCATTAGTACCTATTCAGCGAGGGTTCGATGCAAGAACCGAAGATGCCCTGATTGTATAAACGATACATAATTTTCTGCTAACAAATGTAAAACAAACAAACAAACAAACATCTGAAGATGTCCTATATGATAACAACTCATCAATGATGCTATAGTATATCATATATTGTGTAGCAAACTTGCAGCGATGTGATTTAGCTATTTCCATAATTATACGACTATTATCGTGATTGGGAATTGCGATTGCAATATTGCGGAGTATAAGCAGAGTGTTAATTGACGAGAAATCTAAAATACAACCCCTCCTCTGGGCATACCTAACGGAAAATGCTGCAGCATTGATAAGTGGTAGTTGTATAAGCAAAACACGCCTGATCCACAGAGGATGACCTATCGTTATATAATGTATGCCAAGTTGCGATGTGGCCTATTATGTGTCTCCATTCATATATTTTCACAACATAGCGCAATCAATTTCGTCGAAATGTGACGTGACTGATCGTGTTGTCATAGTATGTACATGTATTTGATAGGGACAATCGTCGCATGGGACTAGTAGTTTACAATCTGGGCTAATTTTGATCCAAACTGAAAAGCAGAGTTCACACGGTTGGGAATCACGTGGTTTCGAGTTGCTGAGTTCACGCATTCAATATGTCCAAGGCGATCGCAAACGCTACCAGAAACGAGGAAAATGTATTACACTAGGATACAACATATCACATAGTATTGTGTGGGCTACGAGCATATGCTTTACTATTGTTCAAACAAGCTGATACCTCATTTGTGTCATTCCAATCTCGTATACAGAATCTAAGGAAATCTTGATTATTTTATTCAATAATATTGTCGGCTACAATGCATTCCGCATTATTCTTAGAAACTGAACTGTCCATATTTATTTGAAATTGATCAAATCAAATAAGAATTAATTTTAACTGACAAAAGTTTTAAATAACACAACTGTAAGATTTCCTTACGTTCTGATTATGTGATGGCAGTGGTCAGATCAGCCATGCGAGGTGACTGAACTTTGCCTTGCATTTTAATCTTGATTTGGCGAATAACGAGAAAAACACTGTTATTAAACTTCTAGAATATATCAATGTTGGAGATAGCAATACAACATACTCCATTGCATATTTAGAAATAAATGTATTAGTCTAAATTTTAACATTATTATATAGTAATTTGTATTTATCCACCCCTCCATCCAATTTTGGATACGCCGCGGAAGCAGCATTATATTGTTCATGTGCGGCGTGTATATGTCATGATTTACCTCCTTGGCCGTCTTAGAATCCGAATTCATAGGAATTATGCCCCTTGGCATCTGTGCAGGGAAAGTGGAGCATAAAAATATATTCTGGCAGTTGAATGGTCTACAACAGTTTAGGAAAAGAAATTCATAGGCAACGTTCAGATATGTGTGTGATTATTCAACAAGCGTCTACGATGGATGCCAGATTGGGGACGTGGTGGGTGCACACTTGGTAACTTTGTACACAGCATGTTCTCCTGAAAATCAGCATGTTGTGCGCTTTTAATAGGATTTGTTTTAGGTTCACAATCGGCATAGAATCGTCTCATAACGAATGTTTTAGTGCCATTATCGACTCATATTGACTTATTATAAGTTCATTATGAGCGCGACCTACCACAAATAAATAAACTTTCGACAGCACTTGTACGCTCTTTATATCTCTGTAATTACTCCTATGTGGAGAGTCAGATTATATACACTGTACATTTATTGGGAATCTACCATATAATTTGAGACTTCCGTATATATATATATATATATATATATATATTTGTCCTCTATGATCTCTAAAACGGCTGCACCGATTGGGCTCAAACTTCCCATCTAAGGGTAAAAATCCACGGGAATGGTCGTCGCGGCGTTTTGGAGAAGCTCAGGGCACCCGTTCTCCACTCTCAGTCACAAAAACGGCACTTCGGGGTTAATAGCGTTGATAATTAAAGAGCGTTCCTATCCGCAGTGTCATTGATACAGAGCGTATGTGTGTACTGTGATTCTTACGTCTGGGTCTGGGCGTGTGCGTCTAAGACTGTATCCAGACATGAGTGTGTTGTGTGACGACATTCCCAACACCTAGCAGGGACACATATCTATTAGCCAGTATCAAGGCGGGTCTTGTGGCGTATTAATTCAAATGCTTTCCATCAAACAATATTCTCTGTCGCACTCATCTCTACGAATCCACTGCAATCGACCTATTTTTAGAACGCAACACATGGTACAAAAATTACGTCGCGTTGGTGATGGGGGTGCACGGCGGGATTAATTTAAATATGTCATGTTGGTAACAATATCTAGCCGAAAATTCCTCAGACCTACAGACGAATGCGAACAGCAAATTTCAAAATTGGTCACTTGACCTCCCCATGAATATCTTCTGGGAAATTCCAGGGAATGCGTGCCCATTATCGGGCCATTGTGTGTGTCGCGGTCGCGCAATTTTAACACTTTCGAAGTAAATACACGTGGTTGTGAATTACGTCACACCACGTGGATCCAGGCGGAAGTTAATCTGACCCTTCCGATGCCGCGTACGTTAGTGATACGGGAGTTATAGCGTGCGCGTTATGTTTTTTGACTGACCGCAGTGCCCGATCCGCCGAATGCGAACATGTTATCAACTGTTACGGCAGTCCGTGGCCTACGGCAGTCAATTGCCGTGTCGAATATTGAAGCCATGAGACGAACCACGCCATTGGCGGGCTAACCTGCTAGTCTATTATATATTTTCGAAGATCTGTGTGTCTGTGTATCTGTGTATGTGTGTGTGTCTGTTTGTTCGCGATGGACTCGAAAACGACCGAACCGATTTCGATAAAACTTGGTATGTGGGGGTATTTTCGGCCGGGGAGTGGCATATGCCTATTAATTTGACGTGACCTTGACCTTGAAATCGGGTCATTTCAAGGTCAAACGCCCGAATATCACGGGATTTCGATGAAACTTGGTGACTAGGTATACTTTCTTGTGGGGAGTCTCATAAGCCTATTCATTTCCCCGTGCGACGTGACCTTGACATTGAAATCGGGTCAATTCAAGATCAAATCGCGAATTTTGATGGGATTTTCACGAAATTTGATACATATGGTTACTTTTGTCCACTGAGTGCTTTGGACGGGTCAAATCGTGACCCCGACCTGACCTTGACCTTCAAAATGATCAATTCCAGGTCAAGTTGGGTAAAACAGGATGGATTTCGACGGGTAATTTTGTCGGGTAATTTTGTCCGGGCAGTGTTTTGGACGGGTCAAATCGTTACCCCAACTGACCTTGACCTTCAAAATGGTCAATTCAAGGTCAAAGCCCGGACGATGTCGGGTCACCTTCTAGTCTAATATATATTTTGGACTTCTGTCTGTCTGTCTTTTTGTTAGCAATGGCCGGGAAACTGCCGGACGGATTTCGACGAAATTTGATACCTAGGGGTACTTTTGTCCTGGGAGTGTTTTGGACGGGTCAAATCGTGACCGCGACCTGACCTTGACCTTCAAACTGGTCAATTCAAGGTCAAATCGCGCCTTTCGACGGATTTCGACGAAATTTGATACATATGGGTACTTTTGTCCGCGGAGTGTTTTGGACAGGTCAAATCGTTACCCCGACCTGACCTTGATTTTCACAATGGTCAATTCAAGGTCAAATCGCGCCTTTCGACGGATTTCGACGAAATTTTATACCTATGGGTGCTTTTGTCCGGGGAGTGTTTTGGACGGGTCAAATCGTGACCCTGACCTGGACCTTCAAAATGGTCCATTCAAGGTCAAATCGCGCCTTTCGACGTATGCAAGCAGAGGTTAAACAGCCCGGACGAAGTCAGGTCACCCTGCTAGTACAATATATATACACACACAAATACAGAACACTGGCAAGCGATCCATATGCCAGGAAACGCATTGCGTTAGACACGAGTGTGCAGCATTTGGTTACACGCGTGTAAAAGAAACACAGAAGCTAAACGATCAGATCAGTTCCCCGGAGTTAGAACAATCATCTATGCATTCACAATGGGCGCATTTAAGTTCTCGCGTGAGAGGGATTTCAGACGATCAAAAGCCCGGATCTTGACAATATCGCGATGTATTGTAATATCAGCATTGCAGGAGAATAAAGCGTGAGTAGCCTCACTGTCATAGAATGAGCGACATTCGAGCACAACACAATATATTTGGATATGTGGTTTTATTCAACACAAGCACCAAATGACGCAGCTCTCTCGACCGATTGCGCGAAAGCAGATACCATGCATATTCGCCAAGAAGAAAGCGGATCGGCGTGACGTTTCAGAAAGAACGAGAGATCACTGTCAAACGACTCTTGTCTGTAATGAGCTGCGACTGAAGATTTCACGAGATTTTTCCATTCCTTTTTACCAGGGAAGAATCCAGTGTTCTTGTATTCTAGGAGAACATTGAGAAGGTTGTAATGGCGGAGCAAATTGAAGGCATGACATCTGCGACGAATCCAGAGGACTGGCTGGTGAAAAACAAATATTGATTCAACTTCAGCAATTATATATGCAATGGAATCTGATGTCTTCATTGGAAAATGAACTAGCTAATACAAATTTGTTCACATGTAGTTCTCTTGACACAGGCATGATACACAGGAGACTTCGAGAAACATTTGGATCTGGTGCTACATGTATCTGGTACAAATTGGCAGTATTATGCATGTTCGCACAGACTTGTTCATAATTTGTATGGAGAACTGAATGTCAGGTGGGAAAAGTTCTGCACCAAATAAAGCTCTGGATAGCACAACAAATTTGAATAGCTTGATCATTGTGGTCGATGTGCAAGACTGCAGTTTCTGCTTCCCAGCGAAAGAAAAATATGCTCGACGCATTTTTAGTGAAATGAGTTATGTTCGTTTTGTCGCTGTTTTGAATTTGGTTTGCAGGATACCATGGTGGGTGCACTCCAGTCCCTCGCGGATAGGAGTTCCACCCAGAGACCATGGCCTGCTAAAACCGCCGTGTGTATGCTCGAACCCTTTCAACACAACTGTTTGACTCTTTGTATAGAACAGAACGTGAATCTCCATCTGAACATCGATGTGCGACAAAACTAACTATATGGCATAGTAATTATGACGACCAATTTTCACTAAATTCGTAATGCAGCATAACTACTATGTCATTGCTACTATATATGGCACGTGTGTCTCCACCCATTGGCTGAACGTAACACGTTAATACATTTTTATATGTGTGTACCTTTGGACTATCAACCAGTCTATTCAACATCGAGTGCGCGCGCCAATAGACATACAGAAGAGTCAACTGAAAGAAAATATGTTATTTAATTGTTGGTTTGCTTGTAAGAAATTTATTGCTGAATATCGCGCATTATATTGGTCCTTGTCTCTGAAATATGCAGACGAGATTCCTTTGTACCAAACAAAACTTGCATTGCCTAAGGTGCGTGTAATGTTTTCCATTTGCGGTTCCCATCGACCGGAAAGCGCCACGCCCCCACCACTGTCAGCGCGTGGGTATCCCTTTTCGGATACACAGTTGACAGACCAAATAAAGCAGGCTGTGCTATCCTATCATTACCGCATTTGGTAGGCACACGGCCCGAGGGTAGCCATTACGCTGCCCGGGACCTACGTGTTATTCCGTATGACATTTAATTATAGTTCGCATGCCGTAGGAAACCTATTGAGATCAGACATCGATTGCAGCCGCGATTTCTGAGACGTCGACATTAGTTATTTAGTGGAGTTTATTGTTGACGCCTTACCTTTTGTCTTTGGTATTCTTCTGTATCAATACATATGTTTCCTTTGAAAGCTCAGGACACGTCGTCTTTGAAAACGGGTCCAATAAACGCTACTCTTTAACCCGCGCGAGATGAAATAGATCGATTGTCTCAACAAAGCGTCACAATGAGCCTCGTATAATACGGGTCACGGGTCACGTGACAGGGGGTACAGATACGGTACACTTCCTATCGTTGAATGGGCTCCGTATATATTCCGATACCATTTTAAAGTATTAGATTAAACGTGCATTTAATATTTAATCTGGTCAGTGATGACCTTGTTCGACAAAGAGCCTAAACACGAACAACTTTCTGTGTACCCGAAGCTGCTTTCAATTGTATTCATTCACCTGATCAGAATAGCGCCCAAATTCATTTTATTATAAAATAGGATATCTCGAATTTATTCTATCCCGTGTAGGTACATGCAGATTATGAATTATCACGTAATACATACCTTAAATGTACACTGCCCGGTATGACACCACAAAACCACCATATATTCTTTGTCAGCCTTGCTAGCAAAATTAAAGATGATCGCATCTTATAAAGAGCGTCCATGCTTCCGTCATCCAAATGCGTTAGATACTAAAGAGCGATAGCATTTATAAATGAGCATTTTTTGTGTATTTTCGCCGTGATGTGTATGTCATCCGAATGATAGCGAATGTAACTATTTTTCATTTTTATTTTGCCTCGTGAGCTGAACATTGACTTAAGAAAATTTGACTATAATTCGGACAAAGCAGTTTAGCTCTTGATGGTTATATGTTAGAGACTTCGTGAATACGTTTGCCATGTGTTGTTGATTAGACGGACATTGCCCATTTGAACCACCACATTATAAAGGAAGGATACGTTACAACTGTATAGCTCGATAAGTACACAAAATATTGATCAACAGTACAGGCTTTATATACCCCAAACAAACTTGACATCGTTATAACAATTTGCTGCCCGTTTCAAATGTTTCGCATATAAGTATAAGACTAACTCTGAAAAAAAACCTCTCTACCATACCAAGAATAGACTAACAAGTAGCGTTATTTGTTGTCCAATCCAGAAAAACAGTTTTTTTTAGAAGTATATGACTCGAATAAGTCTTTCGGTTGCACACAAATCCCATATGAAAGTATAATTTATTTATCGACTTATTTTTATATCCAAAATCATGATCATGGACCGGACTGAGAAAGTGATGAATTGCATACAGGACCTGGAATAAACGCCGCACATTGCGAGCGGTCAGGAACGTGTCTAGAGGGCTCCTGTTGGGAGGGCAGAGGATGTCCACCTTGAAGTTTCCAACTGTATCTCCCTCTTGCAAACACAAACTACAAGCTTATAATAGTTTTAATTACACTTGCACCCCCTTGATATGGAACTTTCCGACTGGTAAGTCTAGCTTTCCAACTGATGTAAATTTCCAAGCTGACGGCCCTCAGGGATATTTCCAACTGACGGCCATTTAAAACCAAAATTTGGACTAAAAGTAGAAACATATGGAACTGTCAGTATAAAAACAACAAATACGGTACTAATTACTGGTATGCAAATCAAACAGTGAGAATAATTTAAACCTATACTTGGTGTAAAATTTCCAACTAATGTTGTGTCAGGTATGCAATTTACAACTGTTGAATTTGTTTACCTAAGTTTGGGGGGAGACACCAATGTGTCACCACGTTCCTGCGAGCCGCTTTAAACTCATCCATGAAAATATTATTCATTGTAACATCCCATTCATTTCTGGTCGTCAAACTACTATCGATCTCTCTGCGTATGTGTTTATTCTCGGAACAAAAGATTTAGCTATCCACCTAGAGCAAATTGCATTTGAATACCGATGCATTTACACCTCAACATAGCCGGTCATGTCCCCTATCTGGAAATAAAAACCTGTTCATGCTCAGTACAGTGAAAACAAACCATGTCCATAGCTGTTTAGCTCCGATGGGATATGGTCACGTGTTGCTATAAAACGGTCACATATATTGTACATTTAAAGACACGGTTGGCCTTGGCGGTGGGTATCCTGTGAAAATATCTCCACCCGTCAAAAACCGCCACAAACAGAAAGAACATCAAAATGTAGATAGACTTTGTCCGTATACAAATAAGAAATATGACATAAACAGTACGTTATGGTCATATGTTTGACCATTGTTATGTAAACAAAGGCATAAAAAGTAACTTTTCTGGTGTTTGTTTATATTATGATGGTAAACATAAAGAGCGTTCTTTGTTGGTGAATACCTGATATGGAACTAATAAAGAGCGTTAATGCCATTTGTGTGTGATTAGCCAGTAGCATTGTGCTGTCTTCTGTAACACAATCAGTCTCTTCTTAGGTAAAATATAGTAGGTCTCTATGATAACATGCTGTTTACGCGATGGTCATGGTATATGTGAACGGAGCTGTATGCGTTTTACTGTTTTTCTGTTTACGGTGTTTGGAACAAAAATGAATATTTTCGACAATTAAGGCCGCACGTGCCTTTAACTCTGTTCGGTAGAAGAATATGGGTATATATAGATGATATTGGCATACAATTAGCCATTATTGACATCTGTCTTCCACCCTCTCGTAGCCCAATATCTATGATTTACAAAGTGAAAGATAGCTCTAAGATGGCTGTTATTTCGTTAAATATCACTTTTACGAAATAAGGGACATGTCTGACAATTCACACCACAGGGAGACACATTATGAACAATATATACTTCATAAGGTGGGTGGGTTTTTGGTTCAACCACTCTTAGAACCACTTGCAGAAACGCAATCTGTAATTCTCCACGTACCCACATGTATTTCACCATCAACTGAAACCCTCCCCACAATTTATAACAAACACAATTTGTGCGATATACTTCTCAGATTCCGTGTTCTTATCCGTGTGTTGTACATCACACGGATAATGTTAGATCGTCCCCAAGCAGGACTGCGTGGGTATATATTTCACATAAGAACCCCCGTGCGTAATGTTAGTATTTATGGCCGTATAATGACATGATATTGTCCATATCCGTAATCGTAATCGTAATTTTGCGAAAGGTCTCAGGTACTAATGCATACATAAACAAAGTGTATCTATTTCTCAGCGTTCTGTTTCGTGGTGATGTTTTGCAGACGTATTTATCTGCACATTTAGCCACTGCGAGTGCCATGTGTCCCTTCAGTTATATACAGTAATGCCCAAAGTAAGTGACCACTTAACCACAGCAGAATTATGGGTAATTTTTCAGGATTTAGTCGGAAATATGGCTTGTTGCCATTCATCCGAAAGCTCTCGTCGAGAGCTTTCCGATTAATGGCAACAAGCCATATTTCCAACTAAATCCTGAAAAGTTACCCATAATGGGTAATTTTTCAGGATTTAGTCGGAAATATGGCTTGTTGCCATTCATCCGAAAGCTCTCGCCGAGAGCTTTCCGTTGAATGGCAACAAGCCATATTTCCGACTAAATCCTGAAAAGTTACCCATAATTCTGCTGTGGTTAAGAAGTCGATTACTTAGAGCATTACTGTAGCTGTCAAAACTGGTAAACGGATATAAGGTCCATTCACGTGGCTGCGGATCATACTATTTTTATATGTCTACGTAGGCGTATAAATGTTTACGTGCGTTGATATATATAAGGACCAGTTAACTGCAAAATTAAAGCCATTTCTTAGTATATGCTGGCCTCACGGCGATTAATTCTAGCAACATACGTTAATCGACAGATGAAGCAGCGTAAGGAAAGAAAAGGGGGTTCAAATCGATTCCACTTGATGGGGACCCGAAGTATTGACGGAGTAGTTGAAGTTTAATTTCTAATAATAACTCCTATATTGATTCAGATATCCACAAACACGAGAGATCATGCAGAATATTTGATCGCTAT
Organism: Siphonodentalium dalli; assembly: GCA_032622095.1. Taxonomy (NCBI): domain Eukaryota; kingdom Metazoa; phylum Mollusca; class Scaphopoda; order Gadilida; family Siphonodentaliidae; genus Siphonodentalium; species Siphonodentalium dalli. The sequence goes on from CP136061.1 coordinate 209,456,899, forward strand.
TATTGGCAGTTTTGAAGCATCGGAATGTATAGTGCGGTGTACTCGGTCCAATGTTCCGATATTGCGTAACGCACTGATCGCCGGCATCCCCACAATAAACAGAGCTTGACTGATGCTGACCCGGCAGTTGATTGAACGCACCCATTGGCACACTATTCGCTATGGGTGAATGCCATCTGTTGTTGTTCCTGAAGTAACCAATTCCCAATTTCAATGAGATAGTGATCAGACACGTTCTGATATAGACATATTTATGTAGTGTTCCAGTCAGGAATCGAACGGCTCTGAAAGCACAAATTAAGCAGTATGATCGTTATTTGGTAGGCTGACACGGGAAACGGAGTCAGTTCCGATTAGAAATCGATCACGCACTTTTCCGGCCATATTATAATTTAATCTGTATTTTAGGCGGACGTCCGCTATATATCCGTTGCCATATATCGTGAAGGTATAATTGAAGTCGGACTTGCCAAGTTTCATTCAAATCAATTATTTTCATATACATTACAACAATACATGATGCACATTCAGCGATAATCGTGTGCAGTTTATGAATGGTCAGTAGCCAGGTTCAGTTACACGTGCGTGGCATATTGCCAAAAGAAGTCACCTCACTCACGTGACCAATTAGCCTACACGTACACGGTCAAGTTGTTTAGAAATTGTGTGTCTAACGGTATCATACGGATCTTGTAGCAAAGAGGAATAACCCAATATATATTCTGAATGTGCGACCAATCCTGTGGAGGGTGGTGGAAGATTGGGAATCACGTGGTTTCGAGTTGCTGAGTTCACGCATTCAATATGTCCAAGGCGATCGCAAACGCTACCAGAAACGAGGAAAATGTATTACACTAGGATACAACATATCACATAGTATTGTGTGGGCTACGAGCATATGCTTTACTATTGTTCAAACAAGCTGATACCTCATTTGTGTCATTCCAATCTCGTATACAGAATCTAAGGAAATCTTGATTATTTTATTCAATAATATTGTCGGCTACAATGCATTCCGCATTATTCTTAGAAACTGAACTGTCCATATTTATTTGAAATTGATCAAATCAAATAAGAATTAATTTTAACTGACAAAAGTTTTAAATAACACAACTGTAAGATTTCCTTACGTTCTGATTATGTGATGGCAGTGGTCAGATCAGCCATGCGAGGTGACTGAACTTTGCCTTGCATTTTAATCTTGATTTGGCGAATAACGAGAAAAACACTGTTATTAAACTTCTAGAATATATCAATGTTGGAGATAGCAATACAACATACTCCATTGCATATTTAGAAATAAATGTATTAGTCTAAATTTTAACATTATTATATAGTAATTTGTATTTATCCACCCCTCCATCCAATTTTGGATACGCCGCGGAAGCAGCATTATATTGTTCATGTGCGGCGTGTATATGTCATGATTTACCTCCTTGGCCGTCTTAGAATCCGAATTCATAGGAATTATGCCCCTTGGCATCTGTGCAGGGAAAGTGGAGCATAAAAATATATTCTGGCAGTTGAATGGTCTACAACAGTTTAGGAAAAGAAATTCATAGGCAACGTTCAGATATGTGTGTGATTATTCAACAAGCGTCTACGATGGATGCCAGATTGGGGACGTGGTGGGTGCACACTTGGTAACTTTGTACACAGCATGTTCTCCTGAAAATCAGCATGTTGTGCGCTTTTAATAGGATTTGTTTTAGGTTCACAATCGGCATAGAATCGTCTCATAACGAATGTTTTAGTGCCATTATCGACTCATATTGACTTATTATAAGTTCATTATGAGCGCGACCTACCACAAATAAATAAACTTTCGACAGCACTTGTACGCTCTTTATATCTCTGTAATTACTCCTATGTGGAGAGTCAGATTATATACACTGTACATTTATTGGGAATCTACCATATAATTTGAGACTTCCGTATATATATATATATATATATATATATATTTGTCCTCTATGATCTCTAAAACGGCTGCACCGATTGGGCTCAAACTTCCCATCTAAGGGTAAAAATCCACGGGAATGGTCGTCGCGGCGTTTTGGAGAAGCTCAGGGCACCCGTTCTCCACTCTCAGTCACAAAAACGGCACTTCGGGGTTAATAGCGTTGATAATTAAAGAGCGTTCCTATCCGCAGTGTCATTGATACAGAGCGTATGTGTGTACTGTGATTCTTACGTCTGGGTCTGGGCGTGTGCGTCTAAGACTGTATCCAGACATGAGTGTGTTGTGTGACGACATTCCCAACACCTAGCAGGGACACATATCTATTAGCCAGTATCAAGGCGGGTCTTGTGGCGTATTAATTCAAATGCTTTCCATCAAACAATATTCTCTGTCGCACTCATCTCTACGAATCCACTGCAATCGACCTATTTTTAGAACGCAACACATGGTACAAAAATTACGTCGCGTTGGTGATGGGGGTGCACGGCGGGATTAATTTAAATATGTCATGTTGGTAACAATATCTAGCCGAAAATTCCTCAGACCTACAGACGAATGCGAACAGCAAATTTCAAAATTGGTCACTTGACCTCCCCATGAATATCTTCTGGGAAATTCCAGGGAATGCGTGCCCATTATCGGGCCATTGTGTGTGTCGCGGTCGCGCAATTTTAACACTTTCGAAGTAAATACACGTGGTTGTGAATTACGTCACACCACGTGGATCCAGGCGGAAGTTAATCTGACCCTTCCGATGCCGCGTACGTTAGTGATACGGGAGTTATAGCGTGCGCGTTATGTTTTTTGACTGACCGCAGTGCCCGATCCGCCGAATGCGAACATGTTATCAACTGTTACGGCAGTCCGTGGCCTACGGCAGTCAATTGCCGTGTCGAATATTGAAGCCATGAGACGAACCACGCCATTGGCGGGCTAACCTGCTAGTCTATTATATATTTTCGAAGATCTGTGTGTCTGTGTATCTGTGTATGTGTGTGTGTCTGTTTGTTCGCGATGGACTCGAAAACGACCGAACCGATTTCGATAAAACTTGGTATGTGGGGGTATTTTCGGCCGGGGAGTGGCATATGCCTATTAATTTGACGTGACCTTGACCTTGAAATCGGGTCATTTCAAGGTCAAACGCCCGAATATCACGGGATTTCGATGAAACTTGGTGACTAGGTATACTTTCTTGTGGGGAGTCTCATAAGCCTATTCATTTCCCCGTGCGACGTGACCTTGACATTGAAATCGGGTCAATTCAAGATCAAATCGCGAATTTTGATGGGATTTTCACGAAATTTGATACATATGGTTACTTTTGTCCACTGAGTGCTTTGGACGGGTCAAATCGTGACCCCGACCTGACCTTGACCTTCAAAATGATCAATTCCAGGTCAAGTTGGGTAAAACAGGATGGATTTCGACGGGTAATTTTGTCGGGTAATTTTGTCCGGGCAGTGTTTTGGACGGGTCAAATCGTTACCCCAACTGACCTTGACCTTCAAAATGGTCAATTCAAGGTCAAAGCCCGGACGATGTCGGGTCACCTTCTAGTCTAATATATATTTTGGACTTCTGTCTGTCTGTCTTTTTGTTAGCAATGGCCGGGAAACTGCCGGACGGATTTCGACGAAATTTGATACCTAGGGGTACTTTTGTCCTGGGAGTGTTTTGGACGGGTCAAATCGTGACCGCGACCTGACCTTGACCTTCAAACTGGTCAATTCAAGGTCAAATCGCGCCTTTCGACGGATTTCGACGAAATTTGATACATATGGGTACTTTTGTCCGCGGAGTGTTTTGGACAGGTCAAATCGTTACCCCGACCTGACCTTGATTTTCACAATGGTCAATTCAAGGTCAAATCGCGCCTTTCGACGGATTTCGACGAAATTTTATACCTATGGGTGCTTTTGTCCGGGGAGTGTTTTGGACGGGTCAAATCGTGACCCTGACCTGGACCTTCAAAATGGTCCATTCAAGGTCAAATCGCGCCTTTCGACGTATGCAAGCAGAGGTTAAACAGCCCGGACGAAGTCAGGTCACCCTGCTAGTACAATATATATACACACACAAATACAGAACACTGGCAAGCGATCCATATGCCAGGAAACGCATTGCGTTAGACACGAGTGTGCAGCATTTGGTTACACGCGTGTAAAAGAAACACAGAAGCTAAACGATCAGATCAGTTCCCCGGAGTTAGAACAATCATCTATGCATTCACAATGGGCGCATTTAAGTTCTCGCGTGAGAGGGATTTCAGACGATCAAAAGCCCGGATCTTGACAATATCGCGATGTATTGTAATATCAGCATTGCAGGAGAATAAAGCGTGAGTAGCCTCACTGTCATAGAATGAGCGACATTCGAGCACAACACAATATATTTGGATATGTGGTTTTATTCAACACAAGCACCAAATGACGCAGCTCTCTCGACCGATTGCGCGAAAGCAGATACCATGCATATTCGCCAAGAAGAAAGCGGATCGGCGTGACGTTTCAGAAAGAACGAGAGATCACTGTCAAACGACTCTTGTCTGTAATGAGCTGCGACTGAAGATTTCACGAGATTTTTCCATTCCTTTTTACCAGGGAAGAATCCAGTGTTCTTGTATTCTAGGAGAACATTGAGAAGGTTGTAATGGCGGAGCAAATTGAAGGCATGACATCTGCGACGAATCCAGAGGACTGGCTGGTGAAAAACAAATATTGATTCAACTTCAGCAATTATATATGCAATGGAATCTGATGTCTTCATTGGAAAATGAACTAGCTAATACAAATTTGTTCACATGTAGTTCTCTTGACACAGGCATGATACACAGGAGACTTCGAGAAACATTTGGATCTGGTGCTACATGTATCTGGTACAAATTGGCAGTATTATGCATGTTCGCACAGACTTGTTCATAATTTGTATGGAGAACTGAATGTCAGGTGGGAAAAGTTCTGCACCAAATAAAGCTCTGGATAGCACAACAAATTTGAATAGCTTGATCATTGTGGTCGATGTGCAAGACTGCAGTTTCTGCTTCCCAGCGAAAGAAAAATATGCTCGACGCATTTTTAGTGAAATGAGTTATGTTCGTTTTGTCGCTGTTTTGAATTTGGTTTGCAGGATACCATGGTGGGTGCACTCCAGTCCCTCGCGGATAGGAGTTCCACCCAGAGACCATGGCCTGCTAAAACCGCCGTGTGTATGCTCGAACCCTTTCAACACAACTGTTTGACTCTTTGTATAGAACAGAACGTGAATCTCCATCTGAACATCGATGTGCGACAAAACTAACTATATGGCATAGTAATTATGACGACCAATTTTCACTAAATTCGTAATGCAGCATAACTACTATGTCATTGCTACTATATATGGCACGTGTGTCTCCACCCATTGGCTGAACGTAACACGTTAATACATTTTTATATGTGTGTACCTTTGGACTATCAACCAGTCTATTCAACATCGAGTGCGCGCGCCAATAGACATACAGAAGAGTCAACTGAAAGAAAATATGTTATTTAATTGTTGGTTTGCTTGTAAGAAATTTATTGCTGAATATCGCGCATTATATTGGTCCTTGTCTCTGAAATATGCAGACGAGATTCCTTTGTACCAAACAAAACTTGCATTGCCTAAGGTGCGTGTAATGTTTTCCATTTGCGGTTCCCATCGACCGGAAAGCGCCACGCCCCCACCACTGTCAGCGCGTGGGTATCCCTTTTCGGATACACAGTTGACAGACCAAATAAAGCAGGCTGTGCTATCCTATCATTACCGCATTTGGTAGGCACACGGCCCGAGGGTAGCCATTACGCTGCCCGGGACCTACGTGTTATTCCGTATGACATTTAATTATAGTTCGCATGCCGTAGGAAACCTATTGAGATCAGACATCGATTGCAGCCGCGATTTCTGAGACGTCGACATTAGTTATTTAGTGGAGTTTATTGTTGACGCCTTACCTTTTGTCTTTGGTATTCTTCTGTATCAATACATATGTTTCCTTTGAAAGCTCAGGACACGTCGTCTTTGAAAACGGGTCCAATAAACGCTACTCTTTAACCCGCGCGAGATGAAATAGATCGATTGTCTCAACAAAGCGTCACAATGAGCCTCGTATAATACGGGTCACGGGTCACGTGACAGGGGGTACAGATACGGTACACTTCCTATCGTTGAATGGGCTCCGTATATATTCCGATACCATTTTAAAGTATTAGATTAAACGTGCATTTAATATTTAATCTGGTCAGTGATGACCTTGTTCGACAAAGAGCCTAAACACGAACAACTTTCTGTGTACCCGAAGCTGCTTTCAATTGTATTCATTCACCTGATCAGAATAGCGCCCAAATTCATTTTATTATAAAATAGGATATCTCGAATTTATTCTATCCCGTGTAGGTACATGCAGATTATGAATTATCACGTAATACATACCTTAAATGTACACTGCCCGGTATGACACCACAAAACCACCATATATTCTTTGTCAGCCTTGCTAGCAAAATTAAAGATGATCGCATCTTATAAAGAGCGTCCATGCTTCCGTCATCCAAATGCGTTAGATACTAAAGAGCGATAGCATTTATAAATGAGCATTTTTTGTGTATTTTCGCCGTGATGTGTATGTCATCCGAATGATAGCGAATGTAACTATTTTTCATTTTTATTTTGCCTCGTGAGCTGAACATTGACTTAAGAAAATTTGACTATAATTCGGACAAAGCAGTTTAGCTCTTGATGGTTATATGTTAGAGACTTCGTGAATACGTTTGCCATGTGTTGTTGATTAGACGGACATTGCCCATTTGAACCACCACATTATAAAGGAAGGATACGTTACAACTGTATAGCTCGATAAGTACACAAAATATTGATCAACAGTACAGGCTTTATATACCCCAAACAAACTTGACATCGTTATAACAATTTGCTGCCCGTTTCAAATGTTTCGCATATAAGTATAAGACTAACTCTGAAAAAAAACCTCTCTACCATACCAAGAATAGACTAACAAGTAGCGTTATTTGTTGTCCAATCCAGAAAAACAGTTTTTTTTAGAAGTATATGACTCGAATAAGTCTTTCGGTTGCACACAAATCCCATATGAAAGTATAATTTATTTATCGACTTATTTTTATATCCAAAATCATGATCATGGACCGGACTGAGAAAGTGATGAATTGCATACAGGACCTGGAATAAACGCCGCACATTGCGAGCGGTCAGGAACGTGTCTAGAGGGCTCCTGTTGGGAGGGCAGAGGATGTCCACCTTGAAGTTTCCAACTGTATCTCCCTCTTGCAAACACAAACTACAAGCTTATAATAGTTTTAATTACACTTGCACCCCCTTGATATGGAACTTTCCGACTGGTAAGTCTAGCTTTCCAACTGATGTAAATTTCCAAGCTGACGGCCCTCAGGGATATTTCCAACTGACGGCCATTTAAAACCAAAATTTGGACTAAAAGTAGAAACATATGGAACTGTCAGTATAAAAACAACAAATACGGTACTAATTACTGGTATGCAAATCAAACAGTGAGAATAATTTAAACCTATACTTGGTGTAAAATTTCCAACTAATGTTGTGTCAGGTATGCAATTTACAACTGTTGAATTTGTTTACCTAAGTTTGGGGGGAGACACCAATGTGTCACCACGTTCCTGCGAGCCGCTTTAAACTCATCCATGAAAATATTATTCATTGTAACATCCCATTCATTTCTGGTCGTCAAACTACTATCGATCTCTCTGCGTATGTGTTTATTCTCGGAACAAAAGATTTAGCTATCCACCTAGAGCAAATTGCATTTGAATACCGATGCATTTACACCTCAACATAGCCGGTCATGTCCCCTATCTGGAAATAAAAACCTGTTCATGCTCAGTACAGTGAAAACAAACCATGTCCATAGCTGTTTAGCTCCGATGGGATATGGTCACGTGTTGCTATAAAACGGTCACATATATTGTACATTTAAAGACACGGTTGGCCTTGGCGGTGGGTATCCTGTGAAAATATCTCCACCCGTCAAAAACCGCCACAAACAGAAAGAACATCAAAATGTAGATAGACTTTGTCCGTATACAAATAAGAAATATGACATAAACAGTACGTTATGGTCATATGTTTGACCATTGTTATGTAAACAAAGGCATAAAAAGTAACTTTTCTGGTGTTTGTTTATATTATGATGGTAAACATAAAGAGCGTTCTTTGTTGGTGAATACCTGATATGGAACTAATAAAGAGCGTTAATGCCATTTGTGTGTGATTAGCCAGTAGCATTGTGCTGTCTTCTGTAACACAATCAGTCTCTTCTTAGGTAAAATATAGTAGGTCTCTATGATAACATGCTGTTTACGCGATGGTCATGGTATATGTGAACGGAGCTGTATGCGTTTTACTGTTTTTCTGTTTACGGTGTTTGGAACAAAAATGAATATTTTCGACAATTAAGGCCGCACGTGCCTTTAACTCTGTTCGGTAGAAGAATATGGGTATATATAGATGATATTGGCATACAATTAGCCATTATTGACATCTGTCTTCCACCCTCTCGTAGCCCAATATCTATGATTTACAAAGTGAAAGATAGCTCTAAGATGGCTGTTATTTCGTTAAATATCACTTTTACGAAATAAGGGACATGTCTGACAATTCACACCACAGGGAGACACATTATGAACAATATATACTTCATAAGGTGGGTGGGTTTTTGGTTCAACCACTCTTAGAACCACTTGCAGAAACGCAATCTGTAATTCTCCACGTACCCACATGTATTTCACCATCAACTGAAACCCTCCCCACAATTTATAACAAACACAATTTGTGCGATATACTTCTCAGATTCCGTGTTCTTATCCGTGTGTTGTACATCACACGGATAATGTTAGATCGTCCCCAAGCAGGACTGCGTGGGTATATATTTCACATAAGAACCCCCGTGCGTAATGTTAGTATTTATGGCCGTATAATGACATGATATTGTCCATATCCGTAATCGTAATCGTAATTTTGCGAAAGGTCTCAGGTACTAATGCATACATAAACAAAGTGTATCTATTTCTCAGCGTTCTGTTTCGTGGTGATGTTTTGCAGACGTATTTATCTGCACATTTAGCCACTGCGAGTGCCATGTGTCCCTTCAGTTATATACAGTAATGCCCAAAGTAAGTGACCACTTAACCACAGCAGAATTATGGGTAATTTTTCAGGATTTAGTCGGAAATATGGCTTGTTGCCATTCATCCGAAAGCTCTCGTCGAGAGCTTTCCGATTAATGGCAACAAGCCATATTTCCAACTAAATCCTGAAAAGTTACCCATAATGGGTAATTTTTCAGGATTTAGTCGGAAATATGGCTTGTTGCCATTCATCCGAAAGCTCTCGCCGAGAGCTTTCCGTTGAATGGCAACAAGCCATATTTCCGACTAAATCCTGAAAAGTTACCCATAATTCTGCTGTGGTTAAGAAGTCGATTACTTAGAGCATTACTGTAGCTGTCAAAACTGGTAAACGGATATAAGGTCCATTCACGTGGCTGCGGATCATACTATTTTTATATGTCTACGTAGGCGTATAAATGTTTACGTGCGTTGATATATATAAGGACCAGTTAACTGCAAAATTAAAGCCATTTCTTAGTATATGCTGGCCTCACGGCGATTAATTCTAGCAACATACGTTAATCGACAGATGAAGCAGCGTAAGGAAAGAAAAGGGGGTTCAAATCGATTCCACTTGATGGGGACCCGAAGTATTGACGGAGTAGTTGAAGTTTAATTTCTAATAATAACTCCTATATTGATTCAGATATCCACAAACACGAGAGATCATGCAGAATATTTGATCGCTATTATTGGCAGTTTTGAAGCATCGGAATGTATAGTGCGGTGTACTCGGTCCAATGTTCCGATATTGCGTAACGCACTGATCGCCGGCATCCCCACAATAAACAGAGCTTGACTGATGCTGACCCGGCAGTTGATTGAACGCACCCATTGGCACACTATTCGCTATGGGTGAATGCCATCTGTTGTTGTTCCTGAAGTAACCAATTCCCAATTTCAATGAGATAGTGATCAGACACGTTCTGATATAGACATATTTATGTAGTGTTCCAGTCAGGAATCGAACGGCTCTGAAAGCACAAATTAAGCAGTATGATCGTTATTTGGTAGGCTGACACGGGAAACGGAGTCAGTTCCGATTAGAAATCGATCACGCACTTTTCCGGCCATATTATAATTTAATCTGTATTTTAGGCGGACGTCCGCTATATATCCGTTGCCATATATCGTGAAGGTATAATTGAAGTCGGACTTGCCAAGTTTCATTCAAATCAATTATTTTCATATACATTACAACAATACATGATGCACATTCAGCGATAATCGTGTGCAGTTTATGAATGGTCAGTAGCCAGGTTCAGTTACACGTGCGTGGCATATTGCCAAAAGAAGTCACCTCACTCACGTGACCAATTAGCCTACACGTACACGGTCAAGTTGTTTAGAAATTGTGTGTCTAACGGTATCATACGGATCTTGTAGCAAAGAGGAATAACCCAATATATATTCTGAATGTGCGACCAATCCTGTGGAGGGTGGTGGAAGATTTTCATGCAAGGACTGATCTTATTTTGATTGAAGCAATTAACCCTCTCATGTGGTTCATGACGGGAGCTGCGCTGGTGCAGCATTAAATTATCCTGTGCCAATGCATTCTCTTTTATTTGCGAGTCTCCCATAGGGAGCCTCACATATATAAGAGAGTGTGGTGGCTTACAAGATATACGTAATGTAAATATAGGTAGGCCAATGTATTCTCTTATGTACATGTATGCTAGGCTCCCTATGGGAGACTCGCACATATAAGGGAATGCATTTGCACAGGGTTTTCTAAAAATGTCAAGAAGCTCCAGTCATGGAAGTGTTAATATTATAGGTGGTCGCATTGTGACAGCTTGTTCTACGACCACGTTCTGCGCGCTTCTATATAATAGATGTTGTCCGATGTCCATAAAGGCATACATGCTGTGGGTTTGAAGCCGTAATAATGTGTCAATCTCATCGATATTTGTACCACCATAGCAGTATCATAATAACTCCTTACAAGTTAGCCGTACGTGTAGCTGAATCTAGGGATTGTCTCGGATTCCACACCAACTTGTTCTCCGACAACGATGAACCATTCCTCTTGTAATACTCATATACCAGTAAAATTGTAGGGGAAAAGCATGTTGCAACAAACTTTGGGTCGTTTTTTCACATCCAAATAAAAGTTAGAACCAAGACAGAGTGTGTTCGTTTGATTCCGTTTGTTACATTTATATGTATATTTGAGAGTCGTACTATTAGGTGAGCGACAGAGACCCCAACAAAGATATACATGTGGGAATCTAAAGACCGGAGTTGTGTATTCCTCGCTACATTTTTTCTAAATGTTATTCCAGAATCCGCAAATATTTACCCAGTATAGCAGGGGGGGGGGGGGGGGGGGGTTCGGAAAAAAAATTCAGGCACGTATGGCATTTTTTCCCTTTCGATCATTTTTTGTACCCACCCACCCCCACCGCCAAATTTGTTTCCGTTTTCGGCAGTTTTTTCCGACCATTTTTTGACACCCACCCCCCCCTTTTAACACTAAAACAGAGATATGCGGGGGGAAATTCACTGTAAACAGCTGTATATGAATTTCTGTGCATACTATTTATCATGGATGTTAACATGGACATGTAAATAGGAATGAGTCATTTTGAGATCATTCGGCCCAAAAAACATGGCTGCCAGCGGCCATCTTGGATTTCAAAATTTGCAACAAAATACAACACGATAACTGCCTGCAGTCAGTTTACAGTTAGAATTACATTATTTCTCTCATTCAAAGTGGTTTTGAAGCCCAACTCATTGCCAAAAACACTAAAAAACAAGCAGGAAATTTTTTTTTAGTTGCGGAAAAAATTGCTTGTTGGTGGCTTTGCGGCATACCCTGTGCCAATGCATTTTGTTATATATATATGCGAGTCTTTCATAGTGAGCCTCGCATATATAAGACAATACATTGGCCTAATAATATTTATCTTGACCTTGCAAGACAGTGCATTATCTTATATTGTATGGGAGGCTCCCTTTTTGGGAGACTCCCATGTATACGAGAATGCACTGGCACACGATCTTTAATCCCACACTAGTGCAGCGCCCGTCATAAAACGGTTTTAAGTACACATTCAAAAGCTCTTTTGTGATAGACGATATGACATTGGTCTGGAATGAATTTTTAAACACATCCGATGAATTTAACAGAAATGCTTTATCATCATATTTTAGCGTGTCGTCTTTTGTTAGTGCCATAAGTGTACCTCTGTTTGAAATATCACTATCTGACCCCTTTGTATCTATAATATCTTGGATATAAATTCCCCTTATACAATGAGAGTGAGTGTTATAGGAATGGATGTTACACAAATTGCGTTGAACAAAATGTTTATATATAACACGTTTTGGATAATATTATACTAGAGTAGTCAGTGGTTATCATTATTTTTTGGTAATTAATCGATTCTGATAACTAAAGCGTCCTTTGAAGAAATGTTAAATGTCGAATCGAATGATACGGGGACCATCTAATCGGAGTAGGCAACTTTAAGGAGTCTGGAAATAAACCAGAATTATAATCGAGTATTGAAACCTTGCCAATTAAAAAAAAAACCACACAAACTATGCTGAATAACATCGATGCTAACTTCCAAAGAAATAAAAAAAATCGACTGGAGCAGAGAGCAGGGGGCAGCAAAACTCCGCATGAAGATATTGACTCTACATTACGGTCCATTAAGGACCATCACACATCATTAGTGAAAAGGGGCCTGACATTAGAGAAATGGACTGTGACAACGCAGATTGCACATTGCATTGATACCACAACACACATGTCAATAGCATGGGGCGAATTGACCTTTGACACCCATGGGATGGACGCATGGGATGGGGCATGAGACATTAAAGTGACCCAAGGTCTTCGAGGTATCGAACTACACGAAAGCGCATTAGGGCCATTAGAAACACCACCGCACCCCCAAATATACAATTACACAACTCGTTATAACGACGTCCACTGCAAATCGTAATAACGACTTGTAGAAATAAAAAAAAAACAAGTTGTTATAACTATATATATAGTCGTTATTACGACTTGTAAATTGTTCTACTATTCTTGCTGGTCGTTATAACAAGTTGAGTATTTATATATTTGGGGGTGCGGTGGTATTTCGGGTGGCCCTATAATGCGCTTTCGTACGAATTAACATAACCCTTACGTAAAACAGTTATTATCAACAATTAGGACATGAAATACTCTCGGTCCGCATGGCAATATCTGATTTAGATTGTTCGATGAAAGTCGAAAAACTACAGCACCAAGGCCAAACGTGTCGGTGAATCATAACGATGACATCATCGACAATATTTTACTGCATAGTCCTTTCTTACTGACTCACACTCAATTTCAAAATTTATTATTATAAACTCATCGTCTAATTTGACATTCATGAGTACTATTGTCCTCATTTACAAATGAAAGAAGTATATAAATACATAACAAAATTGGAGGAATACACAGAAGAAAGTATTACATTAATATAAATGTGTATATCACCGAGGGGGTGTACCTGTACATGTGTATGTATACGTTCATATGCATGGTTATAAATATGTGTATGATAATACTATGGTATACGTATTAGAGGAATATGATGTATGTGGGACGATTCCCTGTCTATATGGTGTATGATGGTTGAGCCTCAGGATTGGATCATTAGTGTTTTGGGCCTTTTTGTTTTTAGATATATTGATAGATTTACTGTGATCTTTCTGTTATTTGTATCGAAGAGGTCGTGCAATTTAATTGTGTTCGGTCGGTTGTGATAGTAGGCTTTCAAATATTTTGTTCTGATGGAAGTTAGCTGAAAGGCAGTTCATAACAAGGTGGTATTGATCGCCGAGTTCCTCCATACAGGCACAGTGATTAAAGGGAATCAATATCGTCGAAGTGGGTCATGCGAAATTACATAAAAGTATATAAAACAACTATTATCAACAAATACCTGAACACATATATTGACATTGCTCTTATTGTTATTATTAAAAACTCTCCAATAAAGAGATTTCGCATGTCAAAGCCATCTAATGATGTGTCAGGTATGTAATTACTATATATTTAGCAAAGTTGATGGGGTTATATCATTTTCGCGGTGTTCGACTGATCAGAACAAATCGAAGAAAAGCAACATCTGCTATATGATACTGTAATATGTGATACTATGGTAATGGTTGTTGGTTGTTGATTGTTTATTAGCAAAGCCAACAGTTAAGTTGGAACATGCAATAACATATATACATAATATACACAAGGCACCCATAACATATAAGTCATAAAAATAACAATACATACACACAAAATTATATTGTAATCCATGATGCAATTTATATTAACGTGGTATCCTTTTTAAAGATAGTTTTGCAAACCTGCCATAATTGAGACGGCCATCTGTCAGTTTTCAAATACCAGCACTACCATTCTTAAAATATAAAAAAATATATATAAATATGTTCTTGAATGTTTCATACATACACCCAATTTTGCTTTTGCTTTTGCTGAGATTAGCCAAACACAGAACAATTACAGCTTTAGGGAAAATAACGATACTTTTACTAAACATAATCAATTTGCCCTACCGTCATCATAGCAATTCAGCAGGACCCACAAGAATCAAACCGAATTAGCAACACCACTTAATCAAGGGTGGCTATGTCGCATGCAACCAATCGGCCATGACCACACCCCTTTGCATCAGTATGCGTGCAGTCTTTCTGGAAGACAAAAACCATCCATTGGAAGTCAATGCTAACTTTCAAGGCGGTTTCTGTATTCCGCGCATCAGTCATTGGAATCACAAGTTAATTGACATCTTTGGTCAGATAACTCTTCGTAAGTACCGTGGTATTTCTCTCAATTGTAGCATAATTGAAAACGGTGATGAGGACTAGCGAGTATCGACTATTTGATTTGGAATTGTATATGACGGATCACGCGATCACCAAATGGCTAATTCCTATAAACCAGGCAGTCCACTCTATCCCGGCGTCTAGCGATAAAGCGATTTATTTATTGCCAGCGTGGCATTTCGAGTCGCCACACAGGGACACAAATGGAAAATGCTTCGTCGGCCGGCGCATTTGTCTTAATCAAATTCCGCTGTTGGTTTGTCAAAATGAATGAAGTACACGACAATCCGGAAATTCTTGCTGACAGAACAATCGTCTGCCGTATAAATCCTTTTCGTTATTTGGGGTGAATAACACACCTAAGCGAACAATCCCATTGTTACCAACGTTCCCAGTTTTTTTGTAAAGCACAACAACTGGTCAAATGTGCTCTAAGTCAATGAGATCATGAGAATTGTTCTCTGCCAAAATAATTCTCGTATTCGACTCGATTGATTCTGGTAAACATTCTTATGATATAACTGTTACTTAAAAGACAGAAGTGTTGACAAGTGAGTAATTTATCAATTTATGAGACATTGCATTTGATTCACCCACAACTTCGGACAAACATGTTCTTGGAGTCTTGCACCGGTGTCATTATATATGCTATATATGAATCGTTACGCTGCCTATATATTACTTATATATTACCTACCTTAATTATAATTTTAACAGTTTGAACTTGTATAATATGATACTCATGTAGGGGCGTGACTGGAGTGTCTCATTTGTGGGTGTACACCTTGACATTTTCAACTGCAACCCCGTGAGAAGTGCAATCCATTTGCACCGAATTGGGTTGGAACTTTACCTCAAGCTCTTCAGCTGTTGGAAATTTCCAACTGATATCAAGTTTAAACCAAACTTTTTACTAAAAGTATAAAAAATATGCTTCTTTTTTGTGTAAAAACACAGCTAAAGTTTCAGCTAAAGTTGTGCCCGGAATGATATTATCATCTGCGACCATTTTGACCAAAGCAAGCGGAGACAACCCCCCAACAAATAACCCCGTAGCCACTTGAGGGCGTGATCATGTGGAACTGAAGTAGTAGAACTGGTTTAGGTACATGTTATGTAATGCAGAGTGTTAGTATGCGGGTGGCGGATGCTACCGAGGCACATGTATTTCCTTGAGATCGGCGCCCCTGCAGGCATCATCAATCGATGTCAGTTGAGTTAGCAGGAGATATTCGACCTGGCTAATTAGGAGGCAAGTTTGTTGTATTTAGTGAACTGGCAGTCATGAATAAATAATATGAAAATGAATCGAACAATTTTAACAGGCTCTGCCAATATGAATTCCATGTTTAAAGTTCACTAATGAGTGGAAGTTTCCAAACCAATGTTTTTTCCGACTAACTGATTACTGTAAACCCACCTCGCCCATGATAACAGCAATATGGACCACGCCCCTAACACGCCTGTTACCTTCTGGGAAATAGTGTGCAATTGTCTTTCCCAAATATAGACTAGATTCCACAATCTTAGTCAACTGGTTCTGGCAAATTGTTATATTTTTTGAAAAATCATGATTTAGCTATGATGTTTTTAGGACAATTTGGTGTTGTTATCAGTTGTTATTAGAAAAAACATATACCGCCATTTATCGATGTCTTTGATAAATCTGAATAATTAAATATATTTAGTTGTTGCATGAAACATTTAAGTATGTCTCTGAGTATATCTTGACAATCGGCTGCACCAATTGCGAACAGTATCCAATGAATACACTGTGCGTCGGCGTGTATAGTAGAATTTGACCACAAAGAAACTGATTGTAGGACTGTGGTCAAATTCGACTATATATACCCGCCAACGCGCAGTGCATTTATTTCTTTTGTAATTCGACTGTATGTTTTATTCGAAATTTAGTGACAGACGTGCAACCTGCTATATAATTGCCCAGGTTTTATCCATGCGTGGCATGATTTCCCAACAAACAGTTCTTTTGTTGAACGGCGGCCTCTTTTCGTTGCCTCTCTGGCAATATTTTGCAAATAAGAATTATTTTTGTTCTATCATAAATAAAATTCAGTTTTAGTAGGTAGCCATTATATGTCCCTTTCATTAGTCTATAGCATGCTTTTAATCATTTCACGTGTGGTTTGAATTATGAGCGTTCAGAAAGTTTGAGGCGTTGGCAGCATTGTACTGATTTATTACGTTTTTTTTTTGTGGTACAATACCACAAAACGACGTTTAAGTATCAACGCGAATACATGCTACTGACCAATCAGGACGGGACTTGTATGCTGGTTTGGGCAAGGTCGTGTTACAAATATGGTTATCTCGACCATTTTACAATAAGCTAAAGGTACAAATCAATGATGTTTTTTTTTATTTTTAAAATATGTAACTTATTTTTATCACAAAGGAGTCGTTTTGCATCGGCAGCAGCTTAGATGAATATATGCATGGGACCCATGCAGCGGCAATGTATGGGATTAATCTTGGGTGGAATTTTGGGCTGGCTTTGTAAAATTTAACCACAAACCCTCCACCCATTCAAGTAAAACGCAAACATTGGGTTGCGAGAGTGCTAATGTCATGCTATGCCAACCCACCAACATAGCACCATAACAAAGCCAGTCGACCATGCATGGTCTCTTCTACAACAAACATGTTTGTGATCACCGGTGCTGTTAGCGGACAGTCTGAAATTACATTGATTTATAATAATAATGATCGATTACTAAGAACAAGTCTCTTGTATCATGTTCATCCGTGTTCTGTCAGACAGAGGGGCGTGCATACACGAGATGTTTGGTTTGTGCGTATGTCACCTCCCCAATTTAGACGACAAACGTTTCATCAGTTGGAAAGTTCATGCTTCAAAATTGCAGGCTGGAAAATAGCTTAAGGATGTTGAAATGATTGCACATCTAACTAATAGTTAATGTATAAATGTGGATTTGAGGCCAACATTCCAATATATATTAATTGCCATAAAGATACACCCACGTGACTAGATATACACAATCACACCATAATTATAATAGTTGTTTGGCTACACCGAGGTAATTGAGGTGCTACTGTGTGGTCGTCCGTGACCGCAAGGTGCATGTGCTTGGTAAACAACATGGCCGAGAACATAAACAATACTGGCACTAATAATGCCATAGGCCAGTAACCTCTTCACTATTTCATGCAGAACTAAAATCAGTTTTATGGCGTCATGACGTCGTGTGATGTACCGTTGATGTCATGGCCATTTTCAGGTGGAATAATAGAACTGAATATCAGGAACCCTAAAACTTACTTCGTTGAAAGGCTATTATCATTCACAATCCTGGAACATCATACAATATTTCAGACTTCGATAAACAAGGGTTAATATGCACAAATCTCCGAGTTCCAGTTGTGAATAATGGCCGACAGCTATAGTGTGCTGAAAACGGTCCGTACTCGGTGCGGACTTATAACACACAGCTTGGCATTTTACATCTGCATTCAGTACGCACGTATAACAGGCAAGAGGTTAAGGAAGAGTATAGTATATCACGTGCTGTACGGTGTCGACCCCGCTCAATGTTAGTAAGCTCCATTAAGTCGGTGATATCGAGCATCACTCCGTTCACCGCGGGATTATTGCTCATAAAGCACTAGGGCCATTGCCGGGGGGTCAGAAAGCATTACCGCGAACCAGGAAATTGATGGTTGTTTCTCTACTCTGCCGCAATTTCCACTACACAAAAGTTCGATTAGTTTTATTATTATGTGATTAGGACTTAGTCGGGATTACCAACTGATGAGGACACGTCGATGTTGGAACAATGTCCTATTCGCTTCCTGTATCGTTCTTGTAAAGGACATTGTACGTGCAGACAACTGTTGTTCGTGGATTGCATGATTGTTTTATCAGAGTCAGGCCTGGGAATATGGTGGCGGACATTTTCAGTTTGAGGTCCCCATAGGGTGAATTTAGTTATGCTAGTGTCACTAAATTCACTATCTGGGTAACCCATTCTGCTAATGCCTCATCTTACTGGAAAATATCTTTAGTATCAAATTTAAAAAAAAATGTGTTTCTTTAGAAACTTCTTCACAAATTGCTTTGTTTTATTTAGTTTCTATATATCACCCCTTAATTGGCAGACCACACATTGCATCTTCGACGTGCCCGATGGATGCACATCACAATATTCAACATCTTGGAACTTAAATCGGAATCTAGTTCTCACATAGCAGATGAGGTCACATTGAATGAAGTCCACATATATGATGAATTTGGTTACGCTAGCCCGCTGTGCGGAGTAATGGCACTAAATTCACCCTGTGGAAACCTCATTCTGCAAATTCCCGGTACTATTTTATCAGGCCTGATCAGAGTCTTCTCCTGCACGGTATAATAGCTCGAGATGTATCTATGAACTACTTTATTCAAGGAATAATTTATCCTTACTATTTGTGCCGATAGTTATGCTAGCTGTCAATTGCCGAGTATTTGCAGTTTCATGTACTGTACGGAGTGCATCAGTATCCCGTAATGGCGTACATTATAGTGATACAATTTACACTGTAAAATTAAAGATACGGGCGGTGTTGGCGGTGGGTATGCTGTTAAAATATTCACCTCCGCCAAAAACCGCCATAAACAGAAGGAATAGTAAAAGATCAGAAATATGGCATAAACAGTATGTCATTGTCAATTTTTTTCCTTTGTTATCAGGGGGGGGGGGCGAAACAAAAAATGCGGGACACAACGTACCGGGGGGTGGGGGGGGGGGGGGTACCTAGGTTCCTTATTCATTTAGGGGGGGTCGTCGGAAAAAATTTGCATGTAATTTTTTTCCAAATATGTATTTTCAGACTCACAACTTTAATTTTCTCTCATTTTATAGAATATGGATTAACCTTAATATCCAAATCATATATACATGAGTAGTACAACTACAATCCACCTAAAACAATTTGGGATAACCACTGTCTTGGTTTACATGTGATATTGACCCCATTAACCCTCTTAATAATGCCGACTATGTCAGTGTCTACCAGTCGAATGCAGAATTCTACCCTGCGATCGCTTATCTGGCAAATTTTTACTGCAGAACTATCCCATGTATTAAACAATTTCTCCTCCAATGGTATCATAAAACAGTTATATGCTGGTATCTCACTCATCTCATTTGCATCTTTTTCAAAGTCGAGGTAATGACTAGTTGTCATTTTTTAAAGTGCACACAAAGCGTTGCGATCACCAATATAATGTTTGTACATGTCATGACATCACGAGGTACAAATCTGCGTTCTACTGGTAGACAATGACCATTTTAGTTTTTTTCGGTTTCCGGTCAAACCGAGTTGTTGTCCGGCTGGGGTAGATTTGATTTTTCGGGGGGGGGGGGCAATTGTCAGTGGAAAAAAACTGCAGTTTTTGCTGTTTTTTTGGGGGGGGGGGGGGTACCCAAACCGAAGAAAACAGTTTTTCCACCCTGTGTCTGCAGTTTTTTCCCGCCCCCTGTTGTTATGCAAGCAAATGCAAAAAACGTTACGTTACCTGGCTTTTGTTTAGATACGGATATGGTAAACATAAAGAGCGTTAGTTGCTAATGTTTTTTCTGATATGGAAATAATAAAGAGCGTTTATATAATTTGTGTGTGATTAACCAATAGAATCGCGCTGTGTTATGTAAACAGAAGCACAACTTCTGTAACACGAGCAGGCTCTTGTTTCCGCACACCATCGTACGTCTTGACGACAATATACTATTTACGCGCTGATTATGTTTAGCATATGAACAAAACTATATATTTTTTAATATTCCTTCTGTTGATGGCGATTTGAACAAATGTGAATATTTCTACAACGAACGCCGCCCGTACCTTTAAGTTCCAAGATTTTTTAGTCGTCTCTTCTTTGGATGGCAATCTTCTGTAGACATACTTGCATGTCCTGTTGGTTGAATGATACGTCTAACATGGCCCTGAAACATTAGTCCACGTACCCGGGTTCGTACTGCCACCTGCCAAATTCAAAATTCAAATTCACAAATGGCAACAAAATATGTTTCATTTGGCAAAAGTGTTGGCAATCGAGTTCTCATTTCCACAATAAAGTAGAAACTATTTATGTAGAAACTTGGTTGTTAAAACCTATTGTCACGAACATCCTATACAAGTTTTCTTACAGCAAATTATGCAGTTTAGTTTTGGTTGATCCGATTGAAGTTGTTTGTCATGTATCAGGGTTACATTGTAATTGTTCGTCAGATCTTAATATATTTACAGTCAACATGGCTTAAATATGAGCGGATACAGACTATCGAAAAGTACCCATTTTATAGTCCAGAAGAAATAAAAGGGAATTCCATTACCTTAAATATATTACGTCAGTATTAGCCAACCATAAAATCCGACACACATGCATGTATGATGGGAGCCAATCAAAATATAGTTATGTGGAATCTGTGGATGACTGATACTGACGAATCAGCCTGTTCTCCCAAAAATCCGCATATTATCTGCTTACAAAAGAACATATTTTAGGTTGAAAATGAGAACGTTTTAGTCCCATTATCGACTCACAATGCGGGGGATTGTAAGCAGAATATGTGCACACAATGACACATATAAGCCAACTTACGACTTTTCAGGTGTATGCTCTTTAACATGAGTTTTCACTTTGGCCGGCGCGATAAAACGAAATAACGGACATGACTCCATTATCTGCTTATTTCAGAATCAAATAATCACAGTGTGTACCTATTTTACTTTATAGGTCGATTATGTGCGTATTTGTGCGAGTATATGTTGGACGATTGTTTGTGAAAGTAATGAGATTCTCTACTATTTCTTCTCAAGTATCGGACGTTCAGCTGTTTTATATATACAAATATATATATACATATATACATGTATGCAGATATATTGGGTAAACCAATCTGAACCAGTGTCATATTCCATCCGCGCTATCCTAACTTGTTATAAAAATCCAACGATTCCAAAATATCCTCTTGCAAACAAGGCCATATTGGATCTAAATGTTCACATAAGTTTACATTGGACTGACTGTGAGGTATGTCAGAATAGAGGGTGTTAATTGGGCCAACATATCCTGTTAGTGTTGGAAAGTGCATTCAGTTTTGTTGTGTTTTGTCTAGTGCAGTAATACGGATCTGCGTATCTCTTCCTCTGTAAAAGAGGTCCAATTCCATTTTCAGCTGAATTATACGATGGGTTGCTGTCACATCATGCATTCACTAATGCGTGGGAGGCTTCATTTGATGAAGCCCCATAGCAATTAAATCCAATCGTCTTTAGACAATCGTCCTTCTTTGATAAGATGGTTTGCAATGCTGATCAGAGCCCCGTCTTAATGGCAATTCCAATTACACCACGGAAAACTATAATCCAATATTTGCTCGTAGAAATCACAGGTTTTGCCTTTCAACCCCCGAGACAATAGATCGATCAACAATCTCTGTAATCTTAATTAAAGTTTAAGCGGAGCCGAGAAGTTCGATCTTGGTAAATACAGATGACATTTTCGGCCCGTAACCGTATATTGCATCGCCGTCATTGTTCGTTTCCAGTGCCAAATGGTTATCGATATAACCAGATATACCACTTGAACTCTGGTAAGTGGTGCTGTGGCGGAACAATGCGCCACTTATACTACAAGTAAAGGAACGCGGTATTATCTTTTTTGTGTGAAACGAGTACATTCAAAGAGCTCTCCGAATAATAGATACTTGTTCTCATACAACGCACACTGGTTACTCTTTTCAGCGTCAATTAAAAGCAGTTGGAATACCCCCTTTAATAATATGAAAATACTTTGAAGAAATGCAACGTTGGCGCAATGTTAAGAATGAGACGAATTGCAACCTCGACAAATAGCGACACAGTTGTATATATGAACTGGTTGGCGCTATTGCCCGAGTTTTGACCCGATGGTACAACGAGAACCGTCGGTTCGGGTTGCTCATCACGGCACACAAAAACAAGTGCAACATCGTTAACAATTAATGGAGCGAAGACCGTTTGCATTACCGCTAACGTTGTTAAGTATGTTGTCAGCATACTCGGTCTGTGTTGTCCAAGTTCAAGGCGGATTCGTCTATTGAACATTTTGATATCGTGTTTATTGTACCGTATTTCGCAAAAGTAAATCAATGCATGAGCGTGCAGTAATATTATATGTATACATGTACAAAACAGGTACATTGACTACAAGCGAATCACATGCGGCGGATTCACAGTTGCATGTGAGTTTCTGTCACGGTGTTGGTGGACATATTACATTAATATGTGTATATAACCAAGAACGGTTCAAGTTACAACACGCTAATTCGGAATGCGAAATTATATTTTCCGATGATGTATTGTTTTTTATTACGAAACCCAAGATGCACGCCGCAGCGCATGCGGTTATTTCAAAGGATTTGTGCAGCACGCTAATGCGTGCAAATTTCAATTGGCAAATTTTACCAGATTCGCCATGTTTGAGTAATACGGCTAATCAAATTGAATAGCCATGTCACAAGGCTTGACCGTGCAGAAGCGTGAATGCTGCGTGATTTGGGAATTTTGGAGATTGTTGTTCACGAGAAGCACGCACGTTACAATTCTGCATGCATTTCGGTGACTCCCCCTCGTGTTATGACCTCAAATGTAGCCTGTTATTATCTCGCCTTTGTCACGTTCATGTGATAAAATAGACTGATTGAGGTATCCGATACACTCACAGAACATGTAGGTATAAATGTGCAAAACACAAAAGTATGTAACACATCACCACTAACAAGAACATGAATAAATTGGTAAACTCTCATTTTATATTTATTATTGATAGTTCCGCATTATCGAAATTTCGCATGTTGAAACCATTGTTATGTAAACAAAACTGTGACAGCGAATTTTCAGCAAACATCACTAATCTTGTAGTAAGTTCAATTATTTTAGTCTGAATTTGGTTTTCAGAATATTTTTCAATTCTTGGAACTTTTTCCAATGTTTACTGTTACATTAATGTTTACATAACACTTTTGGCATGCGAACTTTCACCAATGGAGAGTTATTGTAATGAAAATAAGAACAAACTCAATCTATATCTCCATGTACCTGTTGACGATAGTTGTTTTACATAGTGTTTGGGTATTGCATTTAATGCGAAGACCTTGAGTCCCACTATAAGAACACCGGCGAATTAATGGAACATATGTATATACATGTAGGGTATCACAGTGTACAATAAATACTGGCAAAATGTTGAAATGACTGGATAGCAATTGTCTTCAATGCTCCTCTTAGATATACTTCCCAATGTGTATGGGTTTTAGCCTGTAACAAAGGGACATTATCTTGATTTATGTGATTTCCCGGTAAAAATGAACCATCTGCGCGGTAAGTCAAAGTGGCCCCGTTGTGATATTCTTTAGCTGCTAAAATGTGATAAACTCCAACTAAAATAATAAAAACAAGCAAGCAGATAATAAACTATATAAGTTTGAGCAACGAACGAAGAACTTTAATGTCGGTTGAGTGTATATTATTGAAGTGTATAGCGCTGTGGCCGTTGACCACACAAATTGTGCTCCAATGGCCACAGCCACACACCCTCAATAAAACACACTCAAAATACATTAACCCTTTACCCAACAGAATGGCCCTGTGCCAATGCATTCTCTTATATATGCGAGTCGACCATAGGTCGCCTCGCATATATAAGAGAATGCATTGGCTTAACACATATTACAAATGATAAAATTATCAAAGAATGTAGAAAAATATTATAAAAAATGTTTTAAAATGTAAGAAAAAATTATAAAATTGTTAAAGTATGTAAGAAAAAAGGGTAAAAAGTGTTAAAAAGATTTTTGTTTAGGCCAATGCATTCTCTTATATATGCGAGGCGACCTATGGTCGACTCACATATATAAGATAATGCATTGGCACAGGGCATAACTGTAACCATCACAATGTGGTCAATGAACCGGTTCCAATGATATCCATATTTGTATGGTGTTATTGAGACAGACCGAAGATATTTTAGGCTGTTGAAGCTTTATTTGGGCGTTTTTGGCCGCTTTGTTGGGTAAATGGTTAAGTTATTATATCTATATCAGGTTTATGGGGGCATGGACCCAATATCAGTGTTCATTGTTTAAAATGTACGGCTTCGCTGGGCGTGAACACATTCTTATTTCTTATCGAAATGCCCATGTGATGATCGGAATCACATCGGAGATGTCTCTCAATTCAGATCAAGCTTCAAAATCTGTCCCGATGTTTTCACATAATGCCTTTACCTTATTACATGTCATTTCTATAAACTCAGCTGAACTTTTATTTTCTGAAATCGGTCTGCAGTTTGGATATTATACCATTCTGCACTGTAAGTTAGTCCAATACTCTATCTGCGAAGAATCGATCGATTAGGCTATGACAGCTACCTTAAAACACGCCAGTTATTCAGTCTACCACTTTTAGACATCTAGGTGACGGTTCGTTCATTTTGAATATGAAACCATGATCTAATTGGCAGTTGACCAATCACCGAACAAGACTTAGTAAATTTTGTAGGCATGGGAAGTGTACATGTAGGTAGCAAGCACTTACTTTCCTATTTCAAGGCAAGGTCCACGCGGCATACTTTTGTTCTGACTATATGTTGTGTGTGTTATTGCAACTGGTGTCTGATTTAAACACATTTAATTTGTAAATAAAATAAAAAAATAAAAGTATTGGGGGATTTGATGAAAAGTTCATGAAACTTTCACAAACCTCCGCTCCCAGCATGCAATCGGAATAAATATGTATTACAACGTATTATTACCAGAATAATTAATGAGAATAAATATGTATTACAACGTATTGTTACAAGAATAATTAATGAGAATAAATATGTATTACAACGTATTGTTACAAGAATAATTAATGAGAATAAATATGTATTACAACGTATTGTTACAAGAATAATTAATGAGAATAAATATGTATTGCAACGTATTATTACAAGAATAATTAATCAGAATAAATATGTATTGCAACGTATTATTACAAGAATAATTAATCAGAATAAATATGTATTGCAATGTATTATTACAAGAATAATTAATCAGAATAAATATGTATTACATCGTATTGTTACAAGAATAATTAATCAGAACAAATATGTATTACAACGTATTATTACAAGAATAATTAATCAGAATAAATATGTATTACAACGTATTATTACAAGAATAATTAATGATAATCTATTTGGCACGACGGGTGGAGGAATACAATATGATGAATCCTAAGGCATATGCTATTTTAACACTTAGAATCTGTGTATTTTAAAAGGAAGATGTGGTGTACTATATGGGCGGATATATGATATATTAAGGGACGATTTTACTGTCGTATGGTTGTGGAATTTGTAGATCAGGTTTACCTAAGTTGTCAATTGGTGGGCGGTTAATAATATTCAGGAGAATGGCGATTGAAACGTTGGAAGCCAGTATTGCATGACTTTGGTGTATTGGTTATATTTGTCTGGTGGTTCTATGGTTAATTATTTTTTCAGACGGTCATGGTGCCCACGTCTCATTCGACAAACACGGTGACGCGCCTGGTCGCTACAGCATCATGAACTACCAACTCAACAGAGAATCGCGACAATACGAGTATAGAGTCGTCGGAAACTGGACGGATGATCTCAACCTTGATATCAAAAATATCATCTGGGCCGGGGGGTCCAATCTGATTCCAACATCTCTGTGTAGCATGCCGTGCAAGAAGGGTGAAGCAAAGAACATGCGTCTGGGAGACACGTGTTGCTGGATTTGCATAAAATGCCAAGCATGGGAGTACCTCAGAGACGAGTTTACATGCGAGGATTGTAAATTCGGTCGGTGGCCGCATCTGGACAAATCTGGTTGCTATGACTTACAGATGCAGTATATTTCATGGAATAGCGTCTACGCTATAGTTCCCATCAGCTTGAGTTGTTTGGGCATCATGTTGACTTCTCTTATCATAGCTACATTTATCATGCATAACAATACTCCTATCGTCATGGCGTCCGGCAGGGAGCTAAGTTACATGTTACTGTCAGGGTGCTTATTCTCATATCTCATGACATTTGTTCTTCTAGCAAAACCTTCAACCGGAATGTGTGCAATACAGCGATTCGGTGTCGGTTTCGGTTTCTCTGTGATATACTCATCTCTGTTGACAAAAACAAACAGAATTTCTCGAATTTTCGACAACGCAAGACGAACTGCTAAGCGGCCGCCGTTTATTAGTCCAAAGTCACAGCTCGTTATTGCGGGTATTCTAACTTCACTTCAAATACTTTTCACCCTTGTTTGGTTGATTCTGGAGCCGCCTGGGACTCGGAAGTATCTACCGAACGGACAGCGGAAGAATGTAATACTCAAGTGTAAAATAGAAGATATATCATTCTTAGTGTCTTTAGTGTACAATATGTTACTGATTATAATATGCACAGTCTATGCCGTGAAAACACGGAAAATTCCAGAGAATTTCAACGAATCTAAGTTCATCGGATTTTCCATGTACACTACGTGCATCATATGGCTGGCCTTCATTCCGATCTATTTTGGGACTCTCAACACATTCAAGGTAAGTTTAACTACAATAAGGACGTTTCTCAACTCAAGGATAGAGTTATACGACTTCGTTTAGCTGTTTGTAGTCGTAAAACCTCCCGAAGGGTAACACAAATCGTTTCACAAGAACAACGACGACGATTAAGATTACTGAATACAGCGATGCATATAGAACATTGTGCGCACTAGACCTTCGCTTTGCACGATCTAACAGATTAAGCACATCGCGTACAATATTCTTCTATTCAATCGGTCAATTGAATATAGTTGCCCATGGCTTGATAAATGGTGGCTATATGATAAACCAAGACTAATTGAGTTTCAGTATCTTTAAATGACGTTTTGGATACAAACCGTTGGGACGGTTATGACATTGTGCGCACTATACTTTCGCTTTGTACGATCTAACATATTAAGCACAACGAGTAGAATAGTCTTCCATTTAGTCGGTCAATTGAAGATAGTTGCCCGTAGCTTGATAAGTGGTGGCTATGTGATAAACCAAAACTAATTGAGTTTCAGTATCTTTAGATGAAGTTTTGGATAGAAACCGTCTTGAAACCGTTGTGACGGTTATAATATCACGGATACAGTTTTTATAATCTGATGAAAACATGCCCATAGACGTAGTCGAGACTCTATACATGATTTTTGCGAAACGTCCCTTTCGCAAAACTTGCATAGAGCTGTTACGATAACGGTTAGGGTACCACGTCATCAATTTGTGCGCACATTCTAATTGTAGCCATGATGTCCTAACCGTTACAACCGATGTGGTTTATATTTCTTCAGTTTGTACCAAAGACTTCATTCACAGACAGTCTGTAAATTAGATTTGAAGTATCATGCAGCTATCACTTCTCAAGCGTCGGACAATTATCATCAATTGACCGATATGATACGTCATATAACTGAGTCGCAGCCATATTGGATCCATTCAGCCCCATTCCGTTTTTATTGCTACCTGTCAAAATTCTGGAGTAGAATTCCAATTTCCATATCTATGGAATTCATGATTATTCAAAAGCTCCATATATGGATTGCTACTACAGAACTTTGACATGTAGCACTAAAAAACGGAACGGGATGGATGAATCCAATATGGCCGCGACAATGGTACATTGCTCATATAATATTATTGTACGCATTGTGATAAATCTGATAGATCGTTCAAAGAGAAAATTTCACTAATAATCCATGCAGTGACGTGTTCAATGATCCTAATTGTCGTCGTTAACTCTGTCATGCTGGGAGCTGCGCTGGTGCAGCATTGAAGACCCATACCAGTGCATTCTCTTATATTGGCGAGTCTCCCGTAGGGAGATTCGCATACTTGTATATAAGAGAATGCATTGGCTTTCAATACCGGGTATATATTGTTAGGCCAATGCATTCTCTTAGATATGTGAGGCTCCCTATGGGCGGCTCGCATATATGAGAGAATGCATTGGCACAGGGTTTTCGCAAAATTTCAACAAGTTCCAGTCATGAAAGGGTTAAGTTTGCGAAACGAAGTTTTGGCAAGATCTAAATGTTACGGCGACTAATAGCTAAACGTAGCGGTAATTGCTAACCGCGATTTTGCGAAACCTTTCTCTTAGCTAATGTTCTAAACGACAAGTCCATGTGCGTAACCCATGAATGTGTCGTAAGAGGTTCAGCGATGGCGAAGCATGTTCTGTTCCCGACAATTTTGTCCCGATATGTGAATATGTGCACGTGAGCCACCGATAAGCCACCGTTCCAAATTTATGTTCCACGCGAAGGGAGGACAACCGTGTATCAACAATAATCGTTGGAGAAACCTGAAATGGGGACTGTTCACTAAATACGGCCATTAAATGAGACATTATCATATAATACTCAACAGAATATATGCAACAAATGATAATAAAAACATATATATAAAATAATAATTCTGAATATAGGTGACAACAGTCAAAAACGTCTTAAGAACTTACTACTGCCTTTTCACCTTACCACTGTTATTAAGGATGGATGACCACAGTATATTTTAGCGCAACCAGATACTTTCGATGCATATGATTTCGAACAAGTTGGGAGAGACTATAGCAGCAACAACATATACCATTATGCACTTAAATGCCATAAATTATATAATTGTTTAATGCCATGTCCATTTTGTTTCACTTGAGGGTCAGTTAATCGGGAGAGAAGTAGCATATAAGTGGCCCGAACTTGTTCTTCGATCCCGATGCCGAATGTATGTATTTATGTATATGCATGTTAAAAAAGAACAAATTAATGCATTTGAGCGGTGTGACTAAACACCACCGGACCAGCCTGGACCAGCCCGGACCGCCCATATGGACTATATGAGTGATTTTAAGGGCAATATAAGTGCATGGGTGTCATGGAAACCCACCCAGGGTCGCTATTAACCCTCAAAATGCCGGCATCGGCGAATATGTTTGCCGCAAAATACACTCATGTGCTCTATGAACGATGCTGTAAACATGGCAATTATAATGAAAAATGGGGGGTTGCCCGTCAAAAATTACGGGTAACAAACAGGACATGCAGGAAAATCGTGTGAAGATTTAATAAATTATTAATGCCCTTGAAGTAATTTAAAATAAGTATTAGTCACCTTAGTTACCATCCATATTTTAAGTCGATAATAAACGCTCTTTATCGCTAATTATTAGTGCCCCTTAATGTAATTTGAGGTCAATGTCACCTATCGCGTGACATTCTCCGAGTCATGCTACCTATATATGTGCACCACATACTTCATATTTTCCTCACATATCGTCTGAGCTTATGCCAAACGCAATTTATTTGTGATGCAATTTATTAGTCCCCCTTTTAGTAGTCACCTGAGGTCAAAGGCACCTATCCCATGGTATTCACCTTGCCATGTGAACATATGTACGAATTTTCCTACATTATATATAGGGTTATAAGGGACTACCTGCACGAAATATTTGCCATCATGTTGGTACTGGGTTGCCTGTGCCGGACGGTACCGACTGACTGCCGGCAACCATCGCGGCATGCCGACTCGGCACCGGCACCGGCCTGAATAGGCTACCATCACCGTATTACATTCTATAAACTGAACAAGCATAAACTTTTCATGCCCTTTGAATTATATAATATCAGAACTTGTCAAATAACCTTGTATTGTGAATTTATGATGATTTAATCGGAAATAATACGAGGTGGATTTTGCGTCGGATTGCCGGCTTGTTCCCTACATATGGCCGGTACCGACTACCTGCACGAAATATTTGCCATCATGTTGGTACTGGTTTGCCTGTGCCGGACGGTACCGACTGACTGCCGGCAACCATCGCGGCATGCCGACTCGGCACCGGCCTGAATAGGCTACCATCACCGTATTACATTCTATAAACTGAACAAGTATAAACTTTTCATTACTTTTGAAGTATATAATATCAGAACATGTCAAATAACCTTGTATTGTGAATTTGTGATGATTTAATCGGAAATAATACGAGGTGGATTTTGCGTCGGATTGCCGGCTTGTTGCCTACATATGGCCGGTACCGACTACCTGCACGAAATATTTGCCATAATGTTGGTACTGGGTTGCATGTACCGTTCGGTGCCGGTAGACTGTTGGCATGCCGGTGCCAGCACTGCCGGTATGAACCAGAATGTGGCCGGTACCGGCCGGCACCGGCATGTTTACTGGGGATGCTCTGTATTGTTCAGGTATGCCCCTTTAAGTCGTCTGAGGTAAACAAAATTACGAGTGACACACATGTGCAGGGAGATGTGTCACCGCTAATAACGATATAAAGAAAGCCGACAACGGTGGGCCGAGTTTGTCCGGTATTAGCTTTGGCACGGACCCCGCTGAAACCACATTCGCATTATGTGGTCTTGTGCGCATTATATCGCCTTGATAACCTTTGGGAACGCGTTATATCTCTCATCTACCGATAATTTGCGTGTCGTATTCTAAGATGCGCTTCATGACATGGTCAAAATTTGGGCGCAATCGGACATGGGGTGATATGTTTTTAAACGCGCTAAAATTGTGACAGATAAACACACAGATGCACAAAGTTTAGACTTGGATTTCATATAGATAAATGAGTTTATCACTCGAGTCATTAACTCATTTTTATTTTAATTACCATGTCTTTATCTCTGTCTCAGTGTAAATTCTGCATGCAGATCGATTTATTATATTTCCGATCAGTATGTAGTGAGCAATTTGTTTTTGTTTTCGTCCAAATGTTTGGCCTGGTTCAAGTGGTGCAATTGGAAATTATATTGAACACCAACCAAGCGGAGACATTCTGCGATGCATCTAAACTCTCACCTATTTCTCAGTCACTCGGCAATCCAAACTAGATATCAGCTTAATGCACTGTCAACCCCGTATTTTCAAAATAGTCATGACCCAGAACCGTCTATTAATTGGCTGTTCACACACATAGCACTCACGAACCTATAATAGTGTTCCAGTGTTCCAGTGCATGGAAGGCAAGGTCCTATAACAATACAACCGATCTCTGACGCATTATACATTGCCCATAATCCATTGCATGCACACCCAATTTACATGGTTTTATACATACAACTGTTTCATCGATTGCCGCTAATTGGCTCGTTATACTGACTGAATGAACAATTTGATCCTCAATATGAACCCATGTCTCTATACGTGCGACGGGTCACTTCTTCAGAAACAGAATTGTCTGGCACAATGCTAGGCGATTCTACATAATATATATGGATAGGTGCTGTTGTGATGTGACCGAATGACTATTTAACACTTTACCCAGGGGGGGGGGTGAAAAAAAAAAATTCCGGCACGTATGCCGGGGTGGGTGGGTGGTCAAAGCCACCAACAAGCAATTTTTTCCGCAACTAAAAAAAAAATTCCTGCTTGTTTTTTTAGTGTTTGGCAATGAGTTGGGCTTCAAAACCACTTTGAATCAGAGAAATAATGTAATTCTAACTGGTAAACTGACTGCAGGCAGTTATCGTGTTGTATTTTGTTGCAAATTTTGAAATCCAAGATGGCCACTGGCAGCCATGTTTTTTTGGACGAATGACCTCAAAATGACTCATTCCTATTTACATGTCCATGTTAACATCCATGATAAATAGTATGCACAGAAATTCATATACAGCTGTTTACAGTGAATTTCCCCCCGCAAATCTCTGTTTTAGTGTTAAAAGGGGGGTGGGTGTCAAAAAATGGTCGGAAAAAACTGCCGAAAACGGAAAAAAATTTGGCAGTGGGGGTGGGTGGGTACAAAAAATGATCGAAAGGGAAAAAATGCCATACGTGCCTGAAATTTTTTTTCCGACCCCCCCCCCTGCTTTACCCAACAAAACGGCCAAAAACGCCCAAATAAAGCTTCAACAGCCTAAAATATCTTCGGTCTGTCTCAATAACACCATACAAATATGGATATCATTGGAACCGGTTCATTGACCACATTGTGATGGTAACAGTTATGCCCTGTGCCAATGCATTCTCTTATATATGCGAGTCGACCATAGGTCGCCTCGCATATATAAGAGAATGCATTGGCCTAAAAAAAATCTTTTTATAATTTTTTCTTACATTCTTTAACAATTTTATAATTTTTTCTTACATTTTTTAACAATTTTTATAATATTTTTGTACATTCTTTGACAATTTTATCATTTTTAAAATGTGTTAAGCCAATGCATTCTCTTATATATGCGAGGCGAACTATGGTCGACTCGCATATATAAGAGAATGCATTGGCACAGGGCCGTTCTGTTGGGTAAAGGGTTAAACTACATTCAAGTTATTTAGATGCATGTATATACACACATACTGTTCTCCTGAAAATAAGTTAATATTGAAGTAATTTAAAAAACCTAAATCGATTTATCAGATATATATACGCTCTTGTGTATTCACTGTGGCCCGCGCCATACAGCGGAATAACGGGTAAATATGTTCATTTTGGGCTTCTTTCAGAATAAAATAAATTCAATATCAACCTATGTGAATATTTAGGTCCAATAATAACCTATTTTCACGAGGATAATTATGTTAATATCTAACATATCACATTTTACAAATAATTGTACAACTGACCCTCGACGTTTGAATTTCGCTTTCACATATCGGACAAGAATCTACCGCGCAAGTTAGCGCAACCAATCATGGGATTTGTTATTGTTATTTAGTACCACAAACAGTCAGGGGCACGTTTACTCTATTATTCCCGGTGTCTGTTGCTCAATAAAAAATGCCTCTAAAATTACAAGTTCGTAAACTTGTAAAATTGTTATATAACGAGGTGGCACTATGGTCTTCTTTTTTGTGTGAAGAAATAAATATAACAAGAAGGCCAGACAGACAAACAGACAGACATAATTAAGGCACACACATTATAGTAAAGATACTGTTGGACATTAAATATTATTGCACTTTTGCACACTCCCAAGTGATGTAGGATTTCACTTGGGCTACTCTTTCACAGGCGACATGAAGGAAAGCAAACATGTAATATTCGATTTGGTATAGTTATTTTGAAGATATGAGTAGATTGTTATTCCGCTAAATTATTTTTACCATGTTATTTACATCGTTCATATAACACACGGGTGTGTTTTGCACTAACATTTGGCTCAAATTCATCCATTTTGGTGCATATATTCTATTGTATATTCTATAGTATAAAAGTAAATGGTCCCATAAATGGCCGGATATAGTGTACATTGCCCCTTTAACTGACGTGTGCCATAAAACAAAACATTGCGGCCACGTTTGTTTACATTCGTTACGGTTATTTATGGGACCCTCCATGGTCAAAGTTTAGGTTGTGTCTTAAGAATGTGCTTGTACACGGTGAGTATCTATACACAATCACTTGATCTATATTTTACATTTCTGAATGAAGACTTGGGAGACAAAGAAAGCAATGCTATATCGAATTATATCCCATTACTTACACAGAGTCAGATGTCCATTCGCGGTGTCATATTAAATATTGATAACATTCCATTCCATCCATTCATAACTTGGCCCCTACATATGACAGGAACTCGATTTTCCTGCTTTGTGTTTAAGTGTATACCACACCTACGGCATTGAACATACCATGTCAGGCAGCGTGTACGTACATGTAAGCAATTTACTTGTTGACTTGTAATGATTGGTTGAAGATGATGGTCCTATAAGTGACTATGAACTCATTTGGATTATGTATGTATTTCATAGTATATAATGTATGTTTGAGTGTGGTTTCAGACAGAGAGACCAATTCCTATATGTGAGATGAGTGCTATATATATACTTATGAATACGCCCATGAATATTCCAAATTGCAGAAAAACATATATATCTATTGCTTATTTGTTTACATTTCATGGACCGACTTTGACGAGTCAGTCACCACAATGATGATGGTAAATATACGGTGTCACAATCCTAAAGTCCGGACTAACTTATATGAATAGACATCCTATAGGACAAATATGAAAATTACATCTCGGCTCAACCAACATGTAGTTGTGGTCATCCATGTGAAGACGCAAACCATTTTTTGCTTCAGTTGTCCTTTGTACGCAGACTCCAGATAACTCATGTGGGCAAGGTTGTACGAACTTAATGCGGGCATCGTCTCTGGAAAAGATCTCCTGTTTGGCATTCCGCACCACAGTGAAACAATGAACACGCGCATTTTCGAGACAGTCCATTCATTTATTTCCTCGACTGACCGTTTCTCATAACTCTCATAAAAATGTTATCCTACCCCCTAACGCGAGACCATAGCCACTCCAAACAGCATGCAGCAGCCACTTTAAACATAATTTTGTGAACCTATCTCTAAATACATTTATTAGCAGCCGAATGCCAGAGGAGAGGGGCTCTGATAAGTTCCGCAACTTGTGCTCCGATCCTCCGATCCTCTATCTATATCTATAATAATATGTATTATAATGTACATATATATATACCTTGTGGGTCACAATAAATATGTTCAACATATAGGACGATATGATGTTACTGAAACTATAATCGGCAAAGAAAGCACCCGTGCGATGCGATGACTCAGTGCGATATCGTGCGCTTGTATACGACAAGGAATTTATAAATAGTAAGCGGATAACTAAACAGTTGTTCCCATTCTTCTTGAGATTTGTCACCTGCTCGAGAACGGAATGGAAGCGGGTGACAAATCTCAGTATCTCCTTCGACAGCGGACGACAGCTGTATAATGTCATTTCGCCCAATTTGGGCGTTTATCTGATGGCTGTTTTTCATCTGACGTGTCGGTCGGATAAATGATGTGGAGGATTTATGTAAATGTTAGCCCAAACTACATTTCCAAGTAACGATGGTTTTGTTGTTTATTTTGAGGAATAATACCGCATCAGATGAATTCAGCCCAAATATGTTAACAGTTGTCGTGTAGAACATTTGCAGTAGGTTAGCGTTATTTAGTTTTTGTGGATGTCCTTTAACATGGGGAAATTAGACTACTGCGCTTGAACGAGCATGTGAATTTGTCGTTTTTAATGTATAGCAACTTGATAATCAATAACAGAGGCATTCTCTGTCAAATACAGTGGCTCTTTGTACGGTATTAATTGCGGAACTTTCTAAAGTAAACTACGCGTAAACGCGTACATACTGTAAATTATAGAAGGTGTCGGATCGGCCTAATCTCCCCAGGGCCAACTCGCCCCGGTCGACGTGTGCCAATTCGGTACACACTATAAGATGTATCCGAGGCCGAGCCCGACTCGGAATAAAAGGTGTACAATATAATAACGAACACGAGACATACATAATTTATAAACTGTTAACAAAAGATATCATATTCAATACATGACAAAGATGACTCAGTGAAGCTTATAAAGTGAACATAAAAACATTAAGGTAAGAATCTTTTTAAGGAATGCAACTTTATTTAATGATAATAAACACATAAATTTAAATAACAAACATGAGTCATACATGATTTATAAACTGTTAACAAAAGATATCAAATTCAATACACGACAAAGATGACTCCGTGAAGTTTATAAAGTGAATATAAAAATATTAAGGTAAGAATCTTTTAAAGCATTACTAAATCGTTTAGCACAGACCACAGTCCACTTCACTCATCCGATCATCACCAATCTTCATATTTATCTTGATATTGATCTATCAGATAAGAGCTATCAAATATTTTTTTAATTTCATAGGAAAAAATGGTCGCCAGCGGCCATATTACATTTACGTTATATGTTATCGCCTCATCTCGATATCTAGTATTACTTATTTTATATTTACATGTAGTGCTGTTTTTATACAACAATTATAATCCCCCCTAGATCATCATGTGATCGACCATACATCGCGCGCGAGAACCTGGTTGAATTAAGGGGGGTTTTATGGATCACTTCTGTCCTCAAGCAAGATTATACTTATGCCATTTAATGGCATATACTAACGTGGAGGGTTGGATATGCTTGAAACACCACCACTCATCAATTCACACCAAGTTCTCAGCTGCCATGTTCGGATATTAGAACCCATAGCCATGATATATGGTTTACTGTGTGTATACTAGTAATATATTTATGTTCAGTACCTTTATATACCAGTACTGTGTATAACAATGCATATAAATGAATCCATGTATACATGTATATTGATACAACGGATTCAGTGGTTTTGTCCACCAGTCTATCAAATTTGCGGGGAAACATGCACTCTTAGAACAAATGTGTATAAATACTACACAATATGTGTTACATTTGATCTTAAACAAAATTGTGTAGAAATGCAACATGACATAAATGTGTCGGTGGAATTTTCTCAACATTGAATATGAGTGAATATGTGAGTATATTATATATAATATATGAGATATTTTCTATTAGAGACATAAACCTCGTAACAGCTGCCATAATACAAAATTGGCAGCTGCTTTAAAATTTTGTGCTACTCAATTATGTGTCTCCAATATAACACATTTCATCTAATAACTATGATACACTCACATATTCAATCATATTCAACGTTGATGATATTCCACCGACATATTTAATAATTATATGTCATGTGTCATTTCTACACAATTTTGTTTAAGATCAATTGTAACACATTTTGTGTAGTATTTATACACATTTGTTCTAAGAGTGTGGCCACCAGCAGTACAGTGAGTACACCCTGCTAAATTTCTAATTGGAATCAATTGGCGCACCCTGCAGCCAGCTTTTATTGGAGAACTTTTTCTCATGTGGATATTTTGGGTCACCGCTATATGTGAGCCATATTTTGTTCTCATACTTTCCTTGTGAAAACATCACTGCCAGCCGTGATGTTGAATTTTACTATTTTTATGGCTAAATAATTTGGTTGATCCTACAGACGACACCCCTTGTCCGATCGTCACCAGATTCCACAATGATCTTCTGGATAACCAGGGTGAGAGTAATCTAATTTTTCCGAATTTCGTTAAAAACATGACCACAGGCAGCAATTTGGCATCTTACTCTTTTGCATCACTGAATTGTTTAGCAACTGTACAGACATATCCCTCATCTGATAGTCACCAAACTTCATATTGATCTTTGTGCTGACTAGATGGGAGCTATCGAATGCTTTGAATTTTTTTGGAAAACATTGTCGCCAGCAGTCATCTTCTATTTTGGTTTTTATATACATGTATATCTCTTCATGCGGATAGCCAGTATTACGTAGGTACTTCAGCTTTCCGCATTCCTGTCATCATTTGAAATATAAAAATTTACCTGATACATGCACCCTTCAAAATTTGTTTCGTCGTATCTATTTTAATGACCCGTATGGTAATATTTATATAGATATATTTGTCAAACATTTCTTTGTACAATATACAGGTATTTAGTTTGTAACTAAATCTAGAAATATATAATAGTAGCTGGTGGACCCGACTTCGTCCGGGATGTTCCCCTCTGATTTTCGGAGAATTGCGCGATTTAACCTTGAATTGACCATTTTAAAGGTGCAGGACATGTCTGGGTCATGATTTGACCCATCCGAAACACTCCTGGGACAAAAGTAACGGTAGGTATCAAATTTCGCTGAAATCCTTCCATTTTACCAGATTTGACCTTGAATTGATCTTTTTGAATGTCAAAGTCAGGTCGGGATCAAGATTTGTCCGTCCCGTCCAAAATACTCCCTGGAAATAATTTCCCCATGGTATCAAATTTCGTCAAATCTGTCCGGCAGTTTTCCCGGCCATAGCTAACAGACAAACAGACAGACAAATGTCCAAAATATTAGACTAGCTGATGTACTCGACTTCATTCGGACTATTTAGGGATTTGTTTGTGATCGCCTCCATCTGAACAGTACCCAGTATATACAGCGTCTGGCCAAACTATTGTTCAATTGGTCCAGAAACATGCCTATATCAGCACGTTCGAGGACATGGTCCCACGTGAAATTGGACGTGTCCATATTGCTCCCGGGATCGAAGTAGTCCTACACACAAATTTTTAGTCGGATCGGTCAAGGTCCAGAAACATGCCTATGAGCGAGGTCAAGTTGACACGTTAAATACCAAACCCGAGTCGGATCGGTCGAGCAGTGTTAGAGTCTATAACAAATACACACATGCACACAACTTATTCATGGTTTCAGGATCGATTAGAACAGAAATTGTAAACATTGAATTGCTCCGTGTCGGTGGTGGGGTAGCAAACTGTTTATTCGTCCTCTATTCAGTGTATATTTACTATATCAAGGTGACATATCGGTGCGGCCGGGTGTCCTCCACCCACTATATAGTAATGTGCGCGCACGACACAGCATGCAGTCTGATTTTCTCATCAAATACAAAATAGCGGCGCAGTAATTTTCTATTGTCGATTTATTCCTACGCCACCACAAAATCAACGCATAATAAACATATCTATGGTTTTGTTGATTAAGAAGTTAAATGCATTAAAGGCACGTGCGGCCTTCATTGTCGAAAATATTCATATTTGTTCCAAACACCGTAAACAGAAAAACATTAAAACGCATACAGTTCCGTTCATATATACCATGACCATCGCCTAAACAGCATGTTATCATAAAGACCTACTATATTTTACCTAAGCAAGAGTCTGGTTGTGTTACAGAAGACAGCACAGTGTTACTGGCTAATCACACACAAATGATATAAACGCTCTTTATTAGTTCCATATCAGGTATTCACCAACAAAGAACGCTCTTTATGTTTACCATCATAATATAAACAAACACCAGAAAAGTAACTTTTTATGCTTTTGTTTACATAACAATGGTCAAACATATGACCATAACATACTGTTTATGCGATATTTCTTATTTGTATACGGACAAAGTCTATCTACATTTTGATGTTCTTTCTGTTTGTGGCGGTTTTTGACAGGTGGAAATATTTTCACAGGATACCCACCGCCAAGGCCAACCGTGTCTTTAAGGCGTTCGTAATGTGAAATTATTGAAATTTTGCCGATAAAAAAAAACCAACAACTTGTACGAATAATAACCGTACATATATCAGCATATCATCATATCTGCATCACGAGGTGTCCACATTTACTCATTAGGTATTTACCAGAATATTTATGCAAAGTGCTACAACTAATGTCTCCTTTTGTTTTAATACGAAGAAATAATTTGCGGCGACCTGTTGCTAATAATTTAAGGAGAAAATAAGCAGCGCACCGCAACTGATCATGATCAACGCTCTCTGTGTTTTAGAGTTATTGTTCATAGCTTATATTACAGTAGATTGATTACTACATTGCTTTCAACATGCGTAATACCGTCACTGGGTGGTTATTGGTAAAAGGAATAATTTTAACAATAAATATATTTCTTTCGATTTCCCATGGTTTTATTGGTAATGGTGGTTTAACAAATGTTATATATATTTACATCTGTACCCACAGCTAACGCATTCCGTAGATTTAACACGTTAACATGTGTGAGCTTCTGCAATTTTTTGGTCTTAATCTCAAGTTAGTCATTCCGAGAAAATATAAGGCGATTTAACCCTTCCATGCATGACAGGAGCTATGCGTTTTCTGTCTTGTATATGCGAGTCTCCCAAAGGGAGCCTGGCATGTATAAGGGAATACATTGGCCTAATAATATTTACCTTGACCGTGTAAGCCAGTGCATTCCCTTATATATGCGAGGTTCCCTATGGGAGACTCGCATATATAAGATAAGGCACTGGCACATGGCATTTAAAGCTGTCCGGGATGAACGACCTCCGCACTTTACATATCACACGTAACAATATTTCCAATATCTGGCAGCATGTGCCGTACGGCTCCTTGTGTCACAGCGACCTTGCACATCACGCTGCGTTGGACACATGTAGCATCTTGGAACGTGGCAAGCTACGTGCGAAATCGGTTGGTCCCACGAGGCTTTGGAATCAGTGATTTGATCAAGACGAAGCACATTAAGCTTCGACT
The DNA here is from genome assembly GCA_032622095.1 of Siphonodentalium dalli. Lineage (NCBI taxonomy): Eukaryota > Metazoa > Mollusca > Scaphopoda > Gadilida > Siphonodentaliidae > Siphonodentalium > Siphonodentalium dalli. The sequence goes on from CP136061.1 coordinate 209,497,926, forward strand.
TCTGTACGCCGCAACGCTGCACGTGCATAAGTAATGAATCAAACTCCAATTAGGTTACGTCATCAATCTTGCATGATCTGACACCAAGCAACGTTGCTCGTCAATCAGGTTTTCCATCTCCGCCATGCAGGCGTTTAAACGTTTAGTCCGATCGAACTATATTGTTTCGGCGACTATTGCGGCGGGACTGGGGGGGGGGGGGGGGGGGGGGTTGAAGTGGTGTCAAAGTTTTCATCATTTTTTCAACATTTTCAACAATTTCATACTTGACAAGATATTAATTGGAAATTTCACTTCAACTTTAGGTTACAATTGTTCTAATATTTCAAATTTCGGACCAGTATTTAGTGTGGAATTTTTTATTTTGTTTAGATCAAAAGTCGCATATTTTCCTGATCGCAGTCCGATCTTCGACTGATATGGCCACGGTTGAAATATTTTCAAACTTACATGGGTGTTAGATTGCGAAATGTCGTGAGGTCTCAGTTGGCAAATTCCAATCAAATGAGCCTGATGCAAACATACTTTATATAACTTGGAAAGTTGTGCCAGGTGTTATATGGGTGCAGTTAGAAATTCTAAGTGGGAAATCCCACCTCAAATACGACCCCATAACCAATGTATGTAGGCCGACGGCATTGTGTACCAACTGCGTCGTATGGCTATTCTGCATTCGGGGTGTCTTTAACTTCGAATTTCCAAATGTTGTTATATACAAACTCTTAGCCCTTTCTATACTAAATACTCATTGGCGAGTAAATTGAAATCCTTGCTATATTAAAAAAAAACTCTTTATTTTTTTTAGACACACCAAAACACCCCATTCTACCCCATTCCCCGACCACCCCCAGCAAACCTCCCCCACAAATTGTAACATCCGCAGAGTTATGAAAAACTTTAATGAAAGCATGGAAACTTTCCCTTTTCATCACCATATGAATAGTACAATAAATTTACATATAACTAGATAATAATTCAGTATTTTGCTGGGGGGAACATAGCCCTTCCGGGCTGTCTTCCTGCTTCCTCCAAAACAAATATCACTATATTAATAATTAATCACATAGCGTGAGTATTATTCATATTCATATCCACGTACACGTACAGACTAATCGTATATAAAAAAATAATCTAAGACAAAATGTTCAGGGAATTTTTACAAAAACTGTTTATATGTTTGTGAGCCAATCCAGACGTGTGATCACTATATCGCTTTATCTCTTCCCGGAAACGCTACGATCTTGTCACATATTCTAAAAGATGAGAACTTTCTGTCTCAGAAATGTTCAGTTAATAATTTCAACAACGACCAAAGTTAGTTTGTCGAACTTGTTATCTGATTATTTCCTACTCAACCAAAGAATATATATCATTCTATACTTGAAGTATCTGTTCTTAATATATCTGTCGCTAAATATGTACAACCTATAATAAACAAAGAATAGAGCATGTGTATTGTTTTGGTGACATCCGGCTCATAATTATATTTATTTTATTTTAAGGTTGACTATAGTATGACTATACTACACATTATGTTAAAATATAATATGAATTGATTGGGTATTTCTTCTCAGAGTAATCAAATGTATTCAAAAATGACTTCATTACTATTATTATAGAAGTATTGTAGTTGTAATAAAATACATCAACTGGAAAAAAATATATGTATTGTATTTGTGACCATCAAATTAAAAGTATTTGTATTGTAAACAAATATTTTAGGCATGTAATCGCCCCATCCCTGACCTGAACACCCATCCAAAATGAATAATTGACCATTCCAATATATACTTTTAAAACTGGGTGGGAGAACCTATTTAGTAAAGAAATGGCTAAACTGAACCAGACCTAAATTACGAACTCGTGGGCAATTTAATTTGCTTCCTCCGGCTTGCAAGAAGCTTTCTGATTGTTGATATATAACAACATAACGCCTCATGTGGTTTGGAAATTTCCAGTCGAGGGCCATTTCAGTCTGCACGAATTACAGAATCTATCGAACTACATATTACTTGCATTGAACCATTTGCATACAAACCGAATTTATCACTTTACTATAAGTATTGTTTCAAAATTAGAACACTCTAAACACACCGTCGGTCTAAATGTCCCGAACCAACACTATAAGTTAGTGTCATGAATTGACGGTAACATGGTGTGAACTTGACGGCTTTGGAGTTTATGTTAAACTGAGTCGCGAAAAGACTAGTTTGAATATAGGCGTCAAGCCGTCAATGTCACGCCATGTTAACGTCAATACACCACAATAACGTATATGTTTTGTCGACAGTCCTGGTTATACATAGTAATTTGACATATTTTCCGAAGAATGGTCAGCAGAAAATGTCAAAATTTCTTATCGCTCACGCCAAAAACGTTGTTTAACGTAAATGACGTCATGAAAAAAGCAGGCCAGCGAGATGCGATGAAACAGTTGTCTTGGTTTCCCTTATATTGACGGCTGTAAAAGTAAACATGAGATATGTTGCGCGGCTCTCTGACCAATCAACGACGCTGTTCTTACTGGAGGCGGAACATTGATATTTAATTGGGGCTCAGTTGGTAATGTGCATGGCGCATTAGGCTAACATCAGCGGTGTATCGGTGGCGAGCCTGGTTCTAATCCCGAGATATAAGCCGATCACATGGAAGGTAACCTGAATTGTGTACATACATATAGGCAAGTTTGCCAGTTACTTTCCGGGATTCGGTGGCTACTACGCTTCTCGGTGTAATTAAAGATACATAATCCGAATTAACGCTCCTAAATTACTATTGCTTTGGCTTTTGGGGTAAAACATATTTGATTCGAGTCGAGGATCCCACCCATCAAAGCTTAGACTTATAAGAATATCTATTTCTGAAATTTTGTATTTTTCACCACCTGGAATATTTAGCGGCCTAGCACATATTCGACGAGCCTACCGACATACTCTCAATACCAAAGTTCGTCGAACAAAATGGTGATATACAACACGTTTTTTTATACTAGAGTTGACAGTGGTTACTAATCGATTATGATAACTCAAGCGTCTTTTGAAGATATGTTGTTATTGTTGTTGTTGGAATCTGATGATACGGGACCATCGAATCGGTTTGTGCACCTTTAACCCTATGACTGACATTGTTGTGAAATAGCAACGCGACAAAATCCAGGACAAACGCAAATAAGCCAAGCAAGAAAACCCACTATAATCAAATTAAATGAATTTTGCAAACATTATGCATTGTTTTAGAGTGAAACTAGAGAAGAAGAAAAAACATTATGTTGTTGCGTGCGGCTCCTACTAGCGAATGACGTGGCGACTCTTCCCAAATCAGCGCAGAAGTGCCTAAATTACGTTCTCAGACGAGTAGATTTACTAGCTATAATGAGATAGTCTGTCCCTTGTCAGACATATCCAATCATGGCATGCAATGCATGGGGTGATGTGGCTTCGTGCGCGCAGATTGATCCGAATCAATAAAGATCCCAGAGGATCCCACTGATAAAGAACGATGTTCGGGTCACCATTAACTCGGATAACTAAAAACCGCACAAGCCTGTTAACGAGTCTACTCTCCAGAGAAATCAACTCGGTGATAACAAGACGATATAAATGTCCGCAGCGGAGTGATAGACGTAATAAAGTAGTTCTGAGACCCAGAGCCCTGTTCGGAAATGAGGATTAGCAGCACGTTCTACGCCGATTTCATATATTTACAACGTCACGGTTGTGTCAGAATAGGAGACCCTTTACAGTACTATGTGTGCTGATACAGGCGGCGATATGTATTGTTCTCAATATTACTTTGTGTAACCTCATCCATTATTGTTTCTCCAGTTTGGTTTGATATTTTGCTTGGTTTTCACCGCCATTCACGTTTTCGATGTTAGTGGCTGAGGACGGACCGCATAGATATTTAATATTTCAATGGGAAACAAGAGGTTGCACAGTAGTTGCTGGCATGCCATACCTCCGCGGTGCCAAATTGAAACATGGGCAGAAAGGAGCCCAATTTGTAAAGCAAATTAAAAGGAAGATGCGAAAGCCCTTGTGGTGGCGAACATCGATAAACAAATTATTTCATATCTTATAACTTAAAACTGAAATCTTGATATCTGCGCAGATGGACAGAAAACCACCATTTCCAGATAACAAAAAAGAAGGATAACTCCAGAATGGAAACGCGAACAAAGTAATAGTTGATAGGCCTCCTGGTGGCCTATTTCAATACATAATTCCATTCAGATCCGATAAGCCATGACTGCGCAGAACGACAGAAAAAAAATATTCCAGATAAAAAAATAAGGATAATTATATAGTGGAAGCCATTAACAACGCCATTGTACTCTCAACAATGGCTGATATATATGTACAGTGTATCAGCGTAGACGGACACAAAAATCAAGAAGGATAACTGAAACAGGAAGGGATAGCGGAGGGATAAATAGACATCATTTCAGATAAACAAAGAATGATAAATCTAGAATTGAAAACACCAACAACGTCATTGATACATATTTTGAAAGGCCTCCTGAGCGCTAACATCGAATCCAAATTTAATTAGGATCCGACAACCATTGCTGGAATATTTTCTCGGACGGACACAAGTAATCCAATAAACACCCAATCTTCGAGTGGGTGTATAATAGCTCAACTGCACGTCAAAACCAGCAGTAAGCAACCACAAACTTGTCCATACATACGGAGTCACGAACCAGATTAATCTCCCTTTCGAGAAAAATAAATAAGCGCTTATCTGAAATCATTGGGACCTTCTTGGACCCTTGGTCGGGCAGCAATAGCAAGGAGCATTCTCTCTCTCGTCGAGCTACACTACATATATTTTAGCAACGTGCAGACGTAGCTAGAACAAGAAATACCATATCACCCAACCAGACGTCACACATAATGTTCCCACATTTCAAATAACTTTCTCATGCAGCATCAGCCACCAGTATTTGCTAGATGTGAAGGGACGTCAGGAAAACGTACAGTTATAGTCGCTGCCACCTGCGAGCAACAAGGATTTACATACGTACGTGTATAATCCGCTCCATATACACAATCCACCCCTGGTCGTGAATCAGTTGGTAAGGTGCATAGAGCATTAGACCAACAAGCCGGCGATGGCAAACTGGTTCGAGTCCCGGTGAGGAAGAATTTGTGATATATATACGGGCAGGGAAGGCAACATGCGTTGTGTATCTTTTCTTGGAATCAGTGGTTGTGATTTACCGTTGAATCTCAACCTGCATGTGTTTTTTTCTCAACCCATAAATATATAGACGGTGGGGGGGGGGGGGGTTTCGACATTCGTACACAACTCACACACACCCTGCACACACATTGATATATTAAAGACATAGTATGCATACATGTATACTCGTATATATATATATATATATATATATATATATATATATATTTATGCCAGTTATATTCTGTCTCAAATTTGTTCATGAACTTTGGACTTGTTTGCCGAATCTGATATTGTAAACTCGGACTATATACTATTCAAGATAACTATGTTCCCATAAAACTCTTACTACCATGGTATAGCCTAACCGGTGAAACGCCTATAACCCCCAATAATAAAAACCAATCCGCCGGACGTCATCCTTATCAAGCTTGCCTTGTCAGAGAAGATCGACCTTTTTAAGTGTCATGTTTGAGGGAACTCGGTCTGCCCTAGCTGTACATCAATGTATTCAAATCCGTTGAATTCTCCGTTATCAAAACAGGGCATTGATATAAGAGTATACCAGTGTTGTTACGGCCGCATTGAGACCGTTATATTCGTGCGCATTCATCACGTAATCATAATTACTCCATACCATCGCATCGACTCCTGACTGGGAGTGTGTTTGTCTGCGATATCGACATTTATTGCCGATTCAGCGACTCTGGTATAATGCCGGATATTGGGACCCATAACAGTCGGTATATTCGATGTTGGTGGACAGTCGCCTCTGCCAAACATAACATTCAAAGGCAAACAACGTAGTGTCGCAATAAAGAAAACCAATTTCGAATCGGAATTGATCACGAATGAGATGGGTAATTTGCATTTTTCTTCCAACAATGCATAGTCGATCACTAAGGTAATCCAATTTTGAATTTGCTCGTCCCTTTTCATAAATATACACATGAGTGCTATTGACTTAACCCGCTTATTCTAGTAACACGCACATTTAGCGTTTTACATTGACATATGATGCTCAGCTTGCCGGGCCCTCACGTCATATCATTAAGGGTCATATTTCCAAACGGTGCATATATATATACCATATTATATTATACATGATTTGCATTGTTTCGATGTTGTCATGAAGATTTATCAACCCGAGGAAGTTAATATTCCCATATTTCGCCGCAGGCCGTGCTGAATATTAACTTCCAAGGGTTGACAAATTCTCACGTCAACCTCGAAACAATGCAATAAGTGTTCTATGATATGATCTACCAATGTTGTCAAGCCACATTAGTGCTGAAACACCTTACTGACGCGTGTGTATATATACATGGATCCATCAAATGCACAACAATGTAGATACTTTATCCTTGGAAAAAAACCCAGGGATTTACAATTCCTATTAACAATTCATGACGTCGCGCGACAAAGTCTTGTTATTAACCCATCTTGCCTATTTATAGCAAAATCAAGAAGATATCGTGATTTATCAACTTCTTTTCCGTATTATTTAGTATGGTACTTTTTGAAGAAAGCTTGTGATCATATAATACTAATATAGATAACGCATGGCTTCGAGTTTACTATTCCTCATCGAGGACAACAATTGCGGCATAGTCAACGACAAGACATGCATTATTGATTATATAATATCGAACACTGGTGAGAATTCTCACAAACTTTCTGTTTCTGATTGTGTTACATTATTATTTTGCCGCCAGTCTTGAAAAGCTTTTGGCGATGACAGGGGAGTATAACTATGTTATTAGTTGAGACTACTATCATCTCTACTAAACTCCTGTATTTATTTATATCAACCATGGTTAACAAAGTCATTTCGGCAAAATTTGAGAAGCTAAAATGTTTATTTTGACGAAAACGAAAAATTATACCGTTCACTGATAAACATACATAAGCAAGTTAAATACAATGAATAGACTCATGTATGGTCGGACACAGTATAATTAAAATTCACCATTAAGTTTAATATATTCTGCAACAAGTAACAATCTTAGTTTCAGATTGAAATTGTGTTCAGGTGATAATCCGATTGCACGAACTGAGTCTGCACTAAATACACTGTTATAAAAATGCCCGTCGCTTTAATAGCGTAATACCGCGCAACATTGCTGCCAACCTTGGACCGTTAAACATACGGTCAGGCTGTAGCATGTTCCAAGGTACAAAACTGTTTAAGTTACTGTATGGGACCGTCGGATTATGCCGGTCAGACACCGACAAACCGACAGTATTTTCTAAGAGTGTATCTGACCTTATAGAACAAAGTTGATTGATATCCACACTGTACCATATCTGAGTGTTTTATTATAATTAATATGATATTCAGAGGGCGTGGTAGATTTACTTATTCTAGATGAGACGGAAGCGAGCTCGCATTTAATTATTTTGGCCCTGTATATCATATTTATATGGTAACGGGGAATAAATTGCACTGGAAGCTGGCTGTTTATCGTGTATATATATACGGTAATGCGATTTGTTATCCATCACTATTTTGCGCCCATATTGTCATACACGGGAGTGCATGTGTCTATCTATATAGTATGTAGCTAAAGGACACGATCAGTCTGTGATCTATATAGTATGTAGCTAAAGGACACGACCATTCAGTGATATATATAGTATGTAGCTAAAGGACACGACCAGTTAGTGATTTATATAGTATGTAGCTAAATGACACGACCAGTCAGTGATATATACAGTATGTAGTTAAAGATCACGACCAGTCAGTGATCTATACAGAATGTAGCTAAAGGACACGACCAGTCAGTGATCTATATAGTATGTAGCTAAAGGACACGACCAGTCAGTGAGCTATATAGAATGTAGCTTAAGGATACGGTCAGTCAGTGATCTATATAGTATGTAGCTAAAGGACACGACCGGTATGTGATCTATATAGTATGTAGCTAAAGGACACGACCATTCAGTGATATATATAGTATGTAGCTAAAGGACACGACCAGTTAGTGATTTATATAGTATGTAGCTAAATGACACGACCAGTCAGTGATATATACAGTATGTAGTTAAAGATCACGACCAGTCAGTGATCTATACAGAATGTAGCTAAAGGACACGACCAGTCAGTGATCTATATAGTATGTAGCTAAAGGACACGACCAGTCAGTGAGCTATATAGAATGTAGCTTAAGGATACGGTCAGTCAGTGATCTATATAGTATGTAGCTAAAGGACACGACCGGTATGTGATCTATATAGTATGTAGCTAAAGGACACGACCAGTCAGTGATCTATATAGCATGTAGCTAAAGGTCACGACCAGCCAGTGGTCTATATATAATGTAGCTAAACGATACGACCAGTCAGTTATATATATAGTATGTAGCTAAAGGTCACGACAGTCTTATCTGGCGTCGCGTTTCCCTTAAAACGGATTGGAACTTATCGATTGAAATGAGGTTCGGTAGGAATTCTGGCGGAAATTGTCCGGAAAGATGAACAAGCGACCGCATCGAGAAATATCCACAATGACAGCCATGATGTCAGCAAGGGGAAAAGTCGCGATTAGTTGAAATGCGCTTGACTTGGTCTGTTAACCCTTTAGATACCAAATAATCATTGACGTTCGATCTATGTATTACCTGTTCCCAGTCTATTATCTGCCTTTATTACACGAACACACATCCAAATGAATAATATACCGTTCCAGTGTATACTTTTTAGAACTGAATGGCAGAATCAACTCAGTATAGAAATGGTTATTCGACGATAAGTCTGAATATCGTGATGCTGGTATTGTCTGGTTCGAACATTGGAATGGGAGACGTACATGTATAGTCAGTGATGTGGAGCGAAGAGCGGTGCCTCATCCCAGATATGAACTTGACGACGACAACGGCGAGGGCGATGGTGATCACGATGATGAACGTGATACTGATGACGGTGTTGACGACGACGACGACGATGATGATGGTGATGATGATGGTGATGATGATGATGATTATGATGATGACGATGATGATGGTGATGATAATAATAATATGATGATGATGATGATGATGGTGGTGGTGGTGGTGATGATGATGATGATGATGATTATGATGATGATCATCATCATTATGGTTTCTGTGATGATGATGATGATGATGATGATGATGATGATGATGATGATGATGATGATGATGATGATACATGAGGTATCGATGCTCTTAAAGTCCGCAAATCACTCTATGCAACTAATGTATTCCTGTCTTATTTTTAATGTTCAGGACGCAAAGCTGTGCGAGACGTGATAATCATAATTAAGTTGATGCATGTCCGAATATATCAGTTATTTTAGCTAATGTTTGTTCAGTTTGGCCAACATTTCATAAATATGGCAAAATCGATTATAAAGTGGCAAAACATTGGCCAAAAAGAATTTTCTAATCAGTACAGACCTTGAATTGCACACAAATATAGACATTGGTAATTAGCTTACCCATGTAATTTACGTGGTTCGTCATCCATCAGTGAAACTGTCAACGTCGTGATGGTATAAATACTATTACTATTAACTGTTCATTAAGACAATAACATATTTAGTATTATATTTACAAAATGAGAACTGTTTTGATAAGGATTAAGGTTTAACCAAACCACTCCAATATGGACTCCGAGAACAAGTTGGGTAAATTTTCAAATAGAAGAAAAATGGCACAAACTTTACAGAAGTGGCTAAAACTAAACATGCATTATATACAATAAACAACACTTTACTAGTGACATCAATTGGAAACATGTGATACTTTCTTCCCAAATTAAATCCGACTTTGTGCGCAGGCACAGGGTTTATAGTTGAGCAATTTCCATAAATAAAAGTAAATCCTGATTTGGGAGATCTCTATGAAGAATGCTTTGTCGAGAAATCCACCCATTATACCAAAGAACATGACTTTATTCACATGTTTTTGAAGTGAGTGTTTGGAATTTGAAATATCACAACCAGGTATCACACTGCTCTGTTTGACTACGACTGTATTCAGTTTCTTTCTTCCAGTGGGCATACATTGAACAATCTCTTGATTAATCCTGATTGGAATTTGGACCAGGTTGGTTAAATTGTATGCTTGCATGGGCGGTTGGGTGAACTTGGCCTACTGGATAAACAAGCCACTACAGTCGGTACCAAACATGGCTGTTTACTTTCTGTTGAAGTTGAGTCAAAACTCATACCCTAGCTAACTTTGGAAAATTGAAATTAAATATGTTTTTGTACTATAAATTGTGGATTTCTCAACAAAGAGTTTCTTATGGGGTTCTCCTGAATCAAAATATACTTTCTCTTCTGGAAATTATCTGACTATAATGTTTGTACGTGCGCACAAAGTCAGATTTTGGTTGGTAAGTAAATGCCGCATATATTTTTCAATCTGATACCAGTATAGCGTTATTTAATACATATGATAATATTGCTAGTTGTTTTCTGCAATTTTTTTGACATTTTTGATACTTTTCTACCAATTTTAAAATTTGATAAACATATACCTGGAGGCCATATTGGACTGCTTTGGTTAAGCCTTAACTCTTCCATGAATGGACCTTCCTGAATGTTTGCGAAACCCGGTACTACTGCATTCTCTTATTGCAAGTGTATGCGAGTCTCGTATATTTAATATTACGCCAGTGCATTCTCATAGATCTGCGAGGCCCCATATCGGGGTCCGAACACCTTTTACGCCATTTGTATTTATTGAAGTTTCGGAATCGGAAACGGAATAATGCGCGACTTTTACATGACCGGAAGACGTATATTGCGCTATCTTCACTGGAAACTGTTTTGACTTCACGCACTGCTTTCTCTCCAAGTTAATCATCAAAAGTATGTAGTACCATACACATTTCAGACCGACGGCTGCTCTCGATTTTCTTCCTATGGTATACAGGTGCTGATCTCAATGTAATCAAAACATATAAGAAGACTTTGTTCTGAAATATTCCGCGTATGCATGTTTTGTAAACACTATTTTGTGGTCCGAACGAGCCATGTCCGTTTAAACATACGCTGTCAGTTGATGATCCATATATTGTCTGCGGTACGTAGTTTGTAAGTAGGGATACTATATGTCGATAAATACACACAACCTCGATGAACATGATTTATTTACTCTGAAAATGCTTGCCAGTGTTGTCATTTTCCAGCTGTTTTCAATTTATTCGTACATAATTCATGACGCTTTTTATATTTATCCGATCAATGACAAATTAAGCATGAATATGGAGGATAAATTGAAACTTCAAATCGCCACGGAACTTTAAGTTATCTACGTCGTGGTGTGACAATGTGACTGAAAAAACAAAATGCGGCGGCGTTCGTTGCAGAAATATTCATATTTGTTCAAATCGCCATCAACGGAAGAAATATTAATATATGTATAGTTTTGTTCATATGCCAAATATAATCAGCGCGTAAATAGTATATTGTCGTCAAGACGTACGATGGTGTACGTAAACAAGAACCTTCGCGTGTTACGTAAGTTTTGCTTCTGTTTACATAACACAGCGCAATTATATTGATTAATCACACACAAATGATATAAACGCTCTTTATTATTTCCATATCAGGAAAACAGTAACAAATAACGCTCTTTATGTTTACCATATCCGGATCTAAACAAAAGCCAGGTTCTGTAACGTTTTTTGCGTTTGTTTACATAACAAAGGAAAAACATTTGACAATAACATACTGATTGTGCCATATTTCTGATTTGTATAAGAACAAAGTCTGTCTATATTTTACTATTATTTCTGTTTATGGTGGTTTAACAGCATACCCACCACCAACGCCGCCCGTATCTTTAACATACAGATACATGTACTGAGTCTATCGTATTCCCGCCAACTTTTCATTTATCGCAACCCTTTCGGTCTTCCCCCAAATTACTTCGTATCATACTGGTTTCGATTGGACACTTTTATCTTGATAGGTACGTCTAGATTGGAGTTACTGACTAGTCCAGTGAATTTATGGGGAAAAAATGCCAAATCCATATATGCACTGGACGTGGAATCCCACGGTTCGGGAAATAGAAAGTGTTCAGAACCACTATTCATATGTGGGTTTGCAGTTAACTTAAAGGTACTGGAGGCCTTGGCGGTGGGTATGCTGTGAAAATATTTCCACCGGTCAATAACCGCAACAAACAGAAAGAAAATTAAAATGTAGACAGACTTTGTCCGTATACAAATAAGAAATATCGCATAAACAGTATGTTATTGTCATATGTTTGACCATTGTTATGTAAACAAAAGCATAAAAAAAATACTTTCCTGGTGTTTGTTTATATTATGATGGTAAACATAAAGAGCGTTCTTTTTTGCTGAATTCCTGATATTGAACTAATAAAGAGCGTTTATATCATTTGTGTGTGATTAGCCAGTACCACTGTGCTGCCTTATGTAGCACAATCAGGCTCTTGCTTATGTAAAATATAGTAGGTATTTATGATAACATGCTGTTTACGCGATGGTCATGGTATATATGAACGAAACTTTATGCGTTTTAATGTTTTTCTGTTTACGGTGATTGGAACAAATATGAATATTTTCGACAACTAAGGCTTCCCGTGCCTTTAAGCTGGATCTAACCAACCAGGCAACCTACCTTCGCCTACGCATAAGGCGGAACTACCTGTCCCATGTGATACGTTTGACAAGACATCACCAACGAACTTCCTATTCCTTTATCACCCCCAGCATGGCTACCAGTATACAGTCAGTAACTCATTCAAGAAGAGCCCATGACGGTATCGACCAATCACGGGCAGATAATAACGGCTGTTCATCAAATCTCAGACTCCCACTGGACATTGTTGTATTGCAGTCATCTTGTAATGACATTCATTAGCTACCATTTCCCCCAGCTATTTCATCCTTATACAATAGAAGCGGGCAGCAGAACGAAATTGCGATGTACGCAAACGCTTGTCAGAGAGTATAGCCCGTCATTTAATCCCAGCAGACATTGCACTTTTACAACTCGTTACCAGAGTTACCAGAGCACGTTAGGTTACACTTGTGTAAATGTTTTCCATAGGCCTCAGTGTAAACGTTTTAGTATAATTACACCGTTTACACTATAATTCCCAGGTCCAAAATTTTATTTAAATCTGAAAGATGATATATGCGGTAACTTTTTATGCAAACAAATCATATCTGACTTGGATGAATTCGCATCTAACGTAACCTTTTGTTTTCGTAACTAGTGTCAGAACCGCATAAACAAATTAATTTCATATTCTAGACCACACCACAAAATTCAAACTTCACTATGAGGGTCAATTCCTGTATTTGTATAATGCTAAATTAAGTTACAAAACTTAATGATCCCCTCTCCCGTATACAGTGTTACAAAAGTGCATACATGTACTGTAGACAAAATGGAGCACTACAGTATGACTTATATACGGCTGTGTTGAGTGTGAAAGACTGATGGCTGGTGAAAGATGATTGTAGCGGATCGTTAGGGAAGGTTGGTGGGAGGTGGTGGGAGGTGCCAACGTCGGTTGTGTTGCTTATTGAAAATATTTAAGTTGAGAAAAATACCAGGACGAAAAACATGGGTGTCTTACATATTACTTAAGTTAATTTCAGTGGTCAAAACGTTTAATTTCCGCCATAAAATGTTGGAGTATTTTGAATAATTTTAAAATTTGTTTTATATTTATGTTATGGATGTCATAGAGTAAATCATTCATATGTTTTAAATCAAGTTATTCTCTGTGTAGCGAATGAAACATTTATATTCGTTCAGATTGGTGACGGGAACACATGAACAAGCACGGATAGGCATCTTCGCACTGATTTCCGCGTGTGCGACATGGACTGCCTGATATATATAGTTTTGGAATTTATGTGTTGCCGTTGCCATGCGACCCGGGAAATCGCGCCCATACCAACAGCCAGTTAATCCGCTGACTCGACTTTGGGTGCCAGTGGGAACATATGGAGAATAACTGCGCCAGTCTACTGGTCCGGCTGATCCAAGCTGGTCCAGGCGGTGTTTAGTCACACCCCTACCAGATAAGAACCAGCTTTCCGATACGGCTCTGTATACGAAATATATACAACGTTCCGGTCTGCATCATGCGCGATCATTGTGGTGTCCGAGACGACTCTGCCTTACATGAATACGTACATACAACGTCCCGGTCTACATATTTGAAATATCTTTGAAGAGTCCGAGGGCACCGAACTTTACATATAGGCGTACATATAACGTTCCGGCCTACATCATGAGATATCGGTGAGGTGTCCGAGGGGACTCTGCCTTACCTATATACGCACATACAACGTTTCGGTCTGCATCGTGGTATATACTTGAGATGTCCGAGACGACTCTGACTTGTCCTCTGACATGTAGACGTGCATGTACATACAATATTCAGGTTTGCACCATGATAGATCATTGAGGTGTCCGAGTCGTCTCTGACTTGTCCTATGACCTGTAGACGTGCATGCACATACAATGTACCGGCTTGCACCATGAGATATCATTGGGGTGTTTGAGACGACTCTGCCTTATATGTAGACGTACATGTACATTCAATGGTCCTGCCTGCACCCTGCGAGATCCTTGATGTGTTTGAGACGACTCTGCATTATATACATGTACATGTAGACGAAAACGTGTACATACAACTGTCCGTCCCGCATTATGAAACATAATTGAGGTGTCGAAGACGTACAACGTTCCGGCCTGCATACTTATAGAACATTAAGGTGTGCACGTTCAAGAGAAAGCTTAGAAGGGAGGGACTTTTGCATACAACTAAACATGCTACATGTAGTGGTTCTGCTACAATTGACAATTACACAGTGACATGTATCTTTTGGTGGAATTGACTCATCCTCTCTTATGTCAAATATGCTATACGAATTTCAGCATAAGAGCCCATTCCTATAAAGATGAATAATACGGCTGCGATTCCTTTCTTACTAATCGATCATATCGTTACTGTTGAATTAGTATTAAATTTTCTTCTATCCCGCATGGGACGAGTACGCCTTGGAGACATATGCTTAAGTCCTCGAGTATTCACATCCCACGTCGCCTCATTGATGTTCTCCCGGCATCGCCATTACAGAGCGCGCCTCGTGTGTTGCCGTTGCCACTTGTATCTTAGAGCACATTGATTCATCTGCGCCACGTATCGTGCTCAATCCGTCGAATCGAACACACCTTTGTCAGTTGAGTACTTGATCCATCTGAGGAGAACGCGTTCTATATGTTTGTTGTTGTGCTCCGTTTCCGCCTAAAGCTCCAGCCGCACACATGAATCGACTTGGAACTCTCTGTTTTGCATATATTCAATAAAATGATACCATAAAGAGCCACTTCTCTTACTATCAATATCGTTCGCGCAGAAACCTCGAATTGCCGTTTCCGTAATTCCGAAATAGGAAACTTCAGTCTGTGACGCGGCTCGCACAAATACATGCATAGCATGTTTTCTTGAATCAAGCGGCCCAGGCGGCTCATTCATTTAGAACGAGAATGCACCATGCCTTCACAAACCGTCCGGTGAATTTGGTTAGAATCATGATATTCTCGTATCAGTGTTCCGCGTGAAGCAGTCTGTGTAGTCAAAATTTTAACGCCCTCATAGTATTATGCATATATAAAATATGTTGTAGCTTTAATGTAGTGATTGTGAAACTGTGTATATAGGTAATGGCTACAGTGTATGTAGTTGAGTATATGCAATATTTTATGTGTGTGTAGTGTGCGCTTGTTCAGAAAGCATGTGAACATATTTAAAAATCGGACTTTCCAAACTAAAGTTTTGATAATTATGAAATATTTGCACACCATACGTCACGTATGATGTGTTTCTAAAGTGGGCATACGTTCCAATTGACTGAAAGGTTCGTCGCCAAACATACAACGGCCATTAAATGGATACACCACTCGGCAAACATAATAACCTCTTAGTTTCTCTGTTCTCGTATACGACATTTGAATTGTTTTCGGCTGGCATGTATATTTTCTTTGTTATCTGTTCCAATTTCCATTGAAATAGAGCTCTGAATAGTGCATGAAGTAGCATGCAAAATAATAATCAGGCCAAAATTGTCGCTCTTCGTTAGGTTCAAGTACGCAAATACGGAGTACGTTTCTAATCACATTTAGTCCGCCCAAGTACGCACATACCGAGTACGTTTTAATCACATTCAGTCCATCACTTCATACGACAGGACCAGATATGCTTACAAATATACACCACATGGCGCAACGAGTCACGCTGATCTGCTGGGGCTATCATAGTCTCGTTGACTTGTCATTTCTCGCAATATTTGCTGGATCCCCCCAAAATGACGTCATGCTGTGCCCAGTTAAACGTTAAGATTAGAGTAAGTTATCTAGTTGAGTAATTGCTAGGACTCCCAGAGTCGAATATAGAGGATCTACTAATTTCGGTTCGAGCCAAGCTTTAAATTTCGCATAGAATTGCGACGAATTTGAGATCCAGTTTATCACATAATCACATTTTAGCGAGGAAATACTATCTCGAAACTGCTGAGGTTAAAAAAAAATATATTTATTTCCTTATCACAACCATATAGAAAGTAAAGACATCTTCAAGAAACAATATAGTTCCATTTTAAATGTGTCTTTTCGTGTTGACAAAATTGTTCAACCACCTTTATCACCCATTTATCACGCAGTCAATGATCCAACATAAATCGAATATTATAATTATATTCTAATTAACATAATAATAAAGTTCCGGCATTGGTATCGACATCATTGTCCTGAGCTATTACGTCATTGTGCGTGCCAATAATACACGTGTGTCTTACTAAAAAAAATATGAGGCCGGGTTTAGGTAAATAGAAGATCTCTTGTAGACAATCAAACCCACTATTAATAGGTGGGTTTGAAGTTTACTGCGTGAATGTTCATGTTTATGAAAGTCAGCTCTGTGTGGATCATCGACAACACCATGATATGTACTAGAGGTGGGGAACCATACACGCAATGCTCCAGTGAATCAACCATTGTACTTCGTCGATATAGTAGGAAAACACCTGGTGAAACAACGTGAAACATTTGCGAACCCCTGTGGTATATCAACTCGAGCATTAGCTGCAGAAACCGACGATGTTGTCATAAACCATGTACACTTTCGTGAACAAAATGATATTTCTTTCCGGGTAATATAAATTATGTCCATTTAAACTTTGTAATTCGACCTTGCCTAAACCTACATACAGGGTTCGTCCTGATTGGTCACTATCCGGTATTCCCACGGAGACACGGCCGTCGTTTTGTGGTACAATCAGTGAAATGCTGACAACGCCTCAAACTTTCAGAAGTCAAACCACACTGGCATTGGTTAATGTCATGCTATAGACTGAAGAAAGATACATATAATGACCACCTACTGTACTATACTGCATTTTATTTAAGATAGAACAAAAATAAGTCTTAACTGAATTTTGTTTTGCAAAATAGGCAATGAAAATGGGTTGGCGTTCAATAGTGACGTTTTGTTTGAGTTACAGTTCTAAGAGAAGAACTGTTTGGTGGAAAATCACACCACGCAGATTTAGAAACTGTGCTATTATATAGCAGGTTGAACGTATGTCACTACAATTTCGACCAAAAACATACAGTCGAATTACAAAATTAAACTGCGCATCAGCGTGTATAGTAGATATAGTTTGACCACAGAAACTGATAGTATACGCTTCGCGTCGTCCTACAATCAGTTTCTTTTGGTCAAATTATACTATACACGCCGATGCGCAGTGTATTTATTTCTGAAATGGCTCATTTTGATCCTATAGCTTTCGAGCATATACATGTTACATGTACATGTCATTGTTGTTAGAGGAAACCACACACGTGATATGGCGTGTTGACGTCGACTTGGGTAGTAAATGCATGTGTACATATTTATATCTCTTCTAAGGGTACTGTACACTAAACCGGCCATTTATGGGACCATCTCCTGTTACGCACAACATACTGTATGCAACAAAATGAATGAATTTGAGCCATGGATGAGTGGAAAATAAACCAATGTGCTCTATGAATGATGTATACAACATGCCATAAACTCAATTTAATTACAATTACCATGTTGGTTTACATCGTTCATGAAGTAAATGGGTGTCTTTTGCACTCATCTATGGCTCAAATTCATTCATGTGTTGCATATATTCTGTTGAGTATGATAGTAGAAGGCCCCATAAATGACCCGATTTAGTGTGCAGTTTCCCTTTTAAATTCCAATACGTATATGTCGTTCCCGGTCGTGTTCATATGTCCACTAAATGTAGGAGACACGACATTTCATTGCATTATATATACGGCATTTTAACATTGTCGGATGTTAATCGTGTATGCGAATCATAGTTCCCTTGATACGTTCCACTTATAGTGCTTAGCGTACCAGTTTGCTGTCCATATATTGACTCAACAAAGAATCCTTGTTTGTTCTGAATGTTTCCATCGTTCAGTCAATTGAAATAATGGAGACGGTGATTCTAATATTTGTCTTAGTTCTTCTATATCGTGAACAATCCTAAGCTGTAGGCGTTCGCACACAATGTGATCTTTATTCAAGCAACGCATCTTCCACTCGTGTTGAACGTGTTGCTTATGTTGAGTGAGTAACATGTGTCAATCTGAACATTCAATCGACCAACGCAGTTGGATGCTATTTATGGTCAGTTTGGCGGCATATTGTGTTCCATTTGGAAAGTCGGTTAAAGATGAGTGTGTGCTAGAATATACACACGCGTGCACATATTTTGTTAGGCGAAATGGTCGTCCTCGTAACAGCATGTTGGCGAAGTTGAGTAGGTAACATATGTCAATCTTGGCATTCAATCGACCAACGCAGTTGGATGCTACATGTATGTTTATGGTCAGTTTGGCGGCATATTGTGTTCTTGGTAAAGTCGGTTAAGATGATGATGACGATGATGATCATCATGAGTGCGATGATGATGATGCTGATGGCGACGATGACGATGATGCTGATGGCGATGATGATGACCAATGACGACGATGATGATGGTGATGATGGTGATGATGATGATGATGATGATGATGATGATTACGATATGATGATGATGATGATGATGATGATGACGACGATAAGGACGGTGATGATGAGGAAGATGCTGCTGATGATGATAGTACAACTATACACTTCTGCCATATAAAATGACAAGCTAGACAACAGTAGCCCCCT
This sequence comes from Siphonodentalium dalli, assembly GCA_032622095.1. NCBI lineage: Eukaryota > Metazoa > Mollusca > Scaphopoda > Gadilida > Siphonodentaliidae > Siphonodentalium > Siphonodentalium dalli. Next base: position 209,517,335 of record CP136061.1, read on the forward strand.
TTTGTAAATATATGTATATATGTTAATTAATACACTGTATTCGTCACTTAATTGTAGCGTTGGGTTAAATAAACAATCAGCGAAGTTGTTCACTTCTGTGATGTTATTTTATTCCCCTCCAATTCCGATTGATCTTTTCCGATATTGCAATTCGGCACTGAATGTACGCAAATGGTAAATGAAACAATTGAAGAGCGGGTCACGTTTGTAAGTAATGTATCGATACTTATAGTGATAGCATACACATTATACTGTTATTGAAGTCGCATGTAGCAATCTAAAGCCGCATTGCATGGTTGACTGAAGCAATGGTGACATTTTAACTCTCAAAAACTACACGAAATGTGCCTTTCCATTGAACTTTACGCTTGAACGGCAAATATGACACATACTTTAGGTTCACGTTAACCTCCAGTAAGGAAAAAATATAGACATTGTTGCTCACAGGCACCCGAGACGTTTCCAACCACCCATATATACATACACAAACAAGATCCATGATTTCTATGATGTTTATATGGATGGAGTGAAGTTCCCAAGTGCCTGACATGTTGCATGGTCGGTATGAATGTTACGTATTTTAATAGTATACATATATTGCGGTATTTCAGACTCCCAGTATGAGAATCCAAGTCATTAAACTGAAGACCAGTAATCCGTTCACACTACAAACCTAATCAGGGGACACACCGCCTTCCCGGTGATGTAGGCATTCACGTTTCGATCTGGTTGATATATATCTTCTATCACCCAGAAATAATATGTCCTGACAACTCGTCAAGCTCACATATCAATTTAGTAGACCTTAATATATCGTTTGCCGGTATACTGATTTACTTACTAATTCTCGACAAAGAATAGCACTATTCGCCGTATCTTTTGATGGCCAGCCGACAATCTAAGTACAATGTCGCGCTGAAGTGATAACTATACAGCGTGGTCTGTCAGTCACTGGTGCTATCGCTAATGGAAGTTTATATGTACATAAGCACTAGCAGGAGGAGCTTCCAGTTGCTACGAGACAAGGCGTCTGAATAAATAGTTTAATTAGTTTTACAGCGGCTACCCATATGCTATATAAATCACTGGAGAATACGAATTCTTTTCGTCGTTAATTTCATAAAATATGACGAGTGTCGCTGAAAGTAAAAACTATTATAATCATGGATGAATTTACAACATCGTTGAATAATTCGAGATTCCAGTACATTATTATTATTGTTTTTAAAATAAGCAATTTAACACTGAAGGTATTCATGGATGTCAAACATATGGTGAACAAAGAATTCTCAAAGGATCAGTCTCTGTTTGGTAGATAAATATCTGCTAATACTTATTTGATTGACAGCCGTGGCAGGTTCAATTAGATGACACCAAAAATTGGCCAGAATCCACATTTTGGTCGATTGATAAATATTCCGTGTTCGTGCATCATTTTTAGTGAATAATTTCTTCTTATTGATATGCTGATTTCAAGTATTCATTTGCTCAATAACTACCATTTCATGATTCCCGACCTTATCATATAAAAGAATTTCACATCATATTAACATATGCACAAATTTAAAAGCCAGATTGAAAAATATTCATAGTTTGAACACTCTGAAATAGTGACATGCAAACATCGAGGATGCCTTGACTGTACCCAATGCCTGTTCAAAACATGTTCATTCCCGTACATGGAGCATATCAGATCATCATCCGGCCTCACTCAGGCTCGACAATGTATTCCCTCATTCACAATTCACGTTTCAACTAACAACTGGTCGAGTACACCCCCCCCCCCCATTCGAACACAACTCTGACACCCGAAAGACAGTCCACGTTGACTAAGTTACCCCTTCCTGATATACAACAGCACAACTTCTTTATATGCCACGAATATGGCTACTCCACCAATTCAAAACCTGATATGTTTTATGTTCTGACGGGAACTTTATAAGTTAAATAAACAACACCTGTTGTATATTTCTTCGTTTGATGTGTATTCCTTAATCGTGTATTCCACAGTATATAGGTGAATGTCCATATTGCCTGATTTAGACGACCGGTGTGTGACTAATTGCTTTGCATTACTTACAATCATGGAATTTCAACACTTATTGCGAATGTTGGCTGACAAAAATCGCTTAAAAACATGCAACCTCGAGCTCGGACCATAACCCACTGAGATATTCATTAATAAGGGACATAAATTAAATATATAATTCCCTTTTTTCGCTGTTATAAAGTTTTGTTTGTGACCAAAGCATCGTGTTGAAAGTTGTATTTTTAGGACATCAATGCGTCTTTATGTGACATACAATGCTCCTAGAAAGGTAGTTTTTTTTTTCAAGATTCAAGATTTTAATTCCTCAAGTTCTCTCCTAATCTCATAAGACATAAGAGAACATAACAAAAAGCGTGAGATAAGATAAAATTACTGGGCAAATAGGTTGTGCGTTGCCAGGTCTGTGGTTGATGCACCGGCATGTCTTGAACCGTTATCCCGGGTACGATAGGCTACGCCCAACACGTCGCAGGAAAGTACGCACCAAGAGCACCAAGTAGCAACCATGGCAACTACTCCCTTCCGCCCAGATTTCGAGTCCTCATACGTATAAAAATCACGCCTTAATTACTTCCGGTAGTCTGGCAGATTAAAAGTCCAAGGTGGTCACAGTTGTTCTAGTACTTGCCCAATAAATCTAGATATATTTCTCAAAACGGATTCAAAGTATCTATCGACATATTTCGATACCGGGTAAGTGGCTCTAATAGCGATAGACCATCGAATTTACGAACCCGCGAAAAAGTCGTAAGTTGCTAAATCACGACAATTAATACCAACACTATTAGAGCCATTTGCAGTATTTATTCAAGCGGACCCTCGTGGATTGCGTAAATTAAGAGATTCTTTCAATTAATATTGTAACGTGCTCAGTATATTTCCGCATTTACGATCTGCTTATATTATTTGAACACCCAAGCAATTAAGCATATGCCATTCCAGTGCATAATTAATTGTCTGTGGGGAGTCCCGGGTCCGACATACATCAACGCCATACATGCTCTATATAGTTAATTTCGACTGAGTGAAACAATTGCATTTGTGCCACATAACATAAACAAACAAACACACACGTACACAACATGCACTGCTCACTATTGTTCGATGTACAAGTATACATGTACATGGATGACATATATATATATATATATATATATGTATATCAAACGTCATATCTCTGCTCTACTCCGTAACGTACACCCAGGGATGTGGCTATGTGGCTAGAGGGTCTCCGCTGGGGGGGGGGGGGGGGTGTCCACCTTGGGAATTTCCAACTGCACCCCCCCCTTGAGTCGGAATCTGAGTCGGAATCACACCCAACACAACTTTTTGCATATAATTCCATTTGCACCCCCCCCCCCCTTGAGTCTGCATAATTCCATATGCACCCCCCCCCCCTTTTACCTCATGCTCAGCCCTAATTTCCTATATATTCATAAACCATGCTTCTATTTTCCCAGTATGAGAACATTAAGATATTTTAACCTGAAAATTGCCCCCAAAAAAACAACTAGTGATCTAATTCCATACAAATGCACACAGCTACCGACAACAGACCAGGAAACACCGGGCCGACCATGGTTGTTTGGCCCGGTGTGAGAAATTTTTTAAAACTATACCAGAAAATCGCAAATCCTAGCATCTAGACTGGCCTCAACTGAAGCTTTCCTAGTGTTGGAAATTTCAAACCTCATACTCCCCCTCAGGTTGGAAAATTCTTCAACTGATGACCATTTATGTCTACAAGTTTGACCAAATGTAGTAAAATATTGTTTTGCTAAACTAATTATCAGTTTTGTATTGGCCATGTGGATGGGACAATGACACACCGGGCGACCATGGTTCGGCCCGGTGTGCGAAAATTTTGAAATCTGAACAAGAAAATCGCAAAATCCTAACATCTAGACTAGCCTCAAGCCTTCCTACTGTTGGAAATTTCAAACCCTACACCCCCACTTAGGTTGGAAAATTTCCAACTGATGACAATTCCAATGACAATGTTGACCAATTGTATGACAATATTGTTTTCTTAAATTAACTAGAAGTTTTTGACTGGCCACGGGGGAGGGACCAGGACACAAGCTTTCCAAGTGTTGGAAATTTCCAACCTGTCACCCCCCTAAGGTTGGAAAATTTCCAACTGATGACCATTTCTGTCAAAAATTTTGACCAAAAATAGGAACATATGCAAATATTGGTCGAAAAACAATAAATTCCCCCCAATAAATTGTTTTATAATCAAACTACAAGAACATTTTCAACCTATTGTTGGTGTGAAATTTCGTTGTGGCAGGTATGAAATTTCCAACTATTGAAAATATAGCTCTCTGCTGTGGGGGGGGGGGGTGAGACACCCCCACACCCCCCCCCCCCCTCTAGCCACATCCCTGCGTACACCGGGGTGGAGCAGAACAGTGTGCATAACAGGCTGTGTCAGAAACGAGGTCATTGATATACTGATTCAGTCCAGATCTTTGTGATTGACAGCTGTCCAATAGCCGTCGCATTATCGGTTTCATGGCGTGAAATATGCATTCCTGAATGATAGATATTGAACAACTTCACAAGGGCAAACATCTGGCAATGCGTGCACATTTATGGGTAAATACAACATGTACATGTATACACTGTTAACAATATCCGTAATTTTACGGCAAATTTGTAAGTAAATCTGCTGCCATAATTTTTACTATAAAAATATGTAATGCCGTAAAACATATAAAACATATTTTTCGTTGGCTATTTGTAGAAGCGAGGTCGTCGAATATATTCTAGATATAACTACAATAACTATGCATAGAGTATCAAATTGGAATTCAACGATAACAACCATAAAATATCAGTTTTCATACATGCATGTTAAATGTTATTGACCACGTGTCTGCACAATTCACAGGTAGCCACATTTCCCGGAAGTTGGATCTACAGGGTGGGTGGCGATACTTAATTCGAAATTGATTCACTGCTGGTAATTTCACCCGCCGGTGAACACACGACCCCGATAACAAAGCTGACATTTGCCAATTCATCTGGCTGGCTTGATCACCGAAATCGCGATTAATCACGCTCCCTGGACGTATCGAAATCCATACTTTTCTGGTAGAGCTCTCGAGTCTCATACAATGGGGATCATAAGAAGTATCAATTGTAATTTAATAGGGTGCGGTCGCGTATGTAATTGTGTGAGTGTGTCACCGCGGATTGATTTCTCGTCTCGAATTAGTTGGAGTTAATACGGCATTCGCTTCATTGACAGAGTGGACTCTCAACTCTGAAATCTAACTTCCATTAAGCGAAATATTCAATAAGCACCAACATACTTTCGCTGTAATGCGATGCATTCGGCTTCTCTTATTTATGGAATATGATATTGGCGTTCTAATAGAATATCTGGATATTGACTCTTCTGGACTGTTTGATTGGAAGGGTTCTACCGCCAGCACACCCCCATTCATATCTAAACTGTCAGTGGTACGCGTTATAGTACATTAACAAAAATCGGTTATAACCGTAATCGATACAAGATTTACAGTAGCAAAACCATTTCCTGGTTCAATCTTCTGCGGGTGTTGCCGACTTTCTACCCAATGATACTGAATCGTATTTTGTTATCTCAGCACTTTGATCTTCGGATAAATCTATTCATATATTGTCAATACAATTCCTATGAATTGTATAAGCCTGAGGAAGTTGCACTGAACCAACCACCCCAGGATTAACCTATTGGCAATATCCATCGACTCCCGACCGGTTACTCGGTTAACGGGCGAGTCTCCCGTGACAAATGTAGTATGAGATCGCTTGCAGAAGTCAACCAACGCAGCGTTATACGTGCAGTGGCAGAGAGCGGGTTTCAAATCAGTGACGTTTTCACTCCATGACGTTACGAGTCGAGCACGCTAACCACTGGACCGCCGCCCCAAAAGACTTACATGTACAATCAAGCACACACGCTAGAAGCGGAATCTCTCTATTGTAGATCCTGATTCTATGAAACACACCCTTGCAGGAACATTATATATGTAAATGCCTTGTAGATTTCACACACGAATAGAGAGGTTATGCATGTAGCTTGTGGCTTGTAACTTGCAGGTTTTGAACTGCCGTTTCCAGAATATGTCAAATCATACACATGGTTCATTCTGATTGAGACATGGGTTATAGTTACATGCTGTTATACTAGAATCGACTATGATGATTGACATTCGTAGTTATAACTCAGCCATTTCCCACAAGTTCTTTAAACTTCTACAGGGTTATCCCTTCTGTAACCAAACTCATTATAATACTGCCAAAGTGTTGTAAGACATCTTTTTAACGAGATGTTCATGTAAGATGGCGTTCTCTCGTATTTATTGTCGCTATGATACGTTGGCATTTACCAAGCCACCACGGGCCCCTGGGGAAAAATAGCAGATAAATACCAATATATACTATAACAGTGACAAGGATCACAAGTCCGTTTTTGGGAAAAATCACACCATCTATCATATTGCTCATATATTCTCAATATCGTTCAAATCTGTCACAATATATTTCAGTGTATCTTTTTGGCCATGAATTGAATTGGTATCCGTGTATAATCACTACTTACCGGACCGGGATACTGACGACCGCTTTTCGTCGATAGGTTTTGCTAGTTTTCGATACGATATATCGACTTCTGTTCGTTTGATACTATCGAATTATACATCAAAAGAAAGGAAATTGTATGGCCAATAAGAAACCATGAAATATATTGTGACTGAGAAGAAAGATTTTGAGAATATATGAGGAATATAATAGATGGTTTGTTTTTCCCGAATTCGGACTTGCGAACCTTGTCACTGTTATAGTATATATTGGTATATCTGGTATTTATCCACAGGGACATGTGAAAGCCACGCGCTACAAGGGAACACCTCTAATATTGCACCAGGTTTCTCTGTTATATATAGAATACACCCATAGTAGCCGAGAATAACAAATTTTCACCACGAGTGGTATTGTGGTTAAAACCACAATTCCACGAGTGGTGAAAATGTTTATTCTCGGCTGCTATGGGTGTATTTTGTTTATACCATAATTATTATTCTTCGGTCGCTTCGTAAATGTATTGCTACTATGTTGGTGACTGTTAACATGTATGTGCACCCAAATATGTTAAGCTATCATGAATGTGGGTCACGCGTAGTAATACATATTTCTAGGAAATTCGGTGATTTGCCACTTTCTTGGGCATCAGTCAGCTGATGTGAACACACATTCAGATTTCCACATTGCAGATACCATTATTAAACAATCTATACGTTGTTGTCAAAATGTAGAGCCGTCGTTCGCTTCACACACGGAAAGGCAGACAAACACGTGCGTTTGTTTGTTTACATTTCCAACAGCTATCGCCGACCTGTATAAAACGTGTACTTTGTCGGTGCATGCACCTATCATAAAACATCATTAAACTAACTTTAATGTGTAATTTTTTGACAAGTAAACCCAGTAAATGGAATTGGATAGTATATATCTCTGTGTTTAGACCACTTATCGCATTTCAGTGTGTTTTGAGTCGGAAAAATTGTGTATTTACTTCGCGAAGCGGGCGTGACGAAAAATTGAGCTAAATTTCGACAGCGAGGTCACCAGAGGTCAAATGACGGGTCGTTCTACAATGGGTATAAACTTTTAACACATAAAGTGCCGTTGAAACATTTACACAACAGTAGAAATTTATACCAATAGTAGGAATCGTTATACCCACAGTAGGGTGTAAAGATGAAATTTACAAAACAGGTGTTATACACACAGTAGCATAGCCAATTATGGTATAAATTTTCATTTCATCCTCTTAAAGGGGTACTGTACGCCATTTTCAATAAATTCCCGGTGATAACAACGATCTATTATCGATACTATATAGAAATATAAGTAATTTGAGTCGAAGATGTATTCTGTAAACGCTCAGGTTAATAGGCTATCTTAAAATTTAATAATTTAAAAGTTAATAATTTAATATAAATTGATTTTATGGCTCCAGCCATAAAATGGCGTCTCTTAAAATTCGAATTTCCGTGTACAAAACGTAATCAAATTATAATTGAGGGATACCGGATTAGGAAAACAATTGCACACACGATCGTTTGTAACATTATGCTTATACGGGGAGAAAACCCAAGCCATTCATTGACTAGTGACGGTACACTAACTTAAATGAGTATATGGGACTACTAACCATATAATATAATGTTTATTTGATTCATTTGGTTGAAAACTTTACAAAAATTACTCGACAACGACAATTTGTATTTTTGCATTCCGGTAAATTTGCCATCCGTAACAATACTTCGTACTCAACAAACTTTCAAAAAATTGAAAAGTTGTTACATTATTCTCCGACTCGGGGATTATAGAAACCAACAACAACATCTTGGGTACAGTACCCCTTTAACATTTAACGCACCTTTTTAATGTTATTTACCGACTGAATTGTTCATCTCTACCGATTCCACGCAACCGAACGGCATTAGCTTGCTTATCTCGTCCTAATCTAATTCATTATTCCAAATAGGAACCAGTGCCCAAAATAATTGTCTCCACAACCAGTCTCATTTTATTACGACAGTTCGAGTGTATTAACAAAATGGCAGTTATGTTGATTTGACAGGTTTATGTTCGTTGAATGCTAATAGAGTTCGTCCGATTACGCAAGTACTTATTTTCTAGCATCTACGCTAGCTTGTGTAACCCGTTATTTGGTTGCTTTTCCGCCGGATGAGATTTGTTCATCCCAGCTAATCTATTCACTCGATAAATTTAGATTGCGATAATCAATAGTTATTCGTACAAGTGAACTACTAAACTAGATACTATTATAAACGTATAATTACAATGCATGCGAACACCGTGATGTTTCTGATTGTTTTTTCTTGTTTTATCGTATAGTTTATCGACCTTTCGGTCGTTAAGCCATATCTCTACGTTGCCAGTTTTATGGGTGGAGGAAAGACCGCGCTGATGTCTACATATCACCAGGATATCGCTCCACTGCACCAGGAACCCACATATAATCCATGAAAGCAACTGGCAAGCACGAATAAGGTAGCCTCTCCTCTTGCGTTTATTCCAATTCCGTGCTGATCGGGATTAGAACCAGGTTCACCCGCGCTGGGCGGCTTATATTGGTTTAATGCTAATTCACCTTATCAAAATTATCCACTGGTGCCCCTTCAGAGTGATTATATGCTAGAGCGATATAGTTTGTAGTAAGATATATTTCCTTTTAATATTGGTTTGCCGTGTTTGGTTGCCCCTCTTTCCATGTAACATAAAGCAAGTGATGCAGGATCCCTTCCCCACCATATATGTATACACCAACCGACAATTATGTCCTACATGTACGTCTATGCTATGACCCACGATCTCTGTATTCTAATTTGTCTTTGTTTTTGTACATTCACTTATAAGAATCACACATAATGTGTCCATTATCTCAGAATAAATCACTATGGAAATGTACGTCGCAAATCATTACTAGGCAATAAGCTGGTTCGTTAACCCTTTACCCAACAGAACGGCCCTGTGCCAATGCATTCTCTTATATATGCGAGTCGACCGTAGGTCGCCTCGCATATATAAGAGAATGCATTGGCTTAACACATTAAAAATTATAAAATTGTTAAAGAATGTAAGAAAAAATGGTAAAAAGTGTTAAAAAAAGATTTTTTTAGGCCAATGCATTCTCTTATATATGCGAGGCGACCTATGGTCGACTTGCATATATAAGAGAATGCATTGGCACAGGGCATAACTATAACCATCACAATGTGGTCAATGAGCCGGTTCCAATGATATCCATATTTGTATGGTTTTATTGAGACAGACCCAAGATATTTTAGGCAGTTGAAGCTTTATTTGGCCGGTTTTGGCCGGTTTGTTGGGTAAAGGGTTAAATCGTGAGTCCTTCCTTTTAACCACTCGAATGACGTCACTTGTCATATTTATAATGTAGTAAATAACAGTGGGAAATAATACCTCATTTCTTTTGAACGTTAATGTCAGTAATTTACCGTAAGATAAAATTCAGAACATATGCGTTTACTCACATTGTAATCGACAATATGTTCAAACAGTCCCATGATAACTATTCAAAACGTTTTGTTTTTAATTTAACCCTTTCTATACTAAATGGATTCTCCCAGTAAGTTAAAAAGTGTACATATGAATGGTCTATTATAGATTTTGAGCATGATAAAATCAGACGACATATTAATAAAAGTGTAGATGGAGCCCTATTCAAGTTATTGAGGGAAATGTCGTTTTTCGGACTTATTATCTGAACATTTATTGTGAGATAACTACTCATCAATTATGTTTTAGTATAGATAGGTCTAACGAATACACCACTTCGCTTGTAAGTATGTCCATCCAATTTGACACCTTATATAACTTCCATTATAGTATGCATGTTATGTGCCAGAAAATAATTTTACATGTATATCGTACATATGAGCTCATTAATAGGAGGTGGAAAGTGGAAGTTTTAACACTTTCTGAATATTTGTCAGCAATAAATCCAATGATCGTCCTCGGTAGGTTATAATACACCAAATACAAATTAGTAGAGTGATTTCCCCTGGGACCCCCAAGCTAGGATCAGCATAAAAACAATCCTGGCAGCTGAATGGTCAATGCTACATGGATGAAAATTGCACGAAAAAAAACCCAAGCGTGTTTCCCGACGAGAAACATCAAATATAGCCACATGGTGAACAGTTACGGCTGTCAAATTGGCGAATATAATTTATGGGAGGGGTTTGTGTTTTTTTCGATGTCATTTTTTTCTAAATTTTAAGGGTAGTGTGACGTTTGTCAAACTGAAGCGAGATCGAGATCGTTGACAAGTACTTTTGAGCACATTTTCTTGTGTCCAAAAGGGCGTTCTTCAATGTGTGATACTCGTGCAGGGTCAAAGCTTTCCTGCGAATACAGGGCAGCGGGATTTGTTAACACAGAGGCCTGTGCAAATCGTTTTGTGTATTGTAACCGGTAGGGGTCGTCCACGGTTTCGTTTAAAAAAAAAACGGTAGATAATGAAGATCGTTCTTGATTGTTATTTGGTACGTAAAACTGTTGGATGCCTTTGTGGATTGCGACGTCTGTGCCACGCGAATGATGGTAGCTTAAGCTGGCTTGAGCAAATTTATAAATTTGATGTCAAATCTGGCGGGAAAGTTTATAAGTAGCTAGCCTGGACTTGATATTCGGCATGTTTCAGAACGCCTACCATGCCCATCAGTTATATGCTGGTATCTATTACCTATTCTCAGCAATAATGTGTTTCCCTATCCCCATCCCTGATAAACATCACATACATATTCAGTGGTCAGTAGTGAACAATTACATGTATGTAGTTAAACATTGAGGAACAAGTTCACAAGATTCAGCATGCGCGGGTAATACAGTGATAGTTTTATAGTATCTGAATAATGTATGACAACAATCAACCAAAAAAAAAACAACAGCTGATCCTAACTCGTGTACATATGTGTTTGATAACTGGTTTTTTATTATCTTAAAATACCAACAACAGAAATACTAATGCAAATACTCCCTGTTGACAATATTCTATCTTTTATACTATCTGGATCACTAATTAAGCACCTTAGTCTCATCAATATGTTTCGATTCAATTTTACTCGTTTCCGGACCGTCCACTAATTTAACCCCTTGTTTATGTTATTTTTAGCATGCTACCCGTTCGCCATTTTAACCCCCCCCCCTTTGTAACTGTTATTTTTAGCATGTTACCCATTCGCCATGTTACCCCCTTTTTTCGCTGTTATTTTTTAGCATGTTATCACCCCAAATTTACCAGTAACTTAAAAACAAATTTCGATTTATGATTTTATGCGCTTCTGTGTTTTTATAATGTCTAACATATAATTCTACTGTGTTGTTGGTGACCATAATTATGTCTTATATTTGCAATTGTATTTTATGTTTAACATGGTAAGCGTTTTAGAATACTTCGGTGGATTTTACGCTATACAAAACTGTTATTTATTATTTTCATTTTTATCAGAAGGGAACAACTAAAGATATATTCAGGGTTCAGGCATTTTTCTTACTTTATATTTAGATTCGAGTGCATAAAATAATCGACGAAAAGTGCATCATTAAAGACGATGTATTGTTTGGTATATTCAGTTTTCGATGCATTTACCTCATATCGTTTCGGTATTTATAGAGGGACAACAAATTATTCTGTTAATTTTACAATAAGAACGTGATATTCTATGGTGTTCATAGGTCAAGTTTGTATGTCATATATTGTTTTCAAAATATTGTCAACAGAACAAAGTATAAAACGAATTCCCTGAGTTCGCGAGAACTCTGATAACTTGGTAATTTGTGTAACGACTTATGTGAGTACTTTGCTCCTGGGATGCTCCGCTGTGTACTCTGATGTGCCTCGTGCTACATAAATGATAATTTTCGTAAGGTTATAGTTCCGCTGGAAGTACACTTTTTGCACAATCGGTCCTAACAGGCAGTGTTTCGTCATCACAAACGTGTGCATATGCGTCATTATCGGTCCCCAGAAGGCTAATCTAGCATACTGACATTTGCGTTATGTGAACAGAATAATGAACTAAGAAATAAACCTACTTTAGGGTTGCCTGGGATCTATCAGGCGATTGCGTTTGGCCTTAACCTCATTACAGAGACCAGAACGTCCTCGTTGAGTACCAATACAAACTATCGCAACTTGCATGTCCGCACTGAATTCAGGCCTACCCGTACATGTAACTCAGCATCTTCACCACCAGCCACTATTCATTGCGACTACTCAGAATGTTGAATTGTTTGTCATATGAGCGGTTTATAATGAGCTTCGTGAGCCGCAAATACCTGGTTAATTTTTCAACCGAGCTTCGCTACAATCGACATCTATATATTCCACCTATTCTCATTTACGATGTACTCACGTTATGTATTGAATCCCTCAGTTTGGCCAAAATACATTATGTTCACTGTTAATCCTTCATTTACTAAATAGAGTCTCCCGTCAGATATGGAAGCACGTATTGGAATGGTCTATTATTCATATGGAGGGACCTTCAACATATATAAGCAGATGACATATAATATAAGTGCAGAATAATTCCCAAATTTTAGTGGGGAAATGTTTAGATAATAAGTTCAAAAAACATTCTATGTCCGTTTGTTAAACTTATTATATGAAAAATTTCTAAAAGAACAATTAATCGATGCGTATTTAGTAAAGAAATGCTTAAACACTGTTTAGTATAACGACATGTTGAAAACTGCAAGTACACAGAATCATGTAGATGGGACGACATTCAGCTGCATCAATGCGATGTGACATCCCGACATGTTTCATTGTGGTGCAATGTTCCGTCACAAATATCGCAATATAACCACCAAGTCCGGCACAATATGAGGGTTCTATCAACAGTATGGAATTAAACTCGAAACCGTTTGCCATCACAGCAGGAATTCGTCTGCGGAAAGAATACAGACAATAAGTTTTTCTTAACCTACCATTTTCACACGCGTCTCTTTTGTGAGCTGGCTTCACCGCATTTTAGTTTGTAGTTGCGAAGAGACTATATTGTGGTGAGGATCAATACATGTATAATGCCTTGTAGATAAAGCTTACACACGCATTGATCACAAATGTCATCTCCCGGACGTGGGCTCATTTTGTACACTGGAATGCCGAACACCGGGCCTGTTATTCGGTCAATCCGCTTGCAATTATAGAACATTGAATGGAGCACGTGACCTTCTGCCAGATCCAATTGTATGGCAACTAGCGCACACAAAAATACGTGTACGTATATACGCAGTGCGTGTATTGCGTTAGTCACACGAAGCGCATGACCATTAGTACACATGCATGAATCAAGCAAATGAATCACCTCCCACCACCTTACATCATCCTTTCCTTACGATCAGCTAAGATCATCCTTCACCAGTCACATTCTCTCACATTCCACACAGCTGTAAATACGTTACTTATTGTGTCACTTTGTCAATCATGTAATTTTGTAGCAATGTATATCGGAGAGGGGCTCATTAAGTTATGTAACTTGTGCCCCAATCCACTTTGTATTATTACAAATAAAATATGTTTAAAGTAAACCAAACAAACTACAAACATGCAAACAGTAAAGAATGGAAACACGTCTCCAACTTCTCAAACAAAATACACGATTGAATCTAGTTCGACCAGTGTTTTAAGTTATTTGTTAAAGAAACCAGAAACGTTTATCATTAGTATTATTATTATTATATTTACATTTAAAACGCATTAGACAGTAAATTAGTTTCAATGCGAGCTACAATAGCAATACAGTTTAAAACAAAGAGATAACACAATATGAAGAGTACAAGATATGTGAGTTTAAAAGAGGCCAAGGAAAATTAAAATAAAACCTTAAAACAAACTACGCACACAACTAAAAATTTACAAATCGCGAATCTAGAGTCTATGATAATTAGTGAATGGAAAATAAGTGCGAATAGTATCAATTTGTTCCATATAACGCGATGGACACTACCTGGAAACATAACCTGGAACGTTATTTATCATTGTGTCTGATACATCTACTTGTGTAACTGGGAAATGCGTCTATACTACAATCCAATGACTTATGTAAGAGCCACTGCCTCTCAATGACTGGCATTGACCATTGTCTAAGCAGCCGTAAGATTGTCTTTTCACCACACGAATAGCGTATTACATGTCTTTATTCCATATCAAATTCAGCACCTTGTTGGTCCCTTTATTGAAAACAATGGGCATTTTAGACATCGTGCCATTTAAAACATTCGAAGACCTACCATCGACATAGTTGGTACATGCTGTTAACGTTATCATATATGTTAGATAATATCCACACCGATACCGGTTTATCCGTTGTAGAGAGAATAGACCTTTCTAGTCAAAAGGTTAGTTCCGTCATCAAACTACTGTATGGATTAATTATGATCGATACTCAACCGGTGTATCTGGATCCCAACGGTATAACCCTTTACCCAACAGAAGGGCCCTGTGACAATGCATTCTCTTATATATGCGAGTCGACCATAGGTCGCCTCGCATATATAACAGAATGCATTGGCTTAACACATTAAAAATTATAAAATTGTTAAAGAATGTAAGTAAAAATGGTAAAAAGTGTTAAAAAGAGATTTTTTTAGGCCAATGCATTCTCTTATATATGCGAGGCGACCTATGGTCGACTCGCATATATAAGATAATGCATTGGCACAGGGCATAACTGTAACTACCACAATGTGGTCAAGGAGCCGATTCCAATGATATCTATATTTGTATGGTTCTATTGAGACAGACCGAAGATATTTTAGGCTGTTGAAGCTTTATTTGGCCGGTTTTGGCCGGTTTGTTGGGTAAAGGGTTAACGAGTATAAGTCCAATATGGGCCTATTTCAAAACCACATAAGTCCACTATGCAACTATGTGAATGTGAAGGTCCAATATGAACCTATATGCACGAGGATATGTTGGCACCCGTTCCGAATATTCATCCGGACCCGTCTGGAAAATTGAAAGCCTCGTTTTAGTCTGCTTGAGTGTAGCCCTTTTCGTTGATATGTTCTTCATCTTCTATTCCAGATTCAAATCACCACATTATGCATCTCTATCAGCTTAAGTGCCACAGTAGCCTTAGTATGTCTATTTACGCCTAAGATCTATGTTATCGTCTTCCAACCGGAGAAGAATGTGCGGCGTCTCACCGTAAACTCTGGCACATACAAGAAGGGAGGAACATCATCTTATGCCACGTCCACTACCAACAACATAGGTAAGCATCTCAAATCGCCAGCGTTTCCATTCATTGGACAGCAAGTCACTTGTAACGTAGATACATTATATACAACGTAGAAGTCCGACTGAGGTTTCTCAAACTAGTCCAGTCAGGTGTTCGGGGAAAGCCCAGTCTCATCACTGCAATGCCATGTCAACTCGGTCAAGACTATTATTGGGACATGTTCCAGCATGAAGTGAAGACTAGGACTACGGTGTTAACTGTTTGAAGTAGACGTGTTCAGCGCGTGGGAGTACTAAATGAACGCCACATGCTGAATTTATATTTTATGTTTACATGTATGCCACGATATGACCATAGTTGTTGAAAGTTACGTCAATCCCCATTTAACTGACTAACATCAAACTGCTGATATAATGATGTCAAGTTTCTTTAATGAATTTATGGTTATACCATATATCACATCGACACCAGTTGCCAACATGGCGCACAATTCGCCCAACGCCATTCGCGACTATGTGTAATTAGTTGTTTATTTAAACACATTTTAATAGTATAATAATATAAGAGTCTGTGTGATTGGGGGCTTGTTCTCGAAACTTAGATGGACCTTCGCTCTGTAAATAGTTTATGATATGTCGACTGTTAATTCCGATAAATCACTACGTTACTAATGACCAGATGGTGTGGTGTAATTTTACTATAATGGACACGAAATCGTGTTATATACAGGTCTTGTAATGACAACTGAATGTATTGGTTACTGGTGCGTCACACAATTGTTCCTCAGAGAGAAACCAAGCACATATTCATGTGAGTCGTGGACTGTGACGCATCTCTTGCCGTTGGATTCGTATAGATTGATAGTCCGTATTACGTAAAGGATATGTTCATAATCTATTCCACATCGCTAAAAATGGGCTTGAACGTTGTCTCTTGGGAATTCCCCGAACTCGACGTTGAATAGTTTGAAGAAACCCCAGCTATGATCGGACAGTGTAGCTTGTTTCTTAGATTAATCATTTATTTGCATGATTTTCGTTTATGATTATACTAGATCTCATACAGTTACTGACACTATACATCTTAAATGAATTAATATAGTACTTCCAGTTGTCTTGAACATACTACCGTAGACATTGCGCGGTTAACGACACTTGTACTTTCATTATTGGGTATAAGCACACGTCTACATTGTCTACATGTAACTGTACATCATATAATTGCCACTCATTTTGTCTCTGATTTTATATTCCTTTAGCCTGCAATAATTAAATATTTAGGAACTATGATGGCTTGTTGCCATGCTATGCCATTTACAGTATTGTTATGTTAATCCGGTTGATATACACAGTCAAGGTGGTGTCATTATTCTGCATTCTTGACATTTGAAGCATGATAATGTTTTACATAAACTATATATGCCACACAAGTGGAGCTACATCGTTAAGTTTGTGAAAAGAATAGAACACTTGTTATCAATTGCAAGAATTGTATTGTTCTGGGAACACATCCAAGTATCTTGGCAAGTGTCTTTGAAAACATGAATTACATGTATTGGTAAAAGAGAGTTAAGTTGAAATAATTGATAGCGGAGTGCACTGTATATGTATAACTACATCATCTTCCAGTTTATTGGCATTCAATTACAGTTAAATTAAATTTTGTTATTATCAATATATGTATACCTCATGTATTGTCTACATTTGAAATCGAACAATAACTATAATTCAGACAAGAGAGTGACTATATGGTATACTACTGTGAGTGTTATGACATTTCTGTTCCAGCTCGCAGTACCACTTAACCCTTTACCCAACAAACCGGTCAAAAACGTGATGGTTACAGTTATGCCCTGTGCCAATGCATTCTCTTATATATGCGAGTCGACCATAGGTCGCCTCGCATATATAAGAGAATGCATTGGCCTAAAAAAATCTTTTTTTTACCATTTGTTCTTACATTCTTTAACAATTTTATAATTTTTAATGTGTTAAGCCAATGCATTATCTTATATATGCGATGCGACTTATGGTCGACTCGCATATATAAGAGAATGCATTGGCACAGGGCCGTTCTGTTGGGTAAAGGGTTAAACGATTATAAGAAGCTTCATCGATGTGTCCGGGAATATAATTTCCCACTATTGCGTATGGATAGGATACTTTTATAAATTAATATTCAGTCACTTACGTTAGCCACATTTCCAGAGGGTGTAATTAGTGCATGATGAATTTGAATTTTCTAATGTTCACAACTGCTACTATTACATTCGAATATAATATCATGTGCATCAATGAACATGTACACCCGGCGGTGGGGAGGAGTAAATATGGTATCGTAAAAAGTTATACAATCATACCTATTGATCGTGTAGAGAACACAACCATAGCCTATTCGTTTTATGTGCGCGTTCACGAAATCTAGATCCCGTTGTTAGCAGATGCACTTTGTGCACATCTGGCGAGTACGTGGTGACCTGGACTTGCCCGAGAATAATTTGCGATCATTCATAACCTGTAGAGTGTAGAACAAAGTGGGTTTGTTAACAGTATATATGCGCGACCTTCGAGCCACGATGTGCACTCTTGTTTAACCCATCCACAATAGATGGATTATCCCACACAGTTATAAAAAACACCAACCCAATGCATCCATAAAATATGTCTGTACTTCGTATGACAAAGGACCATCGCGTTAAACATTTTGTCACGAATGAATGGATCGAAATAAAAAAAATATGCGAGCCCGCGCAAATGCAGTTTCACACATACTGCGAATGACTACACGCAACCCATACATTACTCGAGAACATTACGACATACACCGGGCATTCATCCGACCACGATAGTTGCAGACCCAAAATTAAAATATGTTCATTGTGAGCTCATTGTCGCCAAAACTAGGCTGGCAGATCCTATTGTACAATAAATCTATACCAATGGTATCCAACGCACAATGCACACGGGCGGTCTTCTGTGAAAATCGACTTGACATATCCGCTGTCTGTCCGACCTTTAGCACAATCTCAGACTGTTCCATGGTTTAGTTACATTCGTGCGAATGAAGAATATGGGTAATTATTCGGAGCCTGGCATCATTGACAGCAACATGTCACCGTTTCGATTTTTCCGCTTCGGGACAGCATGGTGCCACAATCTTTATAATTGTTTGGGCAATTTCAACTAAGAACCTCCTACGACCTGACACACGATTGTCCATGGGTATTGTAAGTCTAACGTTGATTGAAACAATAAATGTATCCCAATATTGGCACAACACGACGCCTCTCATCGCAATATTTTGGAACCAAAACATATCTTCAAGCTCGTGTCGGAACATTTAAGCACAAGTTTTTATCATTGGTATGGGATGCGAATGGATGCACGAGCAACTGTTACTGCCGACGGCCTGTGCGTATTAAACCGATACAAATGTACATGTACAATATTGTTTAAACGAGAGTTATTCCTTCCCAAAATGATTATATTATTATGTATCACGCAATGCAACATGAACAAATATGGTGTATCAGGAAATATGGAATAATATTATCTGAGATCAAGTAATGACTGTTAATATAAACCCGTCTTATATATGTAAATAAGTAAACTCCTGTTATATATTCAGATATAACAAATATATCAATGGTACAAGACGGCAGAAATTATTAACATGGGGTATGAGATACAGAGTGTGTGATTTGTTTGGGCTGGTGCTTCATCTGTAATCTGAACACGAAGTTTAGAAATCGCCAAACGATATGAATATATGAAGTTGGTATACATTTAGCGAGAGATTTTATTTCGCTCTTGACCTGTTTAAGGCTATTCAAAACGCTTTGTTTCAGCTAGGTATGATTTAATTAATCTAAAAAGAATGTTTGTTTGTCGTTGGACGGCAGATTGGTAATGTGAATGTACATGTAAGCCGTTTATAATGGACATGTTTTGATAACATATATTCCCATATTCCCGGCTTTTTGTATCTTATACAAGTGCTCGTATAGGTATTTCATTATATGTGACTGAGGTTTTAGTATGTCATTTCTAGAAACGGAGTATTCCAGTGAACTACAGGTAAATATATTTTCTGCGCCATTATGTTCGGAAATCGGTTTGTATGCTAGTAGACTACTTGCAACGGTTACAATTGCATTATAGTAGCTATCGTGCCTGTAAATGTAGCATGTCATCGCAAGTCACGTGGTACAACATTACTAACTGGTGTGAAGGAAGCGGCATCCATGTTACTTTCCACGATTATTATGTTGAAGTGATGTGCACAGGCCACGCAAATGGTCATTTACCAGCACGTTCATCAACACCAAATATACACCGTGTAGGTAATGCATGTACACGTGCAGCCACTGACTGTATTTAACTCTGAATTACCTTACAGTTTCAACATTTGATATATAAATAGTTCAAATACCCATACAACGAAATATACCTTGAAAACGTTCAATATACATGTATGAACCAGAAATATAACAAAATACCAAGCATAAAAGCAAAATAACGCATACGAGTACGTATAAATTCAAGATAAATTAACAGTCGTCAGAAAAATATGCAAACTCATTGGGCAAAGACCGATGGGTAACGCAACTTGATTTTTTTCAGAGAAGGGAACATTACCAATAGGCACAACCGGCACCCACCTCTCATATTGCATCAAGCTCGCCGTTGTTTTGTCGAAGTTTCTGTCATTCTTAGAATCATTAAACATGATCAGGGTCCTGTTGGTATACAAACATATCTATATTGAGGGTGTGTGAGTATAAATATGCAAACGTCGAAGCAATCGGTGTTTTGGCATAATCATGGATCAATCTAAGCACCGCTTAACCCTTACTATACGTGCACCGCCTTGTACATGTGCAATCCCAAAATGCACCAACCTCTGTTGCAAAATGCGTGTGTAAAGACCGGGCACATACATAATGCAATGCATACTGCACTACAAATATACTAGTCATGTCTGTATTGTTATTCTGTCATCATATTTTGCAGTGTTCGCGATGAAACGCAGAGCAAGCGAAACATACCACGAGAGAGTTAACTTACAATGCCCATTCTCATTTGGGAGTAATGGATAAATCTTTTCTGAGAGTGGGGATATTATTACTCAATTTCCCGTTCAATGGGACTACGTATAGTATTTACTACCTATCCCGCCCATGTGGCTCGTTTAATGAAGTGAAATCCCATGGGTGCAATTCGGAATCGTGACACGAGAAAGGCTTCTGAATCACTGAATGAAATTAGACTTGTGTGGCACAATATAAAACGCTTCCGAAACTGATCTTTTCCAATCACAGAATACGCAATCACCCGTCGATCTACTTCGTCAGTTATTGTTCCTGTGAAAGTAATAAAACGAACACACAATTGATCAGCCAATAACTGGGAATTGTTTCTACCAATGAATCCATGTTCACGGTTGACCATACAATGAGGGTTGGCCGACCAATTATCGGAAATCCTACATTACGTCTATAAGCCATTGTTCAGCTTCCATGATTAAAACGCTGGTTCATTCAGGCTATTGGTCTCCCACATCGAGGGGTCATACAGTGAGGCGGTCAATAGTCGCGCGACTGTGAAACTTATCAAGTATTGGCAGTTCGCAAATGCAAATTTCATTTATTATTTAGAGAGTACATCCATCTGTTTAAATGTCCATGTTCTTTCGTCTGACATTCAGAATAGTGACTAACTGTGACATAAGCCTTATTTGTGCATCTGATGTTTAAACTTTGCGGCCAATAACTTGGCAAATCTATATTTTCTGTCACCAGTATTGAAAAAAGGCACATTTTGCCACCGACAGTGAGAATCGTGTCTGTCGGTTCGCTTGATATGTGATTCCACAATTTGTCTCTCATAATTATAGGTAACTATCGATTGGCCGATTTGTTGTGCATTCTAAAACATCGCCTGGAAATGGACTTAGATGCAAAGTCGTTTTAGCGTATCAACTCACGTTGGAAAATCTGTACATCGCATTCGATGCGTTGGTTGTTTTGGTAATGTAACCGAACATGTGTTTATAATGGCAATGTATTTAGTACGCTATTTGCATCAAACACTTTGATGAATTAAAACCACTTCTCGGCAGGTGATGGGTATGCGGCATTTACATCATTGAAATCATATAGAGCATGATAGAATTTGCGTAGGGTAAAGGGTATGTACGCCTAGATGCTGATCAATGTGGCTTTCTTCTATATTCAGCTGTGGGTTTCTATGGGGCCGATTTTTCTAGTTTGCTTACTGACTTATTTATTGTTTGTATATTAGTGGCGATAGGGATGAGCTTGATCGCTAAGGCAGATGAAGGTAGGCGCATGCATTGAAGCGTCATCACTGATAATTTAAATTAGCCTTATCCAATTGCAAAACGTTTCCTTCCTTCACATTTACATAGTAGACCTACAAGTAAATTGATCACTGGTATAGGCAAGTTATTTCAAAGAACCAAAGTGGACTCCATGAGACCACGACAAACTAACGCCAATCCAATGGATTATTCCACAGCTGTCATTCAAATAATTTTTATATTTATATTCCACCAATCAGCGACTGAGACAGTAATTTGCTGCATTATAATTTTGATGCATTTTGTTCTCCCTTATTTGGATATCAGCGCATACATTCAGTGTTAATTTGGCTATTTTCAAACAATGTTTTCTTCGTCAAATAATAATGTAGTGAACTTGCGATTTGTGAAATCATATTGGAAATGTTCTGTGACTATAACAGTGACTTTCATTTTTGGGTGGCGCTTTTTAATGTCCTTGTGTTTGTTAGCTAGATCATGACATGAATCTCTACTATGGATTACGCCCATAAAGATCATATACCACTTGGTAGTTGTTGACGTTTTGACAGGGAACCCTATAAAGTCGAATAAATAGCGCCGGGAATATATTTCTTAGTTATTATCTGTTCCTTAATAATGTACTTCACTGTAAGTGGTGAATGTCCCAACTCAAACGTGGATGCTTTTCTCTGACTGTGTGAACCGATGTCGCAATAAACATTGAATTAATAACACAGGATAAATTCCATAATTGTCAACAACGCAAAGCAAAATCGCTCACAAATTCACTTAAATCGTGAAATTTCGAGTTGGGACCTTCACCTACAGTGTGCATTATTAAGGAATAGATAATAACTAAGAAATATATTAACCGCGTTATTTTTTGAAATTTACAAGGTTCCTTGTCAAAAATTCAAAACGTTCCAAGGTTTTGTACTGGTGGAATATGATATATATGGGCGTTAGACAGAGTATAGAGATTCATGACATGATCTGTTTGTAAACCAGCACAAAACATAATAAAATTAATCAAAGTATTTGAGCAGACGACTGTCTCGGCTATGACCCGCCATTTGAAACTGGCTGTGGACTCATCCATGATAAAATGATCAACTTTGTTTAGAGAAGCTCCCCTCGTGGAGACAATGCATCTTTCGCGCCATCGGTTGTTTTGTCAATATATGATTATCATGAAATTGGATCAGCGATGACGCTTCAAGACATAAGTGTCGTATGTCAGGGAACATACATGTATTGGGAACCTTTGTTGCCAGTCCTTGGTCACCGCAGCGTATCTCCTTTTCCTACCTATACATGTATATGTTCTCTTTTTGCGGACTGCACACAATGCTTAAACTTGTAATTGTTCTCTTATTGACGTTATTCCACGATTTTAAAATGAATAATACATTCGTGCGTGTGTGTTGATTTGTATTTGTGTGTCACTGATTTAATGGTTCATCTTGTTACTCTATTTATCTACCATGCTTACCATTTGCTCACTATTTACTCACTTCTTCCATTATTCTTACATGTATTTGAGCGTACACATACGGATTCGAAGTATACACATATGTATAACATTACATACATGTACAGAAATGCCCTAAATAATCGACTCCTTAACCACAGCAGAATTATGGGTAATTTTTCAGGATTTAGTCGGAAATATGGCTTGTTGCCATTCATCGGAAAGCTCTATAATGCTGCTGTGGTTAAGGAATCGATTATTTAGGGCATTACTGTAAGTAAAATAGTTTATCGGATTTTGGTTAATGAGTTATCAATTCTAACTTAAGGATATATGATCATCCTCACACATATTTACTAAATGGCTGCTACCAACGTTTCACAAATTGAATTGTTATTAGAATTGGAGCACCAACAAGGCTTGTTCCTTGTTCGGGTTTTATGTCATCCTTATTAAAATGTTTTGTATGAAATTAGCGGTTGGTACTTTATTTAAGATAACGAATTAACAGGGACATTGCAGTTACTGTTTATGTCTGACCTAAATGGCAATAATTCGATCTGTTGGTGGATGAACATATCCATCAACTCCGATAAAGCTGTAAACAATTCCTGTGTACCCTCATCCTACACCGTCGTTGTTCCAACATCTCCTACTCACGTTCTCCTCACTCCAAACAACCGTAAACGTTCTACTCAACCACGAACTCCCCATGTACCGTCCTCCATATAATTGTTAATGCGTGTATTGCTAGTGACTTCATTTTAATCACAACAAATTACAACCCCCAAATCACTTTTAAATCACACATTTGTCACTTTTCATCGATTTTATATATCCCCGAAATATGGTTGAACTGATATTAAGGTATTTTTTCAGCCACAATAATGGGCATCTTCAATGAACGATGTTCTAACAAATGACACATATAGAAAGAAAGATTCGTTGGTGTGATCCTGATTTTCTTTCTGATACAGTAACGAATGCGTTCTGAAAAAAATCGAGACAAACCTGTATCTGGTCCGTATTGTTTCGACCCTCCCCAAAACGCATATAATTACTACTACTTTTAATACATTATGTTGGTTTAAATGGGGTTACGTGACCGAATATCACCCCATAATTTGTTATGTGTACATGATAATTTACCGGGTCCATCATATACTGATATAACGATTACATCATCGTCTTCCTGACGCTAATTATCCGTTCAGTTATAGAAGGATGTACTGGAACGGTATACTATTCATCTGGATCGTGTTTGTGAAATATAAGCAGACGATACACAAACTAACAGTTAATACAATAAATAAATAGATTCGTGTTCGTTGGTGGGATATTTTCAGATGATGAATTCAACAAACTTGTGTTATGGCCGTTTTGTTAAAAATATTATCTGAACATTTCCTGAGGGAACTACTCAACGACCGTATTAAACATTCAGTTAAGTTTATCGCCTTTCGATTACCACCCGATTCAAATACCTGTTAGTTGGTGTCCGTTGTGATTTACATCGTACACACTATCATGTGAACACAAGTCGCTTCTGAAATGTGTTGTTCATGCGCACGTTTTGTTACGTCTTAAATCCATTTATGCACTTCCTTTATCGGCTCATTTTGTTTGTGAATAATGCACCAAATATACCACCCTTTACACCTTCTGAGCGATTCTTTTCTCAAGTACATGTATTTGATATTACCCCAAATAAGGAGCATTTCCCTGATATAAAAATACATTGATCCTCACCTTATTGCATGCAGAATCATCGATGAATCGCGCAAGGAAATCAAATGATATCGCGACAAGATCAGAATTGGATTAATACTAATTTTTCTTAAGTCACCATCGTGACGTGTTCTTGTCTCTAGTCATCGATCGTATATCCTATAAATATGGTTGAACTGATATTAATGTATGTTCTCAACCATAATGCTGGGCACCTTCGATGGTTGTTGTCCACGGCATCCTATTGCATTCTGAGTACATGTCTTTGTTTCGCATGGTCTAGGACATACGCACTAACGTTTCAACAGCTAAACTTTCTGTTCTTTTAAACTTCCGAGACAAACGAGTTTTTGTCAATAACCAATCATTATTAGTTTTTCTCGTCACTTAATGCTTAAAACGTATTGCTGGAGACGTTTGCACCCATACATAATTTTTGAGCACATCGTCCATGAGTATGTCTTCCATGAACACCATCTGTTCAGGGGCGTGGCGACAGGGGATTTGATAGTGTCTAACACCCCCCCCCCCCCAAACTTTGATAAAAATGTTTAACAGTTGGAGAGTTCATGCCTGACACAACATTAGTTGGAAAGTTTACACGACATAAGGTTGAAATTGTTCTCGTTGTTTGGTTACCAACCTGTAACTAGTGGGGAATTTGTAGTTTTTGGACCAACATTAGTACATTTTTCTACTTTTGGTAGAAATGGCCGTCAGTTGTAAATTTGCAATCCTAAGGGAGTGGCAGGTTGGAAATTTCCAACAGATGCAACACTTGAGGCACCAGTTGGATAGTTTCAACTCAGTCGGGGGGGGGGGGTACAAATGAAATATATTCTGCTACCATCGGAGTTGGGGATACAGTTGGAATTTTTAACGTGGATACCATCCCCCACGCGAATTGAGTCTCAACCATAGCGGTATATTTGTAAGTTCCAGGGCTTTCTTCAAGCGTCGCATGGGTATATTATTCGTGACGACTTGAGCGAGTTGGGTCTCAACCATATTGGTATATTTCTAAGTGCCATGGTTTTCACCAAGCGTCGCTTGTGTATATTGTATATAAGTCCGTGCTCAGTAACAATCATGCCGATGGTATTTTATATATACAAAATTATGTAGTGAATATGTAACAAAACTATGCAACCCAGATATCACATATGCATCAACATATGTTGGAAATCCTAGGAACTCTGGTATGATGGAATATATCAAAAGTCGAAACATCGGGTGTGTGTGCAACATGCTCGCATCGCTGCCGACTGCTCACTTCTATATTTAAGGAATAATCCAGATATCTCTGAACAGTACTGTATAATCACACTGAGAGCGAAGCATTTTATATATACATTCGTGACCGACAGCAATGCATTTACACTTTGCGGATCATATATTAAATGAAAAGTAGTCTTCACAATTACATGTACATGGTCACACCAGTGACACTATTAGTCTGATTTTTTTAAGTTGGACAATATCGTTGAATATTGGCATTATTAATATTGACATCGTGTATACATTAATAAATAACTTAATTAATTAATTAATTGACTTGCAAAAATCCAAACTTCTCACGCTCGTCGTCCACTTTGGCCTAGATATAATGTTCATGTTTAAACACATTCTATTTTTAAACTAATGGCGAAATATTATAGATAATTAATTGGATGACAAGTTTACTACATGTATATCAAGAGTGTGTGCTAAGCAAAACACTCAACACAGTGGGGACTTTTTGTAAAATGATTCGCCGTGACCCACTCAACACAGAACGCGTGAGTGGCTTGTTGTAATCAACATGCATTGTGGTGACAGAAACCTCACTTTATACCTGTACCACCGTGAACCACAGCAACACACCATTGATCGAAGGTACTCACCACGAATCTCACCTTACAAATTAATACATAATTCTGTCTGCTATTGTGACAAGTTGGAGCAATGTAATAATATACAGCACATGTTTCAAATAATAAACTACATAACCATGTATTAAAATATTCTGAGCAGTTGTCACTTTAATCACTAACTCGCGGCCATATTGGATCCATCCAGCCCCGTTCCGTTGTTTTAGTGCTACAGGTCAAAGATCTGGAGTAGCATTTCCATATATGGAGCTTTTGAATATTCATGATTTCCATATCTTGAAATGCTACTCCAGAACTTTGACATGTGACTGCATTGTGGCACTAAAAGCACGTAACGGGGCTGGATGGATGGATCCAATATGGACGCGACACAGTGACAAGGCGTATTATATGTGGTTCGGTGGTGATTCTTGGTGAGCCCTGGTCAGTTTCCATGATTTCTGTTGATTCATCTTAATCCGCTCCACGCACAGAGGATCATCGCTATAAAAAACACCGAAAAATCCATAATGGACTTAGTGGTGTCCCCACGACGTTGAGTGCTTTGCTTATCGCACATTATTTGCATACCGTAGGTGTATTACGGAACTGATTGCGAGCTTATATTTGCAGGGCATCCATCAGAACACGTGAAGCTGAATGTGAAGAGCAACATGCCGGCGGGGGATACTGAGTCAGATGGAGAGAAAGATAGCTTAGCCTCGCTCTGAGAACGCCCGTTGAATTGTGGGCTTGCTCCGGTAATTCTTGAGGTCACAAAGGAGCCACGGTCGTGGAGACTGTAAAGCGACAGTGTTCTCCGACAGTTGATATTCCCGACCGTAGCAGAGCTGATAGATGTATACTGTACATGACGCTTGCTGGTGCGCGACAAGAAACAAACAGGCGACGTGGCCTGCAAACCGGGCCGCTACATCGGCCTCACCACACACTCGCGCCTGGTCAATTGGTCCTGCTAATATGATATGATATTGGTGGTTCCTGCTGAACTGATATGATGCTGGTATGGCAAACTGATGCTGTTAAGAATAAGTACAGTCATTTTTATAAAGTCGTCTGTTTGGCGACGTTCGAATAATCTGAACATATCTAGGAAAAGTCATTAATGTGTATCAAACATTCAAAAACATATGTCGCAAAATATTTGAATACTGGTTGTATTAGTTGTTGCAAATTGACTATAATTAATATGGCTATCCACAACCATTATTAAATTTGTTCTAAAAATATATATGTTTATGAATTTGTCATACATACCTTACTTTTTTTTCTGAAATCGCACGGATTAGCCAAACACCGTGAAAATGACAAACTTTAGAACAAATAACGGTACTTTTTCTTAACATTATAAGTTTGCTCTAACATCATCATGGCAATTCAGCAGCACCATTGCACATTAGCAGGATAAATTGTCCAGGTGTGACACTGCTGTGCAAGCTCCTCACATTACGTGGCACTGTTAGTGTGCACATCGGGAGTGATGATTTATCATACTCTTTAAAAGGTCGACGGCATTCTTATCAGGTTTACGTCTCTGAAGTTTTGATTATTTTGGGGATTCCCTTCATTCCATTGGTCATGTCTCAAACTGGACAATGTTTCATTTGTTATTGACGTAACAGCTCATTTGTTGTTGACGTAACATCACATGTCGGAATCCGGTCTCTTTAAAAAAAACACTTGTCGAAACACGACACCTTTTATAATACAGAATACCGACGATGTTTTTAAGAAATGACTTGAAGATCGATTGAGGTCTTGAATTTTTGGAAACATGGCACGGATAGGAACGTAAATATGACATAATTATTGTTGGCTTTTAACGAGAGTGGTGGTTTCTCAGTGAGCGGTTGAGTGCAAATCAAGTCTAGTAGGTACATTAGATAACCTCCGTACTGTGTTTGCCACATATACAATTGCAGTGGTTGGGTAACAATTTGGAAATTACCAGATCTGGTATGAATATTCATAACTTTAACATGAGTCGTTTATCTGTTAACAGAAGAGCATAGACCTCAGTCTGTTCAAAGCTGGTCAATTGAGCTATTGTTTTGCGACGGTAAGCATTGATTTAGAGATTACAGTACATGTCTATGAGAGTCAATCAAGCAGTCAAAACAGTAAACCCCCCCCCCCCCTCCGGTGCATATCGGCAGGTCGGGATAAACATTGATTTGAGAGTATTGGATTAATTCTGTCTTTCTGAATTCTCCAATGAAGGTGTAAAAGTACATATTTTGGATCGTCCATTATGCATCTGGAGGGATGTTAACCCTTTACCCAACAAACCGGCCAAAAAAGGCCAAATAAAGCTGCAACAGCCTAAATTGTCTTGGGTCTGTCTCAATAAAACCATACAAATATCATTTGAACCGGCTCATTGACCACATTGTGATGGTTACAGTTATGCCCTGTGCCAATGCATTCTCTTATATATGCGAGTCGACCATAGGTCGCCTCGCATATATAAGAGAATGCATTGGCCTAAACAAAATCTTTTTTTAACACTTTTTACCATTTTTTCTTACATTCGTTAACAATTTTATAATTTTTAATGTGTTAAGCCAATGCATTCTCTTATATATGCGAGGCGACCTATGGTCGACTCGCATATATAAGAGAATGCATTGGCACAGGGCCGCTCTGTTGGGTAAAGGGTTAAGCAAACATAAGAAGACGACAGACAATACAAATGCATTGGCGGGAAATGTTCAGATAGTAAGTTAAAAAACGACCTTTGGCCATAAAATTGTGTTGAACTTTTTGTCTGAACTACTCGTGAATGAGTATTTCGCAAACAATGGGTTAACTTCGTATACATGGTAGGTGTTATGTGTTTGGACTTGGAACAATATGTACATGTATATTTCAGTATAGGGAACATGTACCGTGTCTAGAGGTCAGCGCTCAGACAACATACTTTGATAAATGTTGCCAACGCAGTACAGTCGGTTTGGAGAATGTGCATTTAAACAAAACATCAATCCGATTATAACCACCAATGAATATTATAATATCCAACCCTCTATTATATTATACACATGACGTACTGTAATGCCCTAAATAATCGACTCCTTAACCACAGCAGAATTATGGGTAATCTTTCAGGATTTAGTCTCGGAAATGAAGCTCCAAAACGTAGGTACATCAAGCTATTGCAACTAAATAAACAAATAAATGCGACTTAATGATGTCGGATAATAGACATTGTCGGGTACGTTTAAGTTTGTTTGATGTGCAACGGTATTTGCTTCCACGGTTCTGCTAACGTCATCATTGAACATAACATTACGCCTCATCTACATGTAACATTTGGATGCCTGGGAGTTGTGACAGTGTATGAGCATATCTGTAATATATAGCCGATTCACTGTGTATATATTTTTGTGACAAAATCTAAATTTTATTTATAAACAGTTCCGTTATATTACGAAAGCAAGCGTTTAACTGGTCGTTATCTCGTGGTGTTAGGCTAAACGTCACATATATGTTTCCAAAACAGGCACCCAGGTTCGCCGAAACTCGTACAAAAGACACCCAGGTTGAAACAAGTCTCGTCTGGTTGGTGTGTTTTTATGTTTATCCGTTGTTAGTATGAGATACATTGTATATCAATTCAAATGTTACGATTCAGCCTGTTTTGGGAACCTGGGTGACTTTTTGCCCAAAAGGATGGGTTCTTGACCAATTCAGCCATGCTAGCGCATGTTAGAAGAGACTGGCGTAGGACACATTTATTCAACCAGTGCCATATGTTACTTTTTAGTTCTGTGATAAGTCTTTATTGAACCTGCATGTACAACGGAAATAACATATTTTCTTTATGAGCATGTGTTCAAGCTAACAGGCTGGACAGGTAAGGAAAGTGACACTAGATCGGTCATGTTACTATGTTTTCAGATATTTGGAGCTTTCTATCAGGAACCAGTCTATTCAACAAGAGACATTGAGTGGGCGCAAATGAACAGACATGAGAGTAGCAAAACAATGCCAGACGACAGCTAGACAGCTAGTTTTATTATATGATCATAAAGTTTCTTCTAAAAGTCCCATAATAAATCACACGGAAAAGAAGTAAATTAATCACGATATATACTGGATTCTGCTATAAATAGGCAAAACGGGTAATAACAAGTCATGCGACGTCATGAGTTATTAATATGAATTGTAAATTCCTGTGTTTTTTTTCCAATGATACGTATCTACAGTGTTTTGCATTTGATGGATCCATGCACATATATAAACGGGGTGATGTGTATCAGGCCTAATATGGCTTGATAACATTGGTAGATCATATAATAAAACACTTATTGCATTGTTTCGAGGTTGACATGATGATTTATCGACCCTTGGAAGTTAATATTCACCTCGGCCTACGGCCTCGATGAATATTAACTTCCTCGGGTTGATAAATCCCTCATGTGAACCACGAAACAATGCAATAAATGTATAGTATCAACTTTGAGACCACAATCATTCATTAAAAGTACTTTTACTTCGATGAACTAGAAATTTAGATAGCTGTTTTCGAATTTCGCGCGATAGACTGGTCCTTGACTTTGTTCACCGAAAAGTTGAAAACGTAGTAACCTGACCCTTTCTGTGAGAGTGACAGGGTGAGATACTAGGAACCGTTTTCGGTACTGCTCAGATGGCTGATTTCAACATAGGTGGTCATATCAATTCTTTCAGACAATTTCTCTTCCAGCAGTGAAGCTACATGTACGTCCTCAAACTCATAATTAATTAACAAACTATAGCACGTTTCTTGTCAGTCTCTTTAAGAAGCCGACACAATTTTTTTAAAGTCTCTGAATATCTCATTGATAATGAATTGATGGGATTCCCTCCATTTCATTGGAGAGTGACGCAGCATGCGCGTGATTTCATTGGTTTATGGCATAATAGATCACTTCACAGATCAGAGGTCATTGACGTGTTGACAAGTTTCCCACGCATTGTCAAACTCAACTATTGTTGGAAGACTAAATACAGGCGATATATTATAACTCGTTTGACTCATTCCAATATAGGAGACATCATCTTAGAGTTTTTATCAGTCAACGATTTATGACTGATTATTCTTTCGCGTCTTGTATTTATAACTATTTATAAATACTACGATTCTTACAAAACATTTACTACGCCAGGAATTCACTCCATATTTGGAAACGGTTTATTAAAATGGACACATCTAGAGACGTACATGTACATCCGATAGCAGTTCGTCGGCTTTTTAAAGTGACTGATCAAATGCCTAACGAACTGGCCACAAACTGATGTATGTCTTTCTCATGACCCAAAGAAACTGATGGTAATGACTCTACCTAAAACCCATTCAATTATCGGATAAGAAATTGCT
The DNA here is from genome assembly GCA_032622095.1 of Siphonodentalium dalli. Taxonomy (NCBI): domain Eukaryota; kingdom Metazoa; phylum Mollusca; class Scaphopoda; order Gadilida; family Siphonodentaliidae; genus Siphonodentalium; species Siphonodentalium dalli. The sequence continues at coordinate 209,549,940 of CP136061.1, forward strand.
CAGAGTCTGGCTGACCCCTGGCATATAACCGGCGTACACCTCCACTTCACGGAAGATCCCCTGAGACCACAATTAATTGACACGAAATTGTGATATACGTTCGGCCGCATGTTAATTCCGCGATTGGACAACACCGTAGCCAAATTGGTCGTTGTTGGGACCAATGAGGAAAATTGTTTTTGAAAATGTCATCCCCGTAGCTTAGTTGTATGCACTCTAGATTGATTGACGACTTGAGTTATACCTTCTGTTCGGGTGAATGTACCAGTCAATAGCATGACATTGCCGGCTATGTTGGTCGGGAAAGACTGCATCAGGTCTGGCAAAATAAATTAAACTATTGTGGTTGAGTATGGCTATACCAAATTACGATTTTGTCTGATTTTGAGACAACTATTTGAGTGGCGTATCTTGATGCATAACCACACTTAACTGTGCGCAATAGCGAAGAAAATTGACAGGCTCCAGATAAAGTATGTGTTGCGACTCATGCAACATGTTGCGCATGACTACAATAATGCCCTAAATAATCGACTTCTTAACCACAGCAGAATTGTGGGTAATTTTTCATGATTTAGTCGTAAATATGGCTTGTTGCCATTCATCGGAAAGCTCTCACTGTCAGGGGGAGTCTGGAAAAAAATTGCACATATAGGGCCCAAAAACAAAAATTCCGACCCGAGGGACCCACCACCCCATTTGTGCAAAAAAAATATTTTGTTCCTCCAAAAATTTTGGGACCCACCCCCCCTTTCTCATGTTTTTATCCAAATTTCAGAGTTTTTTTTTAGCCGTTCTTCAATAACTGTTAACTGCCTTTCAATCCCATTCCACTATTCTTTTTTGGTGCAAACTCTGTGTACCATTAAGACTCAAGCAATAACATGCTTAATTGGTAAACACAGATAAGAAAAACGAAAAATAAACTGTATTTCCAGGTGTTTCCTGGTGTTTTCAGTATCTAACAATAATAATAAAGCATTGTGTAGGTACACTATATGTCACAAATTGCCCTAGACCCCATTATAGCCTTAATATATCGAGTGCGTTGTGTCTGACAGAGAACACTGGCCAGTGTAAATAGTGGTAAACAGCTCATGGGGTTCCACAATTTTTGTGCATGACCAAAGAACTCTTTAGTCTTATCCACCGAGGTGGGGTGGGGGAGGGGAATTGTTTTGGTTAGGTATATACCTAGATATATGGTTATTATACCCCCGTTATTAGTCGGCGGGTATATAGTTGACGTCTCGAGCCATCCGTGCGTCCGTCCGTACAAACATTTTGCATTATAACTCAAGAGTAGGTTGTCATATTTTGATGCCCTATCGCATGGTGACGGATCAGAAATGGGGAACGAATATGCATAATATCACGGGTTGTGACCGTCAATGCCTACCAGAGTTACGGGCCCTGTTCGACTTTATGAAATTCAGTCAGTACAAAGTTTTTGCAATATAAGTTAAGTGTCGGTTGTCAAATTTTGATGTGGTTTGGTATGGTGATAGACCAGAATGATAGGGGAAGGATGTATGCACATATTACTGCATATCACAGGTTTCGCCTATCAATGCATACCAGAGTTACCGGCCTTGTTCCATCCGTAAACACGTTTTGCATTATTATAACTCAACCATGGGTTAAGTTTCCTGAACGCTATTACGGTGGTCCACTGTGAAATGGGCCGGGATCCTGTGAAATCCAGAATGTTGCTAAATCTGAGGCTAAAGAGTCACTATAGCTGCATATATAGCCCTATACCAACAAGCATGGTACTAACATGCTTTCAAACAACATTACATTGTCAGTACTTGTAAATTGTTTGAAAAAAAACATTTTGGAAAAAATTTACACAAGCACGATTTTTTCGGCCTCTTGAACACCCACCCACCCCGGCCCTATATACGGAATTTGTTTGCAGACTCCCCCCTGACAATGTATCCATAATTCTGCTGTGGTTAAGGAGTAGATTATTTAGGGCATTACTGTACTTTAACTCAAATGACATAATATGCCTTTCCAATTGGCAGATGGCGTCACGACAGTCCGTTCATGCGAATCTTCAGATCAAATGAATGATAGTAACACTCCTTAGATGTCTTCATGAAATAAAAGCATGACTCATTTCATTCTCAAATGATTTAATTACGGAAAACGATTGTACAGAACTACATGTACCATCAACTATATTCGTATTGTCTGATTTGGGTTTTGCCTCTTGTATTGACCTTGTTAAAGAGAACTAGCCATATTTAACTATAATAGCTAAATGTTTTATAATAGTTGGATTCATGATGTGCCAGACTTGTGTATATGAGTTCAGTTTCACATGGAAACTACGCAGCTGCACGTGTATATAACTGCCCCATGGTAATCAACTATCAAACCTGATAACCAAAATCAGATTACCACAATATTTGTAGAAAATGCTTTCGTGAATAGAATCGGCTTCTCCATAGCTACTGTGAACATATATGGTACGGACGTTGCGCACGAAGTCGCCGGGGCAGCGTTATTAATAGTAACGCAATCGGCTTGAATGGGGACACATGCATTTATTTTTATGACGTCATAAGAGCATCATATTTCGCTGGAATCTAAAAAGGCTATGCAGTCAGGATATTTGACACACATTCCGCATAATGAACTACTACTGATAATAATTACAAATTACAAATAATTACAAATTACGTAGTTGCAATTACGGTTTCGAGTTTTCAACTAATAAATACATCATACAGGGATAATAATTTCGGGATCGTTTCTCTTATCCTCAGTGTGGGAGTTGACTCTGAGATTGTGTCTTTAAATTGTATGAGCCATTTGGCTTTCATTTCTATCTCTTCAAGGGGGCTATAAAAGCATTCGTCGCTGTGAAACATAAGACTCATATGAACAAGTCTCAGTTTAGTGTGCCTGTCATTTGCAGAATGAGGTCCCCGTAGGGTGAATTTAGTGACGCTATCCCGCACAGCGGGCTAGCATAACCAAATTCACCCTCGGGTACCTCATCCTGCATGGCCTCATCTGCTATTGGAGACATAGACTTAGTTTGAAGTTCCCAAATGGTAAATATTGTGATGTACAACCATTGGGAACCTCGATTACGCAATGTATCGAGGATATAGAGAAACTAAACTAAAAAAGAAATAAAATCTACGTGAAGAAGAATTTTGTTAATAAAGAAACTGTCCGGAGAAGATGAGGCCTAAGCAGAATGAGGTCCCCAGAGGGTAATTTAGTTATTCTAGCCCGCTATGCGGGAGAGCGTCACTAAATTCACACTCCGGTGACCTCATTCTGCAAATGACAGGCACACTGAACTCAGACTTGTATGTTAAACAAAGAGCCAAACGTGACGAGCGGACTCGTAGTCGTCAATTCAGCGAAAAGTGATTTTTAACTCTTATCAGAAGTAGTTCATTGTGCGAATGTTGTCTATATATACTGGGACACGACATGCTATTCTACGATATGAACGCGAAGAAAGTCATGGTGGCCATGTGGTGCACATGTATATAAATTCATATTTTGGAGCTCCCTCTTTCTGGTGATGTATTAGTGTGAACATAGTTTAGTGCACGGTAAATACAGCAAAGGGATTGGGACGCAAGATTGTTCAAATTACACAAGGTCTCGCTTCCCACATAATTGTCACACAAGATTAACATTAAATGCATATCACACATATCTATATGAGATCGATACATATATGTGAAATAATCTTGGTTTACAATATTTTCGCACATGATTCACCACTGGCGTTTTGTGCGAATTTTGATGCATTGGTCGGTTTCAAACAGTATACCTAAACCTATATAGAAAACACAACGCTATTTTAATATACTTAGTAGAGTTATTTCGTGCAACATATCATACTTTCGCAAAACAGCACAGGTCACGACATTCCCGGGGCTCAACAATATTTCAATTCCATACATATATATACATAATTATATACATTTTGTTCAGGTATCGCAATCATACTCCATTAACGTCAAACAAGGTTGTGCTATACGTATGTCATCCCATCCATGTAGTTCGTTACTCAATTTCATATACTGTTGTATGAGAGTTATATACTGTTGTATGGGAGTTGCAATTATTATGTTGATGCCTAGATATTATTATTATTATTATTTATTGTATCACAACTGGCCACGTGTATATATTCACTGTATCATTTCTATTGTTGAACTGAATAGTGAAAAATGAAAAAAAAAAAAAACTTCTTTGAAATATCTTTGTTCTTCCCCTTAATGCTTCCCATTTACCGGATGCCCAAAATCAAGGTCACAGAAGATGCCTCTTGCGCACACCTTTCATCCATTGGATATTTACATACACATTGCACGTTTTCAGGCATGTATGTGTACAAAACTGACAATCGAGGGGTGGGGTATGCGGGGTACACTCTGATTAAATGGTCCTGCTATCATACTGGTGGGTACTGTTAAACATAGAAAGTTGAATAGATGTGATAGGTATGGCAAACTGATGCTGATAACAACATGTTCTGTTATTTTTGGAAAGATGTCAATTTGATTAATATGAACGAATGGGGGAAATTATGTTTATAGAACGTTCAAAAACATATATCGTAAAGTATCTAAAGCCACATGGCGGTTTGCGCTCCAAAATACACATAATATTATTCGCTATTGAATTTTTCATAGTATTGAAATAGGTCGATAAATATCGGAACAACCTTTCTACGAGCATTATGTAACGCACAAAAGACGCATTGAAGTAATGAAAAATACAACTGTGAATACCGTGTTTGGGGGTCCCAAACACAAAACGGCCATTAACTCGACATGGAACAGACAAGAGCGTTCCGTGGTAGTCTATTCCTGATATGGTAGCAACGAAGAGCGTTTTTCTGACTTCTGGCGAAAAGTTGTAAACTGATGAAAAATGGCTGCGACCTTGTCAATTGTTTTTCATATTTATTTATCGACCTATCATATCGGTCGCTCCAAATTATGTAGTAAACATCTGGAGGTTCGAATGTGTCATGTTCGTTTAAATGATCACACTTATAGTTGTTGGAAACTGGCCATAATCGTCAATAAAGTAGACTTTATTGATTGTTCATTCAATTAAAACGGACATGGATCGTTCGAGCTTCCAAATTGTGTCTACGTAACATGGATGGAGGTATAAGATAGGTTTACCATTTGATATGCTCTGAAAAATACTTTCCATGGTCACGGCCAATTTCCAGCTATTTTCAATTATGCGCGCTGAAGTGAAACAAACGCTCTTTATTCTATCATATCGGGAATAGATTAACACGGAACGCTCTTTAACGTTCAATACCTTGCACATAGTTATTCTATTTTTGAGCGTATATATAATTCATGCGGTCTGTTACTCGATATTTCTATATTTGATTGTATCGACCTAATTTATATGTATTCCTTTTTCATAATTACGTAGACGTTGGATCATGCTGACGGAGAACGTATTGAACAAACCACACCTGGAATGTACTTCTTTGTAAATACGTGTTCCTTAATCTATTTCACAATAGGGTGGCCCCAGCTCGAGACTGCGTGATTTTGTTTACGTGTGTGAGTCGATGTCGCAATAAACAATGAACTGTCTTTGTGGATTATTTCGATGATTATATGTGACAAAGTCACAAACTTCGTGAAATCTCGAGCTGGGACCTTTATCTACTGTGAAATACGTTATTAAGGAACATGTATTACTATAAAGTTATTATACAATGTTGTGTACAGTTTGTGTTTTTCTTGTTCGAGACCAGGTTCTGGTGAAAAGTCATATTGGACGAGATACCCAGTGTCGAGTCCAATATGACTTTTCACCACAACCTGGACGAGTACAAGAACAACTCATACTGTACACAACATTGTATAATGACATTTTTATTATACATCTATGTTTATCCATATTTTGGGAATAAAACTTTAGTGGTTACTTTTGGTATTTGTCGGCACTTAATTCTCTATAAAAGCCTGTATTTGATAATCAGAAATCATAATTTGGAACAGTAAACACGGAAATGAAAAAAAAAACTCAAATGCGGAAGTGAAAAGTCTACTCAATCCACTTTCACCGATTCATTTCGCAATAGAGTTAATTCATGACGTCACAGTGTCCCGATAAAAAAAAGTCATATTGCACACTTGGAGTCCAATATGACATTCGGGAGTCCAATATGAATTTTTCCCGGATTATCACGTGGCGGCTTTTGCCCAATCAGAAACAGTGTTAGTTAAGGGGTTAAGAACTATATTACCTGCACGGTTTTTTCAATGTTATAAACTTCCCTGGCATAAAATCAACAAGTTCCTAGGTTTTGAACTGGTGGAGTATGATCACTTAGGCGTATAGCAAGACTAGAGATTCAAATGAGCCATGGCCCTTTACAGTGGGGTCAATAACATCCTCTGCTTCACCCTTTGTATTATAAAAATGTATCCATGTCCCCTGGAAATCTACTTTAATTTATACTTACAATTGGTGTCTAGAGTAAGACACGTACAATATTTCACAAGTCGCATTCAGACTAATGAACATTTCCCCAGCGAACAACATAAGATCGTTTTAATCTGGAGCTATACATTTTCTGAAACAGGAGGTCTGAAATACATCTTTAACCGTTCTAAACTGATATCTGATCAGTACTACCATCTCTTTACTATATGTACTATCTATTCATGAGAGCAAATCAACACGGATAGAGTATAAGTTACACCACGTGTACTCCAGTCCGCTGTGACCATATCACATTTTTAATTTCATCATACATTGTACCAATTAAGTGTATAGTTCAGGCACAATAAATATCTCACTATACTGCGCACAGAAACCTCCGATACTCTGTAAGCAACTGTATTAATTCAATTGTCCAGATATACAGTCACGAGCTTCCCCTGAGTTATAGCCCAACCAACATCATAGTTAACCCTTTACCCAACAAACCGGCCAAAACCGGCCAAATAAAGCTTCAACAGCCTAAAATATCTTCGGTCTGTCTCAATAGAACCATACAAATATGCCCTGTGCCAATGCATTCTCTTATATATGCGAGTCGACCATAGGTCGCCACGCATATATAAGAGAATGCATTGGCCTAAAAAAAATCCTTTTTTTAACACTTTTTACCATTTTTTCTTATATTCTTTAACAATTTTATAATTTTTAATGTGTTAAGCCAATGCATTCTCTTATATATGCGAGGCGACCTATGGTCGACTCGCATATATAAGAGAATGCATTGGCACAGGGCCCTTCTGTTGGGTAAAGGGTTAAATGCACAGGACTCGTCAACAGCATAACATCATAACCGCAATGGACCACTTGGCCAGTGATTGTTTTTGGACAGGGAACCAGTATAATGGAACTTAAAAGTCAAACGGGTTGGATAACGACTCGACAGTGTCACGTATTTGGGATGGGAGAACTAGTGGCGCTTGATAAGATGTCAAAGAGATTGCCTGCCTACCTCGTGATTTCGGATTAACCTCATTGGATTGGACACATTTCCGTCATATCGCGGGGTTCACGGGGACGACATTTAACGATGGCTTGCATTACCAATAACATTGTACGGTGATTTAGTGCTCAGAGTCGATAATTTCAATTCCTTCTTAATTAACTTCTCCATCTGTTTTCCGCCTATCGACCGATGGCTTAAACAAAAATTCATTACATAGGCACATTATTGGAATGATACCATTTGTCTCGCATGGATTGTATTGGTGTATGAAGAATCTTTCCTCTCTTTATTTTTCCTCGTGTTCTTATCTCATCGTCTTGAATTAAGAAGTGACTGTAGTGAGTGTGTGTTTTTATTGAGCGATACGGTGCTGTTGTCGTTGGACCACATTATATCCCTCAATAAAATATGTCCCAACGACAGTATTCCCGAATATAACACATACTATACACAACATTCATTTATTATATGTATATATAGTTTGATGATTTATTCCCATGAAACATGTTGTTTATCTCATCGTCTTGAATTAAGAAATGAATGGATGTAGTGGGTGTGTTTTATTGAGTGATACGGCGCGCTGTTGTCGTTGCGGCCAATTGTGTGTCCCTCAATAAAACTGTGTGCTCCAACGAATTGTTTACAAAATATGCCGAGAATTTGAGAGAGCACACACTGCAAGTCATCCCAATATAAGCACTTAGCAACGAGCACGTGATCGATATAAATAACATGATTTAGAATTCCAGATGCAATTTCAATTGAACTCGTATAAGCACGCCCAAATATTAGGTAGTGTAACGAACGAACGAACGAACGAATAACACAGACGGGCCATGTAAATATTTCATTTTGATTTTACTTGATGATATTAAATATTGATTGATTGTTTTGAATGAATTATGCTTTGACTCGTCATAGTCATGACTCAAATTTGTATACGCCCGTTTGAGAAAAAAAACGGTCGTATTATGTAAATGGGATGTCCGTCTAGTCGTCCGTTGTCCGTCCGTCCGCTTTTGGTTTCCGGATGATAACTTTATATTGAATCGAGTGAACTGAACCAAATTTGGTATGTTAGTTTACCACACCCAAATACAGATCAAGTTCGAATATGGGTTTCGTCCGACGATTTTGACTGAGTTGTGCCCCTTTTTCCACTTATATTTTACCTGATATGCGGTTTCCAGATGATAACTTTAGATTGAATCGAGTGAACTGAACCAAATATCAAGTTCAAACATGGGTTCTGTCTACATGTCCCACTCTACTCCAGAAACGGGCGTATTATGCCACGCCGCGACGGCGTGCTCTTGTTCCATGTTCCGATGATCAAGGTATGTCGATAAATACAGAAAATACTAAAATAAAGGAATTATATACTCGGAAATGACGTACTGAACTCGTGGAAATTTATCATACATGTATACATTTTAAATGGATTCTAGACCTTCGAATTAGGTTCATATGAAACAACATAAACGTTTGTAAAACAACCACCATCAGTAAGTGCACGAACATATAGATTGAGGTTGTTCATATTTTCATTTGTAATAACTCTCCAACAGTGAGATTTCGCATGTCAAACCCATTGCTATCTGTAAACGTTACTGTTAATTTTAACACGTTTTTATCCCACCATATACAATATAGATTACACAAATTATATATTATAAATACTGATAGGTCTGTTGGTACACAAGATCGGAACACAGGCTGCACTGATGACATTATTCAACTGCTAATACATAATAATAAATAATGTATAGCATTTTTAAAGCACCTTATCCCATGAGGTACAAAGCGCTCAATGATACAACAAATGACAGAGCTCAACACATTCAAACATATGCACATGTACACACAAACAATAACTACAATGAAATAAATCACACATGCACATGTACACACACAAATAACTACACTGAAAGAAATCAAAACAATTAATATAAAAATGAGGATGAAGGCTGAGTATATTGGGTAATAGTGGCTGTCGGTGTGACTGTCATCTCACAACAGTCTCGTTCAAAAGCCGACGGAAATCCTAACAGATTTTCGTCTCTAGATCTGGGATTCACTTTTCATTTTCTGAGACGATGCGGCTTTCACAAGATAACGAAATAAATCGTTTCCAAATAAGGAGTGCATGTCTGGCGTAGTAAACGTTTGTGAGAATCGTACATGTAGTATTAAGAAGTAATTATAAAAAAAACAAAATGTGAAACAATAATAAGTAATAAATATCGTTGACTGCCAAAAAGTCTAAGATGAAGTCTGCTAGGTTGTGCTGAGTATAATGCATTATGAATGTGTCGCCTGTTTTCTTCATTATAACATTTCTTGTATTTCGCTAGCGTGCGAAAATTGTCAAAATGTCATTGACCTCCGATCTCTCCACTTAAATTTAACCACTCACGAAGCAGGGTTTGTCATTGGGATCGGCTTTTTCATAGAAATTGGATTCTGCACTTGAAGTGATCTGCTCTGTGCCATAACCAACGGAATGGAGGGAAGCCCATCAATACAGAAATGAACAGTAAACGAAAGATTAAGAGACGTAAATCTATTAGGATTTCTTTCGGCTTCATCATTTCACAGTCCTTCTAAATGTTAAAGAGACTGGACTCGCAGTATATATGTGGTAAAAGACATGTGAGAAATATGTCTGTCCAAGAGATAAAAGATTGTACTGACTCGAACATGCGCATATTCAGATTTATTACACGACCCTACCATTAATCCATTCAATAACCCATTCTAAAAATTGTGATATGCAACGTTCCTTCATAACAGGATAGTGTACCATGTGACATTTTGACTTCCGGTTTGTCGTCTGTTTACATTCCATACGCTACGTTTCAAAAATACTATGGCCTCCGATGTGTATCCAACAAAATGTAATGAATGAAGAGTTTGAAAAGTTATTTCAGTATGTGTATGCCATTAAATATGTCAAAGAGTATTTATCTGGGACTATTTCTTTACTCGGGCAAATATCGCATAGTTACGTGAAACGTCATTGCAGGCCGTATAGAAGCCAATGTTAGTTTCACGTCCAACATGTTGATTTAAGTATGCTTTATCAATATTTTGGATCATGCAATAAATATAATCTACAACTCGTCCCCAGTTTATAGCATAATTTACAAAACTCGTGCAGTAAATTGGGTCCCAGCTTGGTCCAGACCTAATTTAATGGACTTTTGTAAATTCCGCTATAAATTGGGGATGATTTGTAGCTCCACTGTGTAGTAGGTGCGCTAAACAGGAGATATTTTCTCCTAGGCGATGGGAACATAAAGTTCACCCAATCCTGCCCACATACGATCTCGGGATGCTGCGGACAGCTGAAGATAATCTGGTTTGGCTCTTCGCAAGAATTACCAAAACTACGTTGAATGAGCAGAGATAAGATGTAATTTTCATACTTGTCAAAGTTTAGATCACTGCAGTTATTTCTAAGTCTACAGTGCAAAATGTTTAGTCTCCACTGGCCTGCAGTATAGTATGATGGGGATTCAAAGTAATTTCGTTTTAGAGAATTTTATACAGGTAAATGTTACTCATGAATTAGTTTATTAATCATGAAACATTACTGTTACAGTGTGATGACCGATACAAGTCCAATAAGATGACCCAAAAAAAATAGTCCAGATTAGTCAAACACCGCGAAAATGACAAATTAAGGTACATTCTCTTAACAACATCTGTTTGCCCTACCATCATAGCAATTCAACAGGACAAACAGAATCACTGGCATGGAAAAATAGCGCTAAACCATGGTGATATAGCCATGTCTTTATCATCCGGCAGCAAGAGGAAATATTCTGCCGTCGGCGAATCGAAATCTCTGAATTGCGTTTTACCGACACAAATAGAATCTTCGAAACATATTTGGAATTCGATAATCAACGGGTTGTATATAAGTCAGCACGTGTTACACACTTATTGGGAACCATCGAGAGGTTCATATCAATCGAAAGACTTCTAAGCTGTTACTAGTCACGTAGAGAAACAATCATTACCGCGCCATTTTGGAGAAGAGATCCATATCTCGAACACAGACACTTTTCCATCACGGACGTATGACACCACGAGTCTTGTGGATAGTGCTCTCACATCGCTTATAGAGATTTAGCCACAGGGGGTAGACTATGCTGTTACCGAGCTGATGGACTGGTTTCTACAGATGTATACACGCGTTCGTATCGTATATATACGTCACTGAGCGGGGCGCTGGCTCTGTTATGACGTCACTGGGTGGGGTGCTCGCTCAGTAATGTGAAACTTAAAGATCCATGTCTGATCTGACATCAAATTCTTGATCCGGTCGCCCTACGGAAAAGGCGTATGTACCTGGTGCTCCGCGCTAATCCATGAGCGACCGCGAAATCTGTTTGTTTGTTTTTTGTTACACCTGGCTGGATTATTACTTTTGTTCCCAGCCAGGTGCTACAATTGTTGAACGGTTACCAATATGTCCATTGACTGGTGTCTCGATTGGAAGTGGTGATGTATTACCAAGTCGGCGGACGCGGACAGGAGGGCCAAGTGTAGGCATGGGGAAGCTGAGAGACGCCCAGTGTCCCCATTGGGTCCCCTAGCAGGACCACAAGCTCGCCGTCGCTGCGCAAACATCCACCAACAGAAACGACAGGTACACCGATGTCACCCCGGATGTTCCTACCGCCGACATCGAGGTAGAGATGGACACGCTACCACTAAGTACGTCCGAGTACCACCACAGCCCGGTGTTCTCCATCTCCACCACCAACTCCAACAACAACATCGGCAGCCTCATCGTCTCCGATGCGGAATTGGTGGAGTAAATAAGGAATGCGGAGAGGGATATGGCTGAAGTGGAACAGCAGATCACAGACAACAAAACCAACTAGAACTCCATGCGGCCACATCCCAAACAGTACCATCAACAACAGTATGACCGAAAAAGAAAAACAAAGAAAAGGAAAAAATAATTTATGTTCAGATCATTTCCACCATCATCTGCATCATGTCATGTCAAACTGTCACACCATTCCATAAGCATTCCCTACGTGGGTTGTAGGCAAGGACATACTGCCCTTTCAAAGCCTATCGGGCCCACCCCAAATCCCCAATAAAGATCAATGACATCAAATTAGACACAAAAGCATTCATCAGTTTTACGTTGAAAAGGAGTACAAAATATAATTTAGAACACTCTTTACTATCTGCTGCGTTTTGGAATCGAAATCAGAGACGCTCTTTATCAGAGACGATCATTGGAATTGTTGATAAACTGACAAAAATTAAAATCATGTTTAAACTTCCCCCGTTGGAAGTGTCGATACCTAGGCGTTCAGAACCTCATGAATGGGCTCATCTAATTATGTTCCGGTATAGAAAACTCACTGATCACTACAGTGATAGATTATTTGATACAGCTATAACGTTATTCATATGTTAACCGTGCAGCGGTTATGATGTTTGTCAGCGTAATTTGCACCTAACATTTTTATTCATTTTGTTTATTGGTACACCTTTGATGATTTCGATCGATATTGGTAACATTTATTTGCACGTAACGCATTCCTGCCAATGCGATTGTTCGATCTTGTGTTTTGTTATAATTTCAAAGTGGAATAGAATATGTATATTTTGTACATCTGCATGTATGTGGCCATCCCTATTTTGATAGCCAGTGTTCGCATATTTAGACATACATGTAGTATTATACCATGTTCTATTCTGTTACAGAACACGTATTGATTATACCCGGCTTTGGATCACTAATGGTATAAGGCATTGAACATATGCATCGATCTGCGGCAATGGGATCACTACATAGTGGAGCATATCTAGTTATCTCAGTATAACTGAGATCATGTTCATTCGATATAAACATGATATGATGCAAGTTCAGTTTTATATATAAGGAAAATATTTTTTGTTGCTAAATATTTATCCAGTTATTATAAATTATTCTCCCAAAACTGAAGCTATTGTCCAAACATACTGAACCTCAGTTCAATCTAAAGCGCATCAGTATTAATGCAGAATATATCTATAATTATATTGCGAAAGTCTGTCTTCTGTGTTCTGAAATTCACGGGTGACCATCTACATTGTAGATGGCACCAAAGGGGTCTAACAGGTAGATTTTTACGAGGAAGATAACGGGTTATAATTTTATAAAGTGACGCTGTTGTCATGGGAAAAAAGGGGGGAGGGGCAGAACCAAAATAATCGCGTCATGGAAACACCGGTTGCTCACGCCGTTTGGTAGGTTAAAGGCACGGGTGGCGTTCGTTGCAGAAATATTCAATTTGTTCAAATCGCCATCAACAGAAGGAATATTAAAACATATATAGTTTTGCTCATATGCCAAACATAATCAGCGCGTAAATAGTATATTTTCGTCAAGACATACGATGTTGTACGTAAACAAGAACCTGCTCGTGTTACAGAAGTTTTGCTTCTGTTTTCATAACATAGCGCAATTATATTGGTTAATCACATACAAATGATATAAACGCTCTTTATTATTTACATATAAGGAAAATAGTAACAAATAACGTTCTTTATGTTTACCATATCCGGATCTAAACAAAAGCCAGGTTCTGTAACGTTTTTTGCTTTTGTTTACATAAGAAAGGAAAAACATTTGACAATAACATTCTGTTTATGCCATATTTCTGATTGGCATAAGAACAAAGTATGTCTATATTTTACTATTCTTTCTGTGTATGGCGGTTTTTGACGGAGCTGAATATTTTAACAACATACCCACCGCCAACTCCGCCCGTATCTTTAACAGTCATCAAGACAATAATTATTCCCAAATTGACACATCTCTTTCTATCTCTTCGCAGTCAGCACCACGATTTCTATCACAAACTAAAAACGTTCTCAAATACTAATGTGTGATGACTGGAATCTTATTCAAGTTCAGACCATAGACACATACTTGTATGTACAATAAATAATCCCAAAGTAAAGAAAGCGGCGAAGAACATTGTCGACAGTTTTGAATTAGTAGACGTCTGGCACATAAATAACCCAGAAGAAAACGGTATACATGGGGCGAAACTCACCAATAAAAATGGCATGACTCGACTATTTTATGATCTATTCAGATATGCTAAGTCTAACGGGAGCAGGGCCCAAAATGTTGCCGGGTTATAATCCGATCCCTCTATTACATCGCGATGGCGGTTGACATTACTGATACTGAAATAGAACTCATTTCTCCAAAATAAAGAATACTCAGATATAGTTAAAATAATATTGAAGATAACAAAGTCCGTTACAAATATAATCAAATCGATTCAACGAAAAAAGGGAAATTATTTTTAGATGATGTTCTTTTGTATATAAAGGGGATTACAATCCAGTTTGCATCTAAGCAAAAAAGGCCAAACCATCCAATTTGAAAAGAATTTAAACGCAAGAAAAGAAATACGCACAAATATTGATTCCACGTTTGCAAAGCACGAAACATACTCTTACTAATGCGCTTGAGAATGTTTAATCTGATTTTCGCGATATTTGACCAAAAAAACCCACACGCGTAATCTATATGTAATATGTATGTAAAATGCTAGGGTCCTATTGGATATACATACGAATTTTACAAATTCTTCTGGTCAGACATATATATCTTTTAGTCGAATCCCTAACACATTAGTTTCTTCTGGAGAACTTCCTATTGCACAGAAACAAGGAATCGTCATACTAATTAAAAAAAAAAAGGATAAAAATAGACAAATATTAAAAAATTGGCGACAAATATCTTTATTGAATACATCTTACAAACTTGCTGCTGCATATATAGCAGAAACACTGAAAAAGGTATTGCCCCACATCATCGATAATGATCAGATCGAATTATTAGCTGGGCGTTACATTGGGGATAATACTAGACTAAGCTGTTATTCACAAAATGATCGAATTTTTTTCGAAAAACATCTGGACTCCTGCTCCTCGTAGACTTTGAAAAGGCTTTTGATTTTGTATCATGGCGATTTTTTGAAAGATGTTTAAACTTTTTCAATTTAGGAGTGCACATGAACAAATGGATTTCAATCCGCTATAGAACTTCGAGTTCTTTACTTTTAAACGGACACATATCACAAAACTTTAAGGTATCCAGATGCTATCGACAAGGTGACCCAATATCGCCGTATATTTTCCTCCTGTGTGCACAAATAATAGCATTAATGGTGAGACATAATGTGAATATAAACGGTATAAATCACGACTGCTTTCACAGTAATATCACACAATACGCGGACGATACAACGCTTATTCGTGACGGTTCAGACATGAGTACACGAAGCATATTCTGCATGTTTTGCCCGAAAATCTGGTTTATAAATTAATCAGTTCACCTACATGTCTTAATTGTAATTGAGTGACTACAATTCATAAGTGTTTTCTTAAGATCAAACAGTTTGTCTATCTAAATATTGATCAGGTGATTACAATTCAGATGTGTTTTCTTAAGATCAAACTGCGCACCCAGTCATTTTGTAAATTATAGCAGTATATATATATTGCAGTGAAATTACACAAGTTGACTGAAATTAGTCAGATTGTGTAAAGAATATAACTAAATTTCAGTCATTTCATGAAATGACTGGAAATTTCAGTCATTTCATGAAGTGACTGGCCCTCATAGTGGTTTCACGGAATGACTGAAAATTTTAGTCATTTCACGAAATGACTGGTTTCACAATCTGACTGTAACAGATATACGGCCCCAAGCAAACGATAGATCAGCATTTATTCGCGACTTAATTATCACAGGATTAAGTTAAAAAGACGATGACGTCATGGAAACACAGGTTGTTCAAGCCAATTGGTAGGTTAAAAGTCATTAAGACAATAATTCTCCCCAAATTGACACATCTATTTCTATTTCCTCCCAATCCGTACCGCGAATTCGATCAAAAACGGTATACCTTCTATATAATTCAAAAAGAGATCGAGTGAATCGGCAGTATGTGTGCAGTAATATATCAGAAGGGGGCTTGAACATGATTAATGTGGAGAAAATCAATTCATCATTTAAAATCACTTGGATACGATGCCTCATCATTAAAAACTGCAAATGGGAATCTCTCGTATCCAATTTCCCTATTTATGATGATCCCTTGTACCACACTTATGCCATAAAGTATGTATCACAGCTCCCTTGTGCATCCGGGGTAGAATATGTCTGCCGCCCCACTGCGAAGGGTAAGAGTCCCCTAATATGGCACCCTGGGTGCATCCCGTGGGTGTTTGTACAGGCGTCCTGGAGATACTAGGGCGTCCGTACCGACGTGCGGATACGGGTTCATAGTCCTGCAGAAAAAGTGGTGTCCGAAGTGACCAAACCCCAAATTGTTTCACTCCAAGAACAGTTATGTGAAAGTAAAAATGAAGTTAAGTCTCTCACTGACAGGGTGATAACACTTGAAAATAAACTTGACAAAACTGTGTCTATAATAACCAATCTTCAGGACGAAGTAGATGACCTACAACAATATGGATGAAGAACTAACCTTAGATTCCATGGTATACCTGAGGACGAAAATGAAAATACAAACATTCTAGTTCTGGAGGCGGCATACCGCATAGGTGTTGATCTTAAATACAGGGACGTTGGTCGAAGCCATCGTCTTGGTGCACACAGAAGTGATGGAACTCCTCGCCCTAGTATAACCAGGATGCCTAATTACAATGTCCGCGAGGCCATTTACAGCCAGCGTCGGTAAGCCCTTGATGCCTTCACTGACTACCAGGACCCAGTGTACATTAACGAGGATCTGACTGCTAAACGAGCAGAATTATATTGCCAAGTGAGGAATCTTAAAAAGATTCCAAAATTAATTCCACATGGACACGCGATGGTGTGATCTTTGTCAAAGAAATGGAAGAAAGTACTTCCATTATATTAGCCACCAGGTCCCATGTTGCAGACTTTGTTGAGTCATTTGGCTGAGGCAGTCCCTACACCCACACACACTTACTCCAGCACTGTGAGTGAGGACGCACCTGGCTGATCCTCTTTCACTTGTTTGCGAAAACTTTTCATCCAGTATTCATCTTCTAATCACACTTCTTCTTTATGATCAATACTAAATAAATAAATAAATATACTAGAACCCCCCCCCCCCCAACCCATTGACGAAGCAAATAAAACATTGCCCGACGAATGGGCTGGAAAAGTTATGCACCACTAATACCATATTCCAAATTCATATCAATGTTATAAATAACTCCAGATTGGAACATCCCTGTTAATAATCCAATTTTACCCAGGACAAATGAGTAGAAAACAATCACACCAATGAATGTCCAGCAGCACCAAATCTAAATCGAAAATAAAACTTTCGTGATGAATAAAACAAAAACAAAAAGCCCCATTGGTGTAAACATTATTTATATACAACAATTTACAAAATGATGTTAATATATATATATATATGTGTGTGTGTGTAAGTATGATAAGTCTGAGAGAGAAGATGATTTGACATCAAGCGCCATGCGCTTATATGGAGCCATCTCCCCAGAAAAGAACAGTATTGCGTAATGAAAAGATAGTATTAGAGATCCAGAGGTAGGAGACAAAGGATATGGAGTGGAAAATAGAGACATGGATGAAGTAAAGGTCGAATTTAGAGGATGAAAAGTGAAACAAGACATTTCGACAAATTTAAAATTTGAAATGATCACTGCTCTGTATATTATAATATATAAATTTGAAATTGACGTTTGATTCAATTACTATTACTATAGATTAGCCAAACGAATTGCCTGTCGAGAGGAGTCACTTGATCGTTATGCCTATATAAACACAGTTATTTTGCTCAGGTTACACGATGCAATGGTTCGATTCATTTAATTGGCAGATCGAGAGGATAACTTTGAAATGTTAGTTAGCGTTTGATAATAAGTTATTTGAATCTATTTGTAGAAAGTATAAATGACTGAGTTGCTTCGAATATGGTACGATTAAGGCTTATCGAGTACGAAGTGGACCCTTACAATAGAATGTCTGTTCTCCAGAGACTGCGATTTAAAACAGAAGGTTTCGTTTCTAATGCGCAAGTATTTTGGACAGTACAGTACAAAATTATCAGCGGTTTCAACTAGTCCACATGTCCCACTCATAACTACACGCACACACAGGTGGGTAAGATCAAAACATTGTTTATTTTCCTTGGAGGTCAAATCCGGATTTGTCACGTGAGCTCCAGTTAAACTGAAACGTCTGTGTTATGGATAGCAATTGTTCGAGCGGCAAATCCGTGAATGTCCACCAACGTGTTCTGAAAACAATGTTAATCCCTGCCAAGCCAAATCCCACATAGTCCCATGCGGCCTGAGACCTTATCATTGTACTGATAACTGCGAAAAACTCGTGCACTCGGGATGGGTCGTCAACTCTCACAACTAGTCCACATTCTCGCCTAAATCCGAGAGAGAAATACACGTATTTATCCATGATCACGTCTTCGTTGTCATATCTGTTATCTTTACCGGCATTTATAAATCGAATACTCACAGTGTACCATTTGGATTTCATCGGAACATGCCCGGGCAGCCTTTGCGTGACTCCTTCCATTTTCGACTGTTTTTTCGGGAAGGAGTCCATCAGGTAGGGGCCAGTCCGCGTCCGCATTATTAATGTGATACCCTCTCTTTCTCTTTTTATATCTCTCTCCCCCTCCCCCCTCTCTCTCTCTCGAACGCTCTCCCCTACCCCTATCTCTCTCTTCTCTCGTTCTCTCTCATCATCTCATATCCTCTCCTCTCTTCATCTCTCGCCATCTTCTGGTTTTCCATCTAAGTTTGTTACTCATATAATGTATATTTTTTTGCTATTGAGGTCCATCATGGGTCCTCGGAATCTTACTATATAAAGTGCCTTATACATAATGCCCGATACAATCCGTACTGCACCGTGGGATCTCGAATTCTCACTATTTATATAGCGGCTTACGAATAAGGTCTGAATCCAAACTAAATTCCTTTGTTTTTCCTGAAACAGTTAAACACGTGTGGACTATGTTAGAGTTGTGCTGCCTATTCCGTCTACACGAGGTTACTTGTATATGTTGCGATACGGTCTTTTGATGGCAATTGGAATGGGGGACTCAACTTTCTTGGATGGCTGACGGTTTGATAATTGTTGTATGAATGGAGTTGAGGTATGGTAAGTGGGTTTGTAACCCTTTTCAACTAGTTTTTTTTTTTAATTTGTTCTGGGTTCTGCATGGTTAACGACTTAATGTTAATTAAGAAATTGATATAATGAAATGAAACTTTCGAGCCGTTAAATTTAAAATTAAATTTAAATTTAAATGTTTAATTTAAAATTATTTATTTATATGTATGTGTATACATATATGTATGTGTCTACGTGTGTTTGTGTATACCTGTACCTGTATACACGAGGTTACTTGTATATGTTGCGATACCGTCTTTTGATGGAAATTGGAATGGGGACTCAACTTTATTGTACGGGTGACGGTTTGATAATTGTTGTCTGAATGAAGTTGAGGTATGGTAAGTGGGTTTGTAACCCTTTTCAACTATTTTTTTTTTGTAATTTGTTCTGGGTTCTGCATGGTTAACGAGTTAATGTTAATTAAGAAAATGATCTAATTAAATTAAATTTTAACGCCGGTCCGAAATTAATTTTTTTTTTTTTTTTTTTTTTTTAATTCCAATAATTGTTCTTCATCGCTATAAATCATATTTTACTGAAAATGTTCATTCAGTGAGAACTTATCGCAAATATAAACTGTAAATCAGCTCATTATTGGGTGCCTATAATAGAATTCTTCTTTAATTTTCTCCATACCCAGGTGTTAAATTTAAATGTTAAATGTTAAATGTTAATTATTTATATGCATGTGTATACGTATATGTATGTGTCTACGTGTGTGTGTATACCTGTGTATATGTAGGTATATTTATCGTCCCTTCTATTTCTAATATCAGTGCTCATTTGGATCTTGCATAATGGATTTACCGACGACAATTTGTGTATGTGTTCACTTCTGGACCACGCGGATTTTAAACATAAACTTTTAATTAAAATATAGATTTCCTTCATTGATCACTTATTTGAAATTATAAAAATTCTGTAGCACTTATTCAAGCAATTATGAAACGTCATAGTCTCTCCGGCCGACTCCCCCGTATTTTTTTTCTTCTCTCCATGAAACATATTTATGTTTATTATTATATGTATATACTTTTCTTTTGTTTGTTTTGCTCTTGCACAGAAGTGCATTCTCTTGATGTCATGATCACTGCCTCGCTAAAATGCATCAGTATCGAAGCATACGCAAAGAAATATATATTTATTGGACAGAAAAAAATGAAAACTTTACATATCAAATACAAAAGTTCAAAATATAATCATACCTACTGTCACACTCGTCGAAGGGAGTCACAGTTTGTTATGGCCCATTTGTCATGTCTACTTATGCTCTTACTTACTAGTATTTAATCATGATTGATATTGTAGTATACAGGGTAAGTGTCGGTCTTTACTATGGCTGTGCTATTAGATATCCAAGAAACAGATCATTAGATGCTCATTCAACAATATACTGTCTATACTACATCATACCCAGGCTTCATGGAATGAACATACCAATAGCTATTTCAATACTTGTATTCTTACATATGTGCTTATTCTATAACAATTTACCAAGGGTTCCTGTACTTTGGACAACGACAGTAAAGTATATGTTCCCGTTCATAAGTACATTACCAACACTTCTAGTATAAAAAAACATGCACTTCTACCTTTGTGTCTTAACACTAATTTTAATACTTTTAATGCTGTATATTAGTGGTGACGTAGAATGCAAACCGGGACCTATGAACAAAAAATATCGCGTGTTGTTTTTAACCCACAAAGTATCAGAAATAAGTTTGATACCATATCTGCAGAACTACTTGACTATGATATTTGCATGTTTACAGAGACATGGTTTAGCCCCTCAGATCAGACTAGCGATTATCTTATGCAAGGATTTCGTTAGTATGATAATATTCAGAGACACAAATAAAAAATTATATAGCTATAAATGATATACATGTATATAGCTAACAGTGTGGTAATAATTTCAGTAACTCGATGCTTCAAAAAACAAAACAAAAATAAAAACAAAAAGCCATATAAAGGTACTGGCAAACTAGTGACTCCACTCGACACAAAGGTTAAAATTTTCCTATGTAAAACAATATCATGCATAAGGGAAGTGATAATTGTAAATATATGTGCTAATTGCTTTTTTCCCTCTGTTCTCACCCAACTGTAATCCATCAGTTCATTAATCTTCTCATCATGCTCTGTGTCTCTTCCTCTTACTTAGTCTTGACTTCCACTTCTCACTGACCACTATATGTAATCCGTTCTTGTCTTATGAGATGGCTCTATATAAGCATCTGATGCTTGTTGTCAAATCCTCTTCCTCCCTTCTAGTCTTATATTCATACATGTGTCATGTTTTATATATATATAACTTTGGGAAGATAAAATATTGTTTAAACCATAGTCCTCTTTTATCCTACATCTTCACTTGTGTTTATGTTTTTATCGTATACCCCCACCCCAGAAATTCCATGTGTGAGCGATGCTTGCGGTAATATCCATCACAGACTTCTACATATATTATATCTAACCCAGTTGATAAGTTTCATCAGTCTGGTAGTCCATTCTAACAAACTTGGAAGTCTGTGTTTTGTGCTGTCTTATTTGTTTGATTTATGTCTAAGATTAAGATTACATCCGTGAACTGCCAAGGTTTAAACCAAGCAGAGAAACGCAGATACCTACTTCAACATATTCGCAAACTAGATGGGTCGATTTACTGCTTGCAAGATAATCATCAATACAAAGATGGAGATAGAGTCAGAATGTGAGTTCAAAGCCATCATGTCGTCATACAATTATTATGTCAGAGGTGTGCCTATCTGTTCAAGAACGTTTTTGAATTAAAAATTCACAACATACTTCTAGACAAAAATGGTAACTTTATTATAGAAAATATCACAATTGTAGAACTCAGAATAAGCCTAGTGAATCTATATGGCCAGTTGTCCAGTGGCCCAAATTTGTTTACTAAATTTGATACACTTCGTAAAGAAGAAGGAATACTCATACTAATGTGCGATGACTGGAATCTTACTCAAGTTCAGATCCTGGACACATACTATTCTGTACACCAAAATACTTCCAATGTGAAGAAAGCGGTAAAGAACATTGTCGACAGTCTTGAATTAGCACTCGTCTGGCACATAATACCCCAGAAGAAAAAACGATATACATGGAGGAGAAACTCACCAATAAATATGGCCTGACTCAACACGTACAAGTTTATGTTAGGGGTGGGCGATATTCATTTCGCATGGATTGATTGCCGTCACTGTTAGTATACAAATAGATTATACTAGCCGATGAGCCCGACGTTGTCCGGGCTATTCAAAAACCAAATTTCAAGTCGATAGCTCCACCCGTTTCCGAGATCTGGTCTGCGCATGCGCGAAGCTGGCGTCGCACGGGCTCGGCGACCCGATAAAAAGCTCCACCCGTTTCCGAGATCTCGTCTGCGCATGCGCTGCACGGGCGTCGCACGGGCTCGCCAATACGACAACCACGACCGCCTGGTCAAACTACACACATCTTGAACCAGTGGCGTTGGTATCTGATGCAAAGACGAAATTGTGAGTGTTGGTTTGTAACCGGGATTTCTGAGAAGCGTTATGCCTATATCCACACTAACTACCCCCCTAAGCCCTGACATAAGTGTCATACATACTATACCAATGATGCTGAACACTTTGAGGCAATTATATTGCAGAAAATGTTGTAAGAGTACTATGGCCCGTATATCTCTCTGCAGATGCTAATAACGTTGAATGGTAAACAAACGCTCTTTATAGCGATGCGTCAAAAACAAACGCTCATTAACTTATCACTTGATTAACCACCGCAGTGCCGTTTTTGTGACTGAGAGTGGAGAATGGGTGCTCTGGGCTTCTCCAAACATGCGACGTCGACTATTCCCGTGGGAGGATTTTACCTTTGGATAGGAAGTTTGGTCTCGATCGGTCAACCCGTTTTCGATTCTATAAAGGATATACAGACAGAGGTCTTCAAAATATATAAGAGATAGCCGATGAGCCTGACGTCCGGGCTATTCACAAACCAAATTTCAAGTCGATAGCTCCACCCGTTTCCGAGATCTGGTCTGCGCATTTGCGAAGCTGGCGTCGCACGGGCTCGGCGACCCAATAAAATTCGTATCCGGAGCGCCGCGCGAGCTCGCCAATACGACAACGTCGACCGCCTGGTCAAACTACACACACGTACCAAGTTTCGTCCCGATCCGTCGAGAATCGTAGATTTGTATAAATGACATACATACAGACATACAGACAGACAGACAAACAAACAGAGGTCTTCAAAATATATAAGAGATGTCGTCATAGTCGATCGATAATTTACACCATTCCGCCCTTGATTGGCCCGTGCGAGCTCATCAGACAAGTAAGCGTAACTGGTAAGAATATTTGTCATCTCGATCAAGTAATCGTATTACGTACATGGTTGTTGAAAAGAAAAACAGTTTGTCACACTGTGTTTAAAATTGCATCCCTGTTATTCCGAGAGGCCGGAATATATCAGGATTTTGCGTTGTATAACATTTCAAGAGAACTCGCGGATTTATTGATAGTGATCGGTTTCGATCAAATTGGGGGAGTAATGCACTGCTGTTACAATATTGTCTACCGAGAGAGGGATTTGCGGCGTTGGCGGTGGGTATGCTGCTAAAATATTCAGCTCCGTCAAAAACCGCCATAAACAGAAAGAATAGTAAAATATAGACATACTTTGTTCTTACACCAATCAGAAATATGACATAAACAGTATGTTATTGTCAATTTGTTTTCCTTTGTTATGTAAACAAAAGCAAAAAACGTTACGTCACCTCGATTTTGTTTAGATCCGGATATGGTGAACATAAAGAGCGTATTTGTTACCGTTTTCCTGATATGGAAATAATACAGAGCGTTTATATCATTTGTGTGTGATTAACCAATAGAATTGCGTTGTGTTATGTAAACAGAAGCACAACTTCTGTAACACGAGCAGTTTCTTGTTTACGTACACCATCGTACGTCTTGACGACAATATACTATTTACGCGCTGATTATGCTTGGCATATGAACAAAACTATATTTATTTTAATATTCCTTCCGTTGATGGCGATTTGAACGAATATGAATATTTCTGCAACGAACGCCGCCTGTGCCTTTAAAGCGAATCGATGAGACTCTAGAAGAAATTCAGCTTGAGCATCAACAAATTCTCCTTTATATTAAGTTTAACAATAATGTTTCACAAAACTGAATCTCATCAAAATGTATCGGTCACTGCAACATTGTCGTTTATTAGATTTTCATGGCGTTTGATTCAGAGGAGTTCAGTACAGGTATGTTGGAGAGATACTCAAATTATCTCAACACATTTCCTTGTGGGTTGTGTATACAATATAGATGTATAAATAGGCATGTTTAGTTTGTTAGGTAAGTTAAAGTTTGTGAATTTGATAATGATATTATACAATTTGGATGGGCTTCACGGCTGTTAACAAATGCGTCGTTTATATTATAAATGTGGAAAGGGGACCATGAAGCAACTATATAATGGGCTACATGAACAGACGGCGGAGAACTTGATATATGTATAAGTGTATACGTGAACCTTTCTGACCCACATATATTTCCGCGGCAAGATTTTGAGTAGTTCGGAAATAATAGCTAGAATTTATTTCTGTTTAGAGTCAGGATCATGTACCCTTATACGACGAATAATGAAAATACCTTTTTAGCTAAACTTTACTTTGTAAAGTTTGAGCTATTGCCATGGGTTTATGGCGTCCGTCGTCCGTCTGTCGACAATTTCCGTTGGATCACCACACAGGCCGCATATCTCATCCGATCATCACCAAACTTCATTTGGGTCTTCGGGTGTCCTCTAGATGGGAGCCATTGATTTTTTTCCGAAATTCGTTAAAAAAAACATGGCCGCCAGCAGCCATCTTGGGTTTCAAATATGAATCCATCGGCACAGCCTGTAGGCCGGATTTATTGGAGAATTATTTTGGAAATTTGCGTCTATGTTTAGGATCACCTCTAGATGGGAGCCATTAAATTTAAAGTTTCGATGAAAAACGTGGCCGCCGGCAGCAATCTTGTATTTCAAATTTGAATCCATCGGCACAGCCTGTAGGCCGGATTTGAACAATTTTCGATGAAAAACATGGCCGCCGGCAGCCATCTTGTATTTTTCTCTTTGCACGACTTAATCATTTGGCACACCCTACAGGCCACATCCCGCGTCCCATCATCGCCAACCAACAGCCATATTGAATTTCAAATTAGAATCCATAGGCACACCCAGCATCCCACATTTATTTGTGAAATGTTTGAAATGAAAATAATTTCATCTACACAATACAAGCTCTTCGTTACAACGCTTTGACTTTCCGTCTTCTTGATCATTCTAATCATTGCTCAGCAAAACAATAACTCCTTCCCAAGTTGAGCCACAGTGTCATTTTTGGAATATGAAATGACTCATTGAGCGTTAATTTCACTGGAGAATCACGCCAACGCACGTAGAAAGCACCGACACCCATGTGTCAGCCGATTGCGTCATGTACATGTGGGTGATTCTACGGTAACTGAGCAATTTGAGTATCCCGGTACATCAGAAATACAAACTTCGTTCTGTGGTGTATGATAGGGCACACTATGTGTAGTTAGACAGAAATATTCGAGAACTGTGGTTGGTAAAAATTATTCGCTGATTATATTCTCATTTTGTCTGTTTTAGACCGTTAGTGTAAACCAGAAACGTCATTACACTAACGCACTTTATCATCATTTCAAGCAGGCACCACATGTATAGTTACGAAGATATGGCCATTTATCATGGTTATTCGCGTTCCTTGGCAACTTCGCAATTTTCGGAGTGCCGGGGAGGTTCTAGTTCTGAAAATAAAAGCTTCATCTGAATTTTCGAGGCACAAACATGTGTATTTTTTCGCACATTCTTCGGAACACATCTTGAATATTCTCGGACGTAACCACTTTCATGGGGAATAATGATTCATATATTATATTAAACACACACGAAGAATAAATCGATGGAATGGGAGATTCATTGTGTTATATATTTCGGATAACTCAGCTGATAATCCTTAGCGTTAGTGTAATGACGATTTTGTTAGAGTAATGACGCACCGTTAGTGTAATGACGTTATATCCGCCTGTTGGACAGTAGATGGCTGATGAAATGACCATGCGACACCAGTGGTGGATGTACATATTATACGATACCTATTATAACCATTTATATGTGTTTTTGGGGTAAGTGTGGACATTATGATGAACAGAGAGGTATGTTGCTGTCAGATGTGCAACAAGCCCGTAGCTAATCCGATACTTCTACTGATGGTTAGTGGTCGCTATTGACCATCAGCAGAAGGCTTTGATTTGGATTATCCCGTAGCCAGCTTTTGTGGTGGGCGGTTACGAATCTGATGCCGAATGTGCGTAGTGTAGAGTAAGAGGTTGTGCGTCTGGCCCCATCATGCGGATTGGGTCCGGTTCCCACCCCATGCAGCGCCCCTGTGAGAATATGTGTATACTCAGTGCACCGAGAGCGATTCTGGGCCTCAATTTCGAATCTCTAATTGAGAAAAACAATCAGTTTAAGGTGCCAATATAGAAGCTAAATTCCTGGGCGGCCTCCATCGGGGAACTTTGTGAAAAATCACTGCTTTGATTCTGGAGCCCATCAGTGTCAATTCCGATTTTCTATAGTTCATTGAAAATGCAATCAATTAAAGATGTCAATGAAGCCAAATTGCGTCAATGCGTGGTGTGCGAAATAAGGGGCCCGGTGTGGGCCTTCCCTGGAATTTTTGTTGTAAACTTCAATGTTCTGACAGCGATTCCGGACCCCATATGAAGCGTCAACTTCGAGTTTCTAACTCAGGCAAAATATAGAAGTTTAAAGGAGACCAGGGTTTCACGTTCTAAACTTATGAGTGTTCGTGAGAGTTACTTCATGTGGATTGCCTTCTCCCTTAAAGTGCTGAAAAATCCTTTGAGCTTCCACCCCCTCCCCTCGCCAACAAAAATCTGGTGATGAAAGGGAACAAATGGAAACATAATTGCGGAGACAACCTTCCCACCATTTATTCCCGTCCCTACCCGTCAAACACAAGTTAATTGTTACATGTATGTATGTTCGAGGGTGGGGATAATTTTCACGGGTATAGGTTGTCATAACATTTGCTGGCCTTCTCCACACGTAAACAGTGATGGGCGAAATCAGATACAGCTCAGTATTTTTGGTCCAATAAACCTTATGGAGATATAATCGAACTATTATGTGTGTTATATGAAAATGACAACACTCTTCTCTTTTTTCGAATGTTAAATGACAACTTGGAACTAGGTATATTAGCAACTAACCCGAATTGTTTCTGACCGCAGAAGGACCATGGCGCTGTTACATGGTGTAAATACCAGGTACCCATAGTTAGGGCGTGGACTCAGCTGCCTATATGTATATCATGCACAATCATTGTCTGTAGTATATCATGGACTCATAGGATGTCCATATGTACTTTAGGTTATATGGACACATCGGACAGTTATGTCACGTATCCACCTACACATATATATATATTTGACCAATGCCCTATATAAAGATCATGGGTGGTGGTCCCTTTGAATATTCCATGCACCAATGTCACCATGCTGCAGGCTGGCCATGGACCGGGGGTCATATATGTAGGTCATGGGACACAGTTCAATAAAGGTATGATCTGACATTGTACACAAGAATGAGCAGGTGTCTATACGTAGGACATTTATGGACCCAGCCCCGTATACATGATATATCTACGTCATGGACAGAGAAAAGTATGTTGACGTGCCTTTGTGGAAAGAAAAATAATTGTTTTCATCGACAAAATGCTACATGGTGCAGTTTAGTTTGTTAAAATTGCCATAATAGCAGTAATATGTCATATTTTCGATTTCGGGTATGTCCCTAGCAACCGTTATCACCCTGGTAGGTAAGAAATATGGTAATTTCCCTGTCAGATCCACACTGACAACAACTATTATAATTGTTTTCACCATTAAAATGATACATGGCGTATTTTAGTTTGTTAAAACTGCCATGATATTAGTCATATGTGCTTTTGGCAGTTGCCTAGCAACAGTTGCTAAGGAAGGACCTGTCGCCATTGCCTCCATATCTGAACATGATGAGTAGTGCACGGGGAACATATATGCCAAGTTTCATGATTGTATCACATTTTGCACAATTGTTACACCATGAGCCTGGACTATAATGAAAACCTCGTTATTACACCAACGCAGCGTCATTACATTAACACAAACAACGTTAGTGTAATGACGCGTTAGTGTAATGACGATTTCGCGTTCATCATGTGATAACATTTTTGAATATCGACAACCAAACCAATCAACTAGTTTATGATCACGCTTACCTCAGACGCTTTTATCAAAACTGTTTAATGTTCAGTCAATGCTTATAGTATTTTAGTGTTCGCGTTAGTGTAATGACGGTGAATAAATATACGGTACAAAATCCGGCGATTCAAATGTTAATTTCCCTGAGAATTTCACGAATACTCATGAAACATATTTTTTTATTGTTAACATGGAAGTTTCCATTCACGTTGCGACAGATGTGATATACAACTGACACCAAAGGGAAACGTGGCAACCCATTTTAGGCTCGCGTTAGTGTAATGATTCTGGATCGTGGGACAACGTTTTTGGGACAAATAAATAGCTTTTTATTGGATACTTCTTTGGTATCTCTGTATAATTTTGGTGGCATTATCTTCCTTGCAAAATTCCACACCAGAAGGTGGATTTCGGTTTTGAATACACGTTCACCAGTGCATAAGAAAAATCGGAGAAATTGGGCGTGTCTCCTCTGGGACATGTAGTTTCATGGTATCTTGCCGGTTATCGTCATGCCTAAGACCCATACCAGAGTATGGCAGTCACTTAATTTTGGTATCTAATTAATGCCTGGATTCTCAGTTTTAAAATGATGGCCATTGTACTTGCTCGTGATGAGCAGTGCTTGTCTTGTGGTGAATTGTGCCCATTGGACAGTGTTTTGCTCAGTTACCGTAGAATCACCCATGTACCGGCATAGAGTAACGAAGACACAATCGGAATTAGGGTCTTATGCTATCCCGACCATGGTGTCCATGTTTTCCTTGTTGTGGCACTGGCTGGTTTACGTGGAGAATACATTCACTGGTATGACTTACCAAGGAACCCATTAAAACACTATCCTTCCTTCGCAAGGAATAATGGTTTATATATCAAGGCCATAGTAGAGTCGCTTATGTCCGATTTTGGGCACCCGTGGGAAAATAATGAACAAATATCGAGACCATGCTCATGAACCAGTATATGGTCTCTACTTCAGAAAAAAAATTGTTAGACCCCCTGGGGTCGCGACTGGGTGGTCTGATGACGCCACAAAGATGGCCGCCATGCTGATTTTCTTAAGTTAGCTATTGTTGGATTTCATGATAAACATATAATTGTGATATAAAATATATGACAATCCTTTTGTAAAGTGTATGGTGTGACGCCATGTTATATTTATATATAAAAATGTGTCCTCTCGATCAAAGATGGCCGCCAAAATGGCGACCGGAAGTGGGGAAATTGATGATTTTCCATTTAAGTCGCCTACATCATTTCCGATTGAATCGAACATATCTCTCTTCAATCTTAAAAAGAATCACAATAATTGATTTCTTGTATCATAACCTTGATTTTATTCTCCAAATTCGATAGTTTAAAGGAAGTGGTGTGAATTTTCGCCAAAATATACTTTTTTATTTTCTAACTATTTCCTTAAAGAAAATTGGAATTAATCGGTGTTGGAAATGAGTGGGATCATTACCTAAGGTATATACATCTAACTGGATCCAGATACTGTCAACTAAAATTCGATAATACGCAAATTTTAGCCTCTTTCACCCAATTACGTTTGTGTCATATACATATAGATGGAGAATGAAGTAGACTAATTTGCTTCTTCCAAATAAATAATCGCCATGTTATGACACATTCCTAATCTGATTACGTCAGTACGTATGGACAACCCAAAACACGTAACCCCATCTATAAAATGATAAATGTATGTTTCATGGGAGTGCCTAGATCATGCCATGAATCTCTACTATAGCTAACGCCCGTGGAGATCATATTCCACAAGTACAAAACCTTGGAACTTTTTGAAGTTTTGGCAGTGAACCTTATAAAGTCGAAAAAATAATACGGGGAATATATTTCTTAATGATTATCTGTTCCTTAATAGTGTACGTCACTGTATGTGAAGGTCCCAACTCGAAAATACATGCTTTTCTGTGACTTTTGAGAGCTCATATCGCTATAAATTACCCGGAAAAAATCCATAATTGTCAGAAACGCAAAGCAAAATCACTCACAAAGTCACTTAATTCGTAAAATTTCGAGTTGGCACATTCATCTACATTGAAATACATTATTAAGAAAAAGCTAGATAATAACAAAGAAATATATTCCCTGTGTTATTTATTCGATTTTATAAGGTTCCCTGTCAAAACTTCAAAAAGTTCCCAGGTTTTGTACTGATGGAATATGATCTCTACGGGCGTTAGCCATAGTAGAGATTCATGGCATGATATAGGGAGTGCCTGTATTTCCGGCAAACTTGGGATATATGATCACGTCAGTACGTATGGGGGCGACATGTCTCCATTCCGAAGGTTCGCTATTCCCAAGGTTCACTATTCCCAAGGTTCATTATACCGAAGGTTCGCTATTCCGAAGGTTCTCTATTCCTCGCAATTCAGAAGGTTTTTGTTATTTTGAAGTTTAATTCTATATTCTAAAGTATTGAGAGGGTTCTTTATCATAAGACTCTTTTTATGAAGGAAATAACTTAAAGGTACTCAATCCTATCAGACGCTCATAAATTACTATTTATTTGGCTTCGGTGGTCAAAACTATTTGATTCGAGTCGAGGAACCCACCCATCAAAGCTCAGAGTGATTAGATATTGATGTTTCAAGTTTGCTATTTCTATTGTTTCTGAGCCTGATCTTGCCAGAAGCACGAGGTCAAACGGACAGTCTTGCAGATAAAGATGGATAACTATAAAATCAAGTCGTAATAATAACCACTTGATTTTAGAGTTGTCCATCTTTTCTGGTTAAATTCGCCCAGAATAGAAAACCTTCAGAATAGCGAACCTTCTGAATAACGAACCTTTGGAATAGCGAACCTTCGGAATAATAAACATTTTGAATATGGAACCTTCGGAATAATGAACCCGATCCTGCCTGTATGAAGAGCCCACGACACGTCCATCAATAAATATATACACGTGGGACTGTTTATATATGCATTTACATATCAGACTGGAGTAAAGTTGAGACCAACACGTCTTTGTTAATTTTGGTGCCCGGATTTCAATGAAATTTGGTGTGGTCACTCAGGGTGCCCTGGCAGAGTGTATAATGGCGTTAGTTTTTCTAAATTTTGACTTAAACAAATTTAAATGAATAAAAAATATGAACCTATGTGAATATTTAGGTACAAATAAACCTTTTTGCACGAGAATATGTTCCAGCACCAGATATATGGGAATGTGGGCCACAGTTAGACATGGGTCAGAGTGAGACATAGCCTCCAACATTTCTCTAATTTCCAGACCAATATCCATTGCGCCAGTCCAGAGATATTAGCCATATAACACATGTTACTATTTTGTTCAAAATGCTATCATCAGGTGAAGGTTGAATCTGGCACAGCGACCAATTTTCAAGGCAAAATTAATTAATTTAATTGTTGCAATTTTAAGGGAAAAATATCTTTATTGGATAAATTTACAGATACATGTAATACTGAATACATTTTGTGATGTGGAAAACGGGATTTATTGCATATTTCACATAGCCACATCTGATTTATTTATAGATGTTTATGTGTGCTTGACTTTCAGCGAGTTACATGGGTGGGGCACAATAACTCAATGAGACACAATTTCTGGCCTGTGGTAGGATCCACAGTTAGTAGATGATAGGCACTTCGAAAAGGAATGACATAATTTGCCAAATGACTATTGCTTTTGGTGCTGGAGTGGATAAATAATTTAGATCAAACAAACTGAAGTCTTTGTGCAATAGTGGTATTTCCGGTCGTTTCCTATACGGTTACTACTCATTAATCAGACGCGCATATATGCACGTTTACGGAGTTCACATTAAAAGACTATCTAACTAGATCATGTCATGAATCCCTACATTAGATATGACCCTACTATAGACCATATTACACCAATTGCACTGTACACAAACCTGGGAACGTTTTTATGTTCTGACAGCCAAATTATAACAATGAATAAACAAGCAGGGAATATATTTCCCTTTATTGTTAATAACAAGTCCTCAATAATCTACTTCACAGTATATAGGGGTGGTCTCAGTTCAAGAGTGCATGCTTGTTTGTGACTTTTCTGAGCTTATATCGTACTCTCAGGTGTCTAATCATTGTGATGATCAATAATAGTGATAGTGGAGACTTAGACTGAAATTAATAATAGTGATGGAAATTTAATTCTATTTTAATTTAATTCTATATATGTCTCTATGCCAAATAATTTAATGATCGTTGAGAATTTTATCCAAAATTATACTAATCATGCGGCACATGCTGACACTATTGTTAGGCAGTATTAAGGAACGGGTATTTCATAATTTATTACCTGTACTGTTTTTTCATTGTTACAAACTTCCCTATCGCAACAGCGAAAACTTTGTACTAGTGGAATATATCATTCTCGACGGGCATAGATACATAGAGATTCATGCCGTGGTCTAAGAAAATGCTACCAGATTAAACATTGTCATTTATATGACCATCTGAGATTGCCTCATGAGTCATGTAGAACTACATGTAGAAGATCATGACAGTTCGACCAGCTTGGCATGGAATTATTATGTTTAACATACAGATTATTCCAATCCCAATGTGTCAAGTCGACAATAGCAAGTACACAGGGCTATATTTAGTAATGTGTCCACAAATAGCCACTATAGTCTATATACACATGCATGCTAGCCATGCTGACCGAGCTTCCGCTTAATGCTTAAGGTTTAAACCGAGAACACAGTGTTAAAATCTTTTAATATGTGAGAATGCTAAAACAAATCACTGTTAATGGCGTTATTAACGGTGCATTATGATTATTATATTTAACTTGATATATCCATCACAGGAAACAGAATTCATATATGGAAAGTTGGAAACAATGCAGTGTGCCGAGACCAAATGGGAGATGTTCTTCTTTTCCTTCACTCACCAAGTTAATTGACTCACTTTGTCAGTCACCAATTCACTGGGCTTCACATGTTTGTCACATATGTGTGTCGACTGCTCTGTAGATGGCTAGAATTGTATTTTGACCCGAGACTGTATCTGTATGTGTTTCAGCACTGGAGCCTGTCGACTGTGTTCACACTCACATTGCGTGGGTAAGGCTGAGCCTGAACAGGCTGGAGTCGTTGAAAACTGAATTTACTAATCTGTAATCACTAATACAATCCTAATAGTAATAGACTAGTAGTACTAGTAGTAAATGAGTAAATCAGTCAGCTCTAAAATGTACATTTTCTGATTTCCTTGACCTGACAGTGACAGTGTTAGCTATTAACAATTACATTTAGAGAAGTAGACGAACAATTTGCCGCTTGCAACTCAAACCACTGAGTCCAGGTGAAAAGAGACTTAAAATTTAACAGAACAAGTCAAATCACAGTGGTGACCACAGACCAGTCCAACGTCCAGTCCACTCCAGTGACCTTCATTTTCATATTTTTTTCAAAATTCAGCACGAGAACCACAACGTAGAACTTTAGAGTTGTTGTTGTTGTTGTTGTTTGAAGAGTTTGAACAGCAGCCGCCAATAATGTATCAGGGCGCAGCCATTTTGTAGTGAAAATTACGTCACCATTTGTAACGTTGCTATGGGCCAGGGGACGTAATTTCTCGGACGGAATCTGACGAGGTTTGCCGAATACTATGCGCCCATGTCAACTAAATCCACATTAATCATTTAATTTTGAATAAGGGTGTTTGTGTTTTTCAAATTTAATTGTGTTGCTATTGGGAGGCTGATCAAAGAAGTAAAATAAATTCATTTTGTTAATTTGTCAAGGTTAATCCAACATGGCGGCCACCATAAATGCCACATACGTCCGAATCGCCCGGATGTAAAAAAAAAAAAAATTGAGGTTGATAGAGTATAGCAAATAGTGACGTCACAACTATACTTGCGTCGCTTACGAACCGTAAAACAACCTGTGGGTTGTGATTAGTTGTCTTATCGCAATGACTCAAAATGCGAGTTCATATGACAATTATTTTCTACAATAAGCATCGTGAAAAATTCGCCGAACGTTATATTTGTTTATACATCAAATAACATGTCCACTACAGGATAACGATATTTCGGTGTGAGATATATGAATGAATGTACTCCTATTAGATAATCCGAAGTTATTAATAACTTATTGTAATCGAGATGGCCGCCAATGTGGCGGCAATATATCCCACCGTGTAAGAATTATACATTTGCAAATTGTTATCGGTGACAACATAGCATTCACTATATAAAACCGAAATATATGTTCAAGCACGATAAGTATATGGACTTGTGCCAAATTCGATTATGATATTATATAAATATTTTAATAGAGACCAATATGGTATGTGGAGATAATAATGAAGCTGCCAACTTCAGGTGCTGTCAGCTATCAGATCTCAAATGATGCATTTGATCGCCATACGTCCATGCATATCGATAACGATTTAGTATATCTACTCGTATACTAAAAGGTCTAGCGACGGACTCGATCAGATTACTGTCTATAGCTATCAGTGACTGACTTAAGCCCGGAGATCGCCCGGGGCCTTATTCGGATAGTATAGCTATACTTTAATCTTGTCATGGTATATTTACCATGGTACATGTGTACCGCCGGTTTTCTGACAAAATAGCCATAAAAGCACAGTCTTCGTTAAATGAATCCTTGTATGGTTACTCTTGGTAATTGGAATGGAAAATCGACAAAAATGATCGCTTCTACCATTCTGGCAAAGATATATATGGAGGAAGAAATGTTGATGATTGCCTCATGCTTAAACTGCCTCTTGTCACCAGTTCATACTAAGTACCGGTATATTTCCATGTGTGCATTAATATGACGACCAAGATTGTATCGTGATAAATTTGAACCAGAACTCAAGCAATATATTCACTTGTATTACAGCGATGTTTGTGTTACTACATGTATGCATATAATTAGTTTGTCTCATATACAAGTAGCGCTGATGTGTTTCTGAACATCACACTCTCGTTGGATGGGGTGAATGTAAAATGATTCCCGGAAATGACTCACATAAGTCTGCAAAGTTAATGTCGAATCCAGTCCACGATGAAACGCATACTTATTGTTGTATTATTCATGGAATAAATACTGTTTACACTAAGGTCTATCCGATCAAACGGGATTGATTATCAAGTGAAGATGTTTGGAGATCTTTGTACAATAGCCGCCCCATGACCGTTTAGATTTCTGATCTATATATTCCCTTGGTTCGAGTTGATTATCATGATGCATGAATGCAGCATGATATATACAATTTATGGGATATATCCAGACTGATCTGACAACTCCTAGTCGAACAGAATTACAACAGTTTAAGGAATTATGATATAGATGGAGCAGCATATATAATATGATCTGAAAGATGCCATTATTATAGTGAACCATGGCCACCTTCATAGTTACGCGTGCTAATTCAACTTTCTTCATTTCCTTTGGTTCATGATAACGTTTTGCATCAGAATCAACATGGCCCGACACGAGCTGTTATTAACTCCAACTATTACTTCACATTGTGTTGTAAGAAGTTAGTGGACTACTTTGACCCATTATGTCATCCAGTATTCAGAACCAGGATTCCAGCGTATATTGGACATAACAAATAAAACTGATGACGTGACATCAGAAGACCCATCACAACAACTGGATTTTACACCCGTTTCCCATCGTGTGGCCGTACAGTTCGTAAAAACACAGGAATAAGTAATATAATAAGTATCGCCTGTCTATTTTGGCTCATATCGATTACGTTTACCATTCACATTCCTTCGTAATCTAAAATGCAGGGTGGGATATGCAGAGCAGTTGCGCAGTCCCTGTTGATTTCGATAAACTTCAAAATAATCATTAATCAATTGGGACAGGCAGCAAAATCATAACCATTGCCAAATAACCATGCACTTTCCTGTTGTGCTGTACAAACGCAATGCATTGTCCCACTAAAGATATATGCCTAAATCATAGAAATCAATTTTCTGTATACTATCAATGGTCCACAATATGCCTACTGTCTTCCTACCAAAACATCTTTCGTATTCAATTAACAGAAAACGAGGAGAGACAAGAACCAGACACGCACTTCGCCTGGTGTCGGGGAACTAGCCTGGTGCATGATAATGTTCATTTCAACTGAATAAACATGTCCAGGGATGATAATAACCTACCTATAGTAACGTCGCGTAAGCACTCCGCACATGGCATGAAAGTGGTTGGACTACTTAGTTGAATATCATCATCCACAATATTCACAATATATCACTTTAATCTTGATACGGGACGCTACCCTTATACGAATATATTATCTACCTATGGGGGTCTATTTTATGTTGATATGTCGTGGTTATCAATACGATTGGAGCCTGCCAAGTTCAGCAAAACGAGGTTCAAATGGTGTTACCGTGCAAATTTAATTCAAGGTCACATGGCATCTATCAGTGAGACAAGTAGGCCAAATGAGAGCATATAATTAATTATACTATTGTTTGTGTTTTGTAAACAAGGATGTGTTGTTTCTTGCTTGCCAAGAATAGTGGTGTAGCTGAGAAGTACAATCGCCATCTCATAGATATCACAATAAATTGTTATGTATTGCTATCGTGTATGATACACAAAAGTCATTTTCTACTGAGGAGATGTCGTGAAAAGAATTAACACCAAAGCTTATCTGCATCATCAATTGCATTTGATATGGCGACCACCATTATTTCTCAATTAGTACTCTGGCCTAGAGTATAGCACAGAAGGCTAGACATTGAGATGGTAATATTTGTCCCTCAAGCTAAGATGGAGGTCTACACATACTTTCTAATTTCACATAGAGAGTTTGATTTTCTCTTCAACTCCCACCTCACTTAATATCAGGAACTTTGAAGAGATGACGCGTATGCAGTATAGGACATCCGTTAACTTGCATAAGAAATTAAAGCTATGCGCATTTACTGAAAAGTAGCCGACTATCCCATGATGGAATGCCAGGGCGACATTTGGTAGTGTAACGAACACTGACTTTTGTATTCTTATTGCCATTTTGGTAGCCATCTTGGATGAAATTGAACTGTTCTGTTGAAGTTTGATAATAATTCCGTATGTGGCACGAATATTTCCCTCTCACTGAATTTCGCTCATTTCTTGAAATCTGTTGCTAGAATATCGAAATTGATTTTTGACAAAATGCAATAATTCGTTTGTCTAAAGTGGATTTTTGACAGATCGAACCTGCTTTGTACAATAAAATTGATGCAATACACTGCTGAAGTAATACTAAAAACCTGAATTGTCACAATTCGCAGTCGCTACCAAACGGGAGGTCATTTACATGAGATTATTGACAATCGCAAAATTGTTGATTTTCTGGTGCCATTTTGGCAGCCATCTTTGACTAGAATAAAATTTTACCGTGAATTTGGGCACTGTACTTTGAGAACTACTATTGATGAATTGCCCTTACTGAAAAAAAACAATTAAGAAATATGCGCAGAATCCATCAGTTCTTATGACAACCCTACATCTGAACTGAACTGACAATGACGTCATCTTTGTGACGTCATAATTCCCTCCAGTCGCGGACCCATGAAGTCTAACAAACTTTTTCGGACAAAGTAAGTGATACCCTATCATAATATCATAGTCTCTACATTTGTTCATAAAATTCCCACGGAAGTACATAAGCGACTATATTACCATTACGCATTGCAATTGAAAAGAAACAGTCATGGCATTTCATGGTCATCCGTTAACAGAATTTCTTTTAATAGCCTTTTGTAATTTTAAAACTGAGAGCCTTGAGCACATATAAGTTAATAGCACATTGAGGATCTCCCTCATGCATTACGTTTTTCTTTCAAGTCCTTGTTCTATGCACCGATATTATGCTGTGGTTATACTAACTTGTTTGTGTATTCTGCGTTTGATTCCGCGTATATGATTCTGAATTGAAAATAAAACTCAGCGAACTATTTGTTCGCGATGACGGCCTAGCTATATTGTCAGTTGTTTTTCCACAGCAACGCCATGTGCTACCTCGTCGGTGTGCGACAATTCAAATATATAGGCTGCTTTGGTACCTGGTATTTCACGTCGATTTCAGCAGCTGCTGCATGGTGTTGTCGGCTGTACGTGTATTGGTGGGATGAAGACACGGAGAGAACTACCGTCACAGAGAAACCATGCACACGATCCCTATAATGTTATACGTTACCAGGGAGAACCTGTTCAAACAGTGAGGTGCCAGCGCAAACAATATCTCATATTTGTATCGTTGTAGTTAGAGATCGGCTTGCTTCCACCTCGCTATCATTGTTATATCAAGGAGCTACCATCAACCACTCATTAAAGCATGGGGTTGGCCAGGAAAAAAAACCCAGGGTACAAGGTCCTGGTGGTGGGTTGGCTGAACGCCGATAGCATATTTTTCCAATGCCATGTATTTTTTTTCAAATCCATATTTAAAGATAAATCAGGACACTAAAATTATTTTAAATGTACAGGCTTATAAACAGGACCAAAGTCAAGCATTAATCGAAAGAAGGGGGCTCCTATTTTAAGTATTTACCCAATAACTGCTCTTTTATAACACGATATCATGGGGTGGGTCGATCCGCTTATGAAGAGGGAAAAAATGCACTGAGAAAATTCCATCAGTTCTCATTGTTGTTTTTGACATTCCATGATCGCTGCGTCAACTCATTTAATTCTGCTGGTGCTAAATGGTATGTATATTGAGGGATAAATTTCCTGTATTGTTGTATGGTGTTCATTATTGGGTAGCTGGTACCTCGGATTACTGGGACCAACCGATATAACATAAAGCCGACTAATTGAACATAACATGCTAATTATTACAAAACAAGTACATGTATTCATCTTTGAGATAACATTATATTTCTGAATTACTGTTTCTGACACATCGGTTTGTAATACGATCCACTGCCCATCCCCCAACCCGCAATGCCATTATGCACCGTCACTATATGCGTGTCTGCTATATACATCATGGTAGTATACATGTGCCTCATGTATACTACAATGACGTAATGCAGGAACATAATTATACTCGTAGGTACGGTACATAAGTTATATGTGTGTGTGGGGTGGTGGTAAAAACGACGTATAGGTACGGCGTATAAGGGAAGTCGGTTTAAGTAAATTTTGGGCTGACAATGTTAACTCTATTAAAGCAATTTAAGGAGAGCGGATATCATGCCACAACGGTCAGATCTTGTTAGCGTTGGAACGGACTAGCTTTTTATACGGTCGTTTTTAAAATACGGGACGTATAATGTTATGGGTCCGTCCGTCTGTCGATCCGTTCGCTTTTGGTTTCCGTTTGATAACGTTAGATAGTCTCAATGAATGGAATTAACTTTGGTATGTGAGTTTACTAGTCCAAAATACAAGTCAAGTTCAAATTTGGGTTCCGCCCGCCAATTTTCACCAAAGTTATGGCCATTTGTTTGAATTGCCACGGGCGCATTTTTCCACGCTCTATAGCGATGCTCATGGTAACATGTTTCTCCTGGTATAGCGTATAACATTGTAAGGACTGGGTGAACCAACCTCCACATTTAAATAACAGATCCCGATACATAAATAGAACACCACGCGCATCTTAATTGGGAATCTGTTGTCAAATGAGTTGCGGACGGCGCAATGATATAGTTCACGAGAGCATAGCTCGAGTGGAATGTAACCGTCCGCAACGAGTTAGATAAAATAGTCGAGATTATAATGTAAGTTATGTTCTGTATGTATTCCACACCCTTGTGTCGGGTAAATTTAATCCATGATTGTGAGAAACAGTGGTACTTTAACTACCTTTACTGTGATTTTTTAAGTCTGATGAACAACAGGTAAATTAGCTGCGTATAACCCGGGGCCGATAGTTGACGTCACCCACGTCATCGCGTTTGACATCAACATGAAGTAGTTCCGGCTTGTATTCCACTTGTGGTATACAATCATATATGATAACAGCATAGTGTGTTTTGAGAGGTGTGTTATCTCAACGAGTTAGAAGTCGTGCCTCTAACATTGAGATAACACACATCTGAAAACACTATGTTATTGTTGTATTTATTATAATTTTGTTTAAATTATAGTTTTGAGACAAAACAACCTACATTTTTTGACATTTCGAAGAGTAATTCCCGGAACGCATGAATACGCAGTTACAGTACATGTTATAATGTCGCAGAAGTATGGAACACTGAGCGTATTTATCAACAATAAACAATATAGTTCCTGGTTTGATATTTATCTATGTTCGGAAATCAGATTGTTCTCAATTTTCTCTACGTCAATGTTCTCACTCAAAAACTTTCAGATCAATTAGAGTTTAGAATCCAACAGATTTAAGTTAACCACAGAACACGAAATTAGTGTGTCATTTTCAGAGGAGAAAACCATCTAAAATGACATAAGCTACATTTCTTCCAATTAGGAACTTTTAATCATGGTTTATGAGATGTACATTTAGCTATGGAACTTATATTTCAATGATATCAATTCATTTATTTCAAAAACTATTCCAAACACTAAAGTAAATTTGACCCAATTTCGACATGAGAGTTTTTGTTAATACGTTGCTAAGATGTCATAGTCCCATTATTGAAATATAATACACTTATGTGGGATATATAGAACGTTTAATACACATCATCAAGTTAAATATTAAACCATCATGAGATAAAACAACATGTATTCAATGGCTGGGAGTACGTTAAACACATGTGCATCGAATCAACGGTGTGGAATAAAAGATAACCTGTGCAAACATATACAAATCCGGATAGTATCTCTTCGCCTGGAACATCAGTTCAAGCGTCAGTACTTTGACGATTTGTTGTATACAGTAAGCGGGATTGTGGCTATACATTAATGTACATGAATAATTTCTTTTTTTCTTTATCGGATGCAATAGAAACATGGTGGCCGGATTTAGTTTAAACATGGTTTACGAAAACTTCTAGTTTTAGACCGCAGTATTACGGCCAAACCATATTTTAAACTGTAAACTGTTCACACATGTAAACTGATTGAAATAGACCGGCAGATATGGTTGCTATTTATGGAAGAGGTTATTTCCTCAGCGCAGCGGAAATGGCCGAGTCGTTGAGGCAGGTCGTTGTTCGTGCAGATGGCTCTTCACGTGACGGGTCATAGGGAATAACTGATAGTGTCACTGGCGTTGTCGTTATCATCTCTTTCATCCCAGATCTGATTCTCGTATATCCACATGCAGGCATTTGCAATTATCGTAGTATTTTCTTGAGTTCCGCTTGAACGCTTCCAATGTACTATATATGTCAATGTCGGTCATATAACTTTGGAAAGAACAGTTCTCATGCATGCAATCGAAAACTCATTTAAACTTGAACCTGGCCACGGACGACCTGGGTCTGTTGAGTTCACTTAGAGTGTTCGTGATTGTCGCTTCTTTGTACGAGTCCCAGTTCACTCGATTTGCCAGATTATCTTGAAGGTCTCCATCGCTTGGGTAAGGCGATACCTGAAAAATAATTCAGCTCATGTCATCAAAGAGATCATTACGAACACGAAGCACATACATATAGATATCGTGCACGAAGTCGAAACGAATAATAAGTTGGATGTACATGTAATACAAAATTATCAAATTATCAAATTCGGGGAAAGTAGCGCTGTGCTAATCACATTGCGAATATCCCAAATGTACATGCACATAAATATCATTCTCCTTTCCCCAAATGCACAACAGAAGTATGTGGATCTTTAATGTTATTGTTCACATTCGTAACCGATGTGAGCCTTTTATTCGTCGTAAAAAATCAATCTATATTTAATCTTTTTATATTTACTGATCAATTTAGTCGTGTTTTCTATATCTGTTATAGTAATTAACAAATCGGTGGTCACACTTGTATACTGATACCAATTTAGCAATTTGTCTAATTTATAACACGTCACTTAAAGATATATTATGGACTTGTTCGGGTGAGTGAAACTGATAAGTTAGTACCCAGGCGTTATGCCAACCTGGGGAATATAGCATCCTACTAACATCGCCGAAAATTCAAAGAAATCGACCATACCACTCCATAGAAAACATCGTCGAACTACGCTCAATTGTAAATATTTACATCTGTATTCCGGACGCAACCAACGGCGATAAACAAACACAAATTATTTCATTATCGAAAGTCATTGTATTCGATTAATATATCAGAATAACGGTGTGTGTGTTGTCAATTTGGATTAATATTCGTAAATATAACTATATTGAGCAAGATTATACTCCATTTCTGTTTGACCACCCTACGGGAGTGTTTCATACCACTTTAAAGAAATATTATGTACCTGTTTGGGAGCTTGAAACTGATAAGTTAGTATTCAGGCGCTATGCCAATTGGAGGAATGTCACATTATACTAACATCGCCGAATATCTGAAGCAAATCGACCGTGCAACTCCATGGAAACATCGTCGGAACTACGCTCAATTGTAAATATTTAATTCTCGATTCGGGACGCAACTATCGGCGGTAAACTGACGAAAACGTTTTCGCCACCGATTGTCGCTGCATTTAATTAGTATATAAGAATGATGGTGTGTGTTGTTCATTTGGATATACTATTTGTAAAATAATATTATTTTGAACAAGATTATTCTACATTTCTATTTGATCACTCTACCTGAGTGGTTCACATCACCTTAATTATCGCTGCCATGTGTAATTTGTGTCATCAGATAAGACACTAAGAATATTACGCTACAACATCAACGTTGTTTTAGTTTTCAAAATCAGTTTATATATTATGTAGCTACAGTCGAGAAACCGATGTATGTTTCATTAAATATGCAGCCGACTTCATGTGATCTACATTCGAGAGGCTCGATGTACATATGTTCCACAATCTATTATCTATGCGTTTTAACTGTTTTGTTTATAGTGAATGTGCCACAACAGTTATGTACATCACTTATCCAGCTGGAATTTCTGTTTTGTGAAATTACAGTATTCAAATTCCCCAATGACTCATTCATTTATGAGCACCAAACTTACCACACAAAACATCCATCCATTCTGATATATAACACATGTAGCGCATGGCGGAGAGAGTTCGACCACTTGCAAAATATGAACAAACTGGAAGGCTCAAATAAAGTTTCATTCGCTCTTTATTCCGCCAAACATTGATGACACAAATCAGCGCGTGCCTATACAGCAGCACAAATGATTCCGAGAATAGTCATTCATATTAGTTCTAAACGAGCTAGCAGCACCATCGGAACACGCCATATGTAACAAACCATGTGTATGTTAATGGCATTAATGATAACGTCACTAAATATCATTAACATCAGATTCATATATTAATGATTGCAAAAAAGTTGTTTTCATTGCATTGAAGACGTATGAAAAGTACTCCTTCGTCACATTAAAAAAATAATTACATTAATCCAGTATTAAAAGCTTGCATCCATAATTAATGTAATGAAAATAGCAGTGATCAAAGAGTTTAATGCAAATATTGTTTTAAACCGTTACCGTTTAACCATGGCATTAATTCTCAAAACATAATGTTAAGTTAATGGTAGTTTAAGACCGTTAGTTATGTACCGTTTTAATGAATTTATAAAACGGTTTTCATTATATTTTAAGCACTTTTTAACACTGTTTTAATGG
The DNA here is from genome assembly GCA_032622095.1 of Siphonodentalium dalli. Lineage (NCBI taxonomy): Eukaryota > Metazoa > Mollusca > Scaphopoda > Gadilida > Siphonodentaliidae > Siphonodentalium > Siphonodentalium dalli. The sequence goes on from CP136061.1 coordinate 209,594,640, forward strand.
TTATTTGTTAATGCCATTTTAACGCTTGTTTAATGGCTTATGCGGCAGTAGTGACGGCAAGTGTTGATAACTTAGATGAGGATTCTGACCAATGGCGGTGGTATAGCGTTACTTGACACATAATTGAATGCCGATCTATTATTTCCTCGTCAATTTTGTTCCTAGGAAAGTTATCAACGTATATACAGTTAATTGAATTAAGTGTGTTTTGGCTAAGTTGGTGTTAAATAATAATGACTAACTCATGTTTTAATTAAGATTATAGCTGTATAACCTTAAAGTTGATGAATAATTACACATAGTACGGTATAATGCCCATAATATATAATTTTGCTTCAATTGTTATTGTTAAAGCTTAGTAAACTTAATAAAATATGGTGGTTAACCATTTGATGAGCGAATACTCTTTGATAAACATTGACTCATGTCCATTTAATCATCAGTGCATCTGTTAAGTTAAGCATGCAGCAAATATGCTGTTCGTTCAACTTATCATAATCAAAAAAATCGGAATGGTTTATTGACAGAAGTACAGTGTTATGTATATGTTTGAATCGATAGTATTACTGTATAATAGAGATTATCAACATGATTATCAACATGGTCTCCATTCGAGAGCCTTTTTTTTAATCAGAGGGGTATGTGGCCCCCTTGTGCGTTAGGGGCCTGCGGCCTCTCCGTGATATGCGCGCTTCGCGCAGATATTGATCTTAGACAAAGGCTTTATTCACCGACGACGCCTTTGTGCGCTTTGTGCACATTTTGATCGTTTAAATATCTGGATTAAAAAGAAATTGAAATTAAAAAATTGTTTTTTTTTTATATTGAGCTCCTTGCTTAATTGAATTTTGTTACTGCTATTATTATATATTTAATTATAATTTTTTACTCAAAATGTTTTTAAACGACCGCTGTTATATCCTCCGCCAGAGTAACCCGAGTCACCATACCAAATTTGGTCTGAGGGTCCGAACAGACAGAGACAGATCCTGCTCTTTTATATATATAGATATGCTACTTCAATATAGTCTCGTGAAAATAAGTTCATATTTAAGCTAAATATTGACATTGGTTCATATTGGACTTAAATTATTCTAGAATAAGCCCATAGTGGACTTATAGAAAACTTAATCAGATTTCGCGAAGCAACCAACTGAAAGTTTTCATGACGGTAACGCGCATGAGATCCGTATACCTATGAAGCTGTATTATTGTGTTCTATATATAGTTCACGTTACCTGAGAATAGTATCAGAGCACGCGCTTAACGTAATGTAAAGTGGCGCTCTCTTAAATGAAAGGCGCAATAAAAACGATTTTCCTATTGGTCAGATTGTCTATCTTAACCAATCAGATTTGACGTTGCATATAGACATGGTTGTTGCTAAGCCTTGTAGTTCAAATACAGAACTCACCACCTCGGCGTTAGTATTTCCACAAATTACCTATTATCACACAACAAAAGGATGAGATGAACACTATATACATAGAAGGTGAGTGATCTAAATAAAAAATTGTACTTCATATATTGGTTCGGACCGAAAAATGTCACCAAAACACTTCTTTTACTGTGATTTGAGACTTCCGTTGTTTGAGTCTGACTTGGTCAAGTTTGTGTTTGAAACTGACATTTTCAAACTCTGAGTCTTTGTTATTGCCGTTCATGTTTCAATGAATGATTAACTGAAAGTTAACTTGGCAAGATAACTAGATCATAGGTGCCATCAACTGAATGAATTTAATCGCAAAAATGCGTCTAATTTATCAGTTCTCAGCAGTCACTGTTCCAACTCCAAAGCTTAACAACAGTTGTCATTAGCGAAGACCGGAACAAAAAAATCAAAACACATTTCCGGTTATTCCAACAAGGTGAAGGACAAGGTCGGGACAATTCTCAAAACAAAAATTAAAATCCTTGAAATTGAAATGAAATTAGGCTTCATCTTGGACGTGAGGAATTATTCTGACTTCGTCTTTTCAACGTGGATTTAGTGGGCGTTAGTTCAAAATTATCTGATTCTAATTAATGGCCAGATTTCCGGTGAATACCGTGAATCGTGATCACATTTACCAGTTTACACTACTCACTTGTCACAACGTGAATTCAAGGATTGTACTATTTGTGTATACATTCCGCTTTGTTTAATTTTGAATGTGAATACTACTAGTGCTAGTTTTGTGAAAGTAACATAAATAGGATACATATAAAATACACGGAGACACGCTTGTCCCAAACGACATATCAACACAAGTAAGACTAAGAAGAAGTAAGATGGATGCTGATTGTTTATGTCTAGATCATGCCATGATTCATGAATCTCTACTAAAGCTAGAACGCCGTAGAGATCATATTCCACCTTTTCAATTCCCAGGAAGTTTTTTTAAGTTTTGACAGGGAACCTTATAAAGTAACGCGGGGAATGTACTTTGTTCATACCTGTTGCTTAATGATTTATTCATCGGTAAGTGAAGTTCCCAGCTCGAGATTATATTATTTACGTGACTTTTGAGACCCGATTCCGCGATAAATATTTATTTTATTCCCTGTCACGAAAATTATTGTCGTAAGGCCAAAGTAAAAAGATACTATGTTTCCGTACATCGACCGACCCTAAAAATAACCCGCCGACCCTAAACTTTTTATTGATATTTTGAGAAAATGTCAATATTTTCAAAAATTTACTGTTTTTTACCACTAATGCTCATAAATATTGATGACCTTTAGTGTGCAAAACACATGGTTTCTAACATATCCCTGTGAAAAGTGACCATGAATTGACGGCTGTCTCAAGGGCCCCAGGTGTGTGATGGGTTGTGGATTGATGGGCATACATTTTGCAATTTTAATTTCCTGAGAGTGTATCTCAGACTATCTCCTGCCTGCTTTTACACTAAATTTACAGTGCTTTATGTCTTGTTTGGGACTTATGGAACACTATCAACAGACCTGGTGGGTATATATATACATGTATAGAGGTTATCACCACATATGTTCGGGGTATAGCTACTGTCTCCAAAAACGAGGCATGCTCGGTGGACGTACTGGCTACCCCCCAGACAATGGAATGTAGTCGTCACAATACAAATACAGTACAGTACAGTATATATAATGGCGTATTATTGGTAAAATTCTTATAAAAAGTTAGTGACATCAATTTCCTACCAAGTTTATAGCCAAATTTATGAAAATGTGCTACATGTCATGTATGTGAATAATAAAAAACATACCTAAGCATGAAATTTTGATTTTTTTTATCAACCTTAATGTATATTTCCAGTTTCCACTGTGTTGATCAAGTAATACTTTCCCCACAACACGGGTTGGCATTTTATGTCACTTCGATCGATGTAGTTCAATATTTCTGCAGCTGGATAAAAAATATTGAAATAAAATTAAAAACAAAAATTTCCCTACCTACCAGTGTACCTAGCTACCTACCCTAATTTTTTCGCTCCGTTACCGAAAACATACAATCTTTTTTCTTTGGCCTAAGCGACATAACGCGAAAGCAATTCTGTAATATCGAGCTGGGAACTTCACGTACCGATGAATAAATCATTAAGCCACAGGTACATATGTATGAACAAAGAAGTACATTCCCCATGTTATTTTTTTTTACTTTGACTTTATAAGGTTCCCTGTCAAAACTTAAAAAAAGTTCCCGGGTTTTGTACAGGTGAAATATGATCTCTACGGGCGTCAGCTTTAGTAGATATTCATGGCATGATCTAGTTTATGTCATGATGACATGTAAATCCTACCACACAGTGGCGCTCTCTATTTGTGGAACTTTTGGGCAAATTGCATGCTGCTTCGGGGAAGGTTGTGCAAACTTACTGTAATTTCTACATTTCAGTCCGTTTATACCTATAATTCAAGTTTTTTGAATTGTGTTTTGCTGCGTACATGCAATGCATATTCTGAACTGATAGTGTGCCTTTTTTTTGGAACTTCTCCGGGTACCAAATTCATTTGTTACAGAGTGTTTATTTTAGCTTAGGTATGGAATAGGATGCTATTATAAATGAGAAACAAAATTATCATTATACGAGGTCACCATTCGTCACTGCGTGCTGAAATTTCAATAATTTTTCCAAGTCTAAAAGACTAAATTGAATCGCGATATGCATATAATATCATATCATTAGCACCAATTGTGCTATCAAGTACCAATCACTGTAGCAGAAGTGTACATGCAATATCCAGTTCATTGAATGAATCATGAGTATAGCCTGGTTGAAATATTACTGTCTGACGAGTCACACTCGTCTTCGGGCTATTGAGGCCATGTATGCATGGTGTTATGAACGGTTTGTATTGTGAATGGGTTAAATTATCTGCTCGTAAACCCTCACAGTAGACAATTTTATACCAGGTTCTATTCAGTATTCAGAAATAGCTCGCAATGGAAATTTGCATGGTACATATTTTGTTAAGATTTTTTGGTCAAAGGTGGTAGCCGGATATTTGGTTTAAATAACCATCAGTCGCAGTGCTTTGGTTTGTTTTGTCCATCAGTCTGTCTGGATCACTTTATGTTTTACTTTTACAAACATATTTCAGAGTTAATAAATGGCTGATATATAGAGTCCTGACGAATCTTCCAAAATGAGGACTTAGCCCACCAGATGTACACAGGTACAATGAACCTAAATGCCTGACTTAAATAACTAATAGTTGTATTAAATGCTATTTCTAAATTATGTATATGAACCCCATGTTATGTAAACAAACAGTACGGTATGTAAATAGTATGAGATAACCAAAACACTAATCGCCATATATACCGGTACCCCATGCATTAAGTGAACTTTGGTTAGAAATTCCACCAAATTGTTTATAACGTATCAGTATAGCGCTAGCTAACCCTCACCTTTCAAGATTTTGGTGTTGAATGAGTCACTGCGAATAAGTCTCCTAAGCACATTTCCTCGGTGTTGAGTGTTGTTCTTATTGCTCACTCTCTATGTGCTGTATATAAACAAACGCTCGACTCACACAATGTGTGTTTTGAGGATAATATGGCATTCATACTATCATAGTATTATACTATTATAGTATAATATTAGTATATTCTTTACAACATACAGTGTCAGGGTATTATAATTTAGTAACTGGTATTCCTAAATTATAACCTATAACGAAGGCCATCCATGTCTTAACCAATAAGGTCCAAATTATATGTATGCTTTCCGTAACAGTGCGTGGAACATACATTCAATTGTTATATACCGGTACATGTCCGTGAAATATAAATACACGGCACCATTGAAACCGGATTTAAACCGGCACATGCGACTTGAGAATATACTTCAAAGTATCAAACTGTGCGGGTACAATTATTATTCATCTAATCTAATTGTATATTTACATATCATGGCCTTGGATGGAGTAAGTTTTCGAATAACGTAGTACGTTCTTATCATATTACCCGTTATTCCGTTGGGTGGCGCGGGCCACAGTGAAAACACGTTATACAGAGCGTCAATATGGTGCTGCAACATATCCTCGTGAAAATAGTTTCATAGTGGACAAATTTAAATGTATTTATTGCTTTGTAATTTATTTTTTTTATCAAAATTTTTTGAAAAAAAAAAAAACTAACGTCGTTATAACCTCCACCTCCAGACAGGCAGATATACAGACAGATCCTACTCTTTTATTTATATAATACTAAATGTCAAGGTTTTCCAGAGACTATATTGATGTCAGGTACTTCTGTATGGGATGACGTATAGCTAGGGGTGTTGTCCTCCGCCAACCCCGTGTATTAGTTGTACATTCCCATAAATGCATCTATTGGAATTGTTCTGTCTGGCGCTTGCTAACATGATACGAACACTCATGGGTGCATTTGTAGAATAGACATTCATAGACTGAAGTTAAGATTCAACTCATTGGACAAAGGGGTAAACATGATTAGTAGAATCATGTAAATGTCATCTGAAACTAAAAACAACGAAAATGAACAATAAGAGGTGGGGTTTCAACTGGTGCATACCCACAAATGACATACCACCCGGGGTGGAAGTGTCGAGATAACAGTAAAACAACACCTGAATTAAAGACACGGGCGGCGTTGTCGGTTGATATGCTGTGAAAATATTCACCTCCGTCAAAAAACGCCATAAACAGAAATAGTAGTAAAATATAGACAGACTTTGTTCTTATACTAATCAGAAATATGGCATAAACAGTACATGTATGTTATTGTCAAATGTTTTTCCTTTGTTATGTAAATAAAGGCAAAAGACGTTGCAGAACCTGGCTTTTGTTTAGATCCGGATATGGTAAACATAAAGAGCGTTCTTTGTTACTGTTTTCCTGATATGGAAATAATAAAGAGCGTTTATATCATTTATGTGTGATTAACCAATAGAATTGAGCTGTGTTATGTAAACAGAAGCAAAACTTCTGTAACACGAGCAGGTTCTTGTTTACGTACACCGTCGTACGTATTGACGACAATATACTATTTACGCGCTGGTTATGTTTGGCATATGAACAAAACTATATATATTTTAATATTACTTCCGTTGATGGCGATTTGAACAAATATGAATATTTCTGCAACGAACGCCGCCCGTGCCTTTAACCCTTGATAAACCAAATATCATTGATAAGTAAACTAGTTCCATTGGGAAATGTTCAGATATAATAAGTTCAACAAAAAACAATAGGTCTTTTTTTTAACTTATTATCTGAACATTGCCCACCAATGAATATGAATCATGTTTCTCTTGTATTATCTGTTTTCTGAAAGTCGTCTGATTGTATTACCTGAATGTTCCTAGAAATAAATCATCGACATGATCACACAACATTCCAAACTAACTTTCATCCTCAACATACATGTATCCTCGCACAACCACGCACATACTATATCTATAATGTCAAATAGGTAGGTACATAATGTGATTATTTATTCTGAAATAAGCATATAATGTTATTATTTATTATGAAATAAGAATATAATGGATGCCTACCAGTTATTTCGTTTTATGGTGCGGGCCACAGTGAAAACACATGTTAAAGAATGTACACCTGATAAGTCGTGAGTTAGCTTCTTTGTGTCATTGTCAGCGCATAATCTGCATAGAATCGCCTTATTATGAGTCGATAATGTTTCTAAAATGCTCTCATTTTCAGCACAGTATCTGCTCAAAATGAGGCCATTCTAAGAATATTATCTACCCAAAACACGTTCTATTATAAGCAGAGCATGTGCAGGTTTTGGAGAGAACAGGCTGCCACCATAATTCCATGGCAAGCATATCAACATTCCTTTGTTAAAGGGATATGCGCATTGTCCTTGTGACGCCATGCATAAAGTTTGTGGTGTCATGGCCGCCATGGCGTGTAATAGGCAGGACAGAAACCTAACAAATACCGTAGGAAGATGCAATTGCAATGTAACGGAATATGAAACAAACTGCGGCCTGTTAGCATTTGCCGAACTAATCAGAAAGTCTAAGAAAGATTGATGAGGCAAAACAATATTGGTAAGATGCTTATCAGAAGATCCATGAGTGACAATGGTTTGCCACGTAACTATTACTTCTAATCTCATTTGCATTCGCTGAGATGTTGCAATATCGTGCATTCAGATATTTTGACAGTTGATGTGTCATCCGATTCATTTGGAAGCAAGAGGTCGAAGCGATGCACAGAATAAATCCGGGATATAATCTATCATGTAATGCCTAATCTTCTACGATCTTTCTGCAGCGTAGTCACTCATGCAGAAGATAAACAAGGCCATAATAAAAAGGACGGTTTGCTTGCAGTCACCCGACTTGACAGCCTCAAAAGACACCTACTCGAATTACTTTGGCCTTCTCAAGAACGTTGTAGTTATCTACTGTCTGGTGTAAACATATGTATTGTAATGTAACATGCATGTATATAAATAATTGCAGTTATCTGCATTTTTATTTTAGCAATGACAAGTAAAACATTTCACCCCAGGCGACACCCTTATACAAGTTCACATCAACACTTAAAACCTATATACTAGTCTCTGTATATACAGTTTCCAAAAACAATTTCCCTACCCACGTATCCACATAGACATTGTGGGTTGGTGAATGCAAACATAAATATGTTTGTTCGTACAAACAACCGGTCTACCTCATCTTAAATGTAACCATGCGATGTCGTTTTCTTATTTTATAGTTAAACTCATATATGCATTCACTCTGTGGAACATAGCACATCTTGATGTCACTCACAGACCTCAACTTGCTCCCATATTGTACTGGAGCAACTTATAACTCGTAGTTCAAACGGACAGCTGATCATTCGAATTGAGCTACTTATTTGAATTGTGTATAATAAATTAACAAGTTAGTTAATGTATTTTTGAGTTTAGTTTCTCTATATCCCCAAATTGACAGACGACACAATTCACAATCGAGGTGTCCAATGGGTGCACATCACGATCTTAACTTAAATATTTGTCTATGTCTCCCGCAGCAGATGCAGAATTTGCCCCCCCCCCCCCCGAGGTTGAATTTAGTGACGCTTTCCGGCTGTAAGGGGTAGCGTCCACAAATTTGCCCTCTGGTGACCTCATTCTGCAAATGTCCAGCACCATTTTGTTTAGGCCTGGATATATCTCACATCACCAATTTGTCGCACCGACACAGAGCTGAAACACAAACGGAGATACTGATTGTCATCTAAAGCTGACCTGCATCTTGAGTTTGCGTTTCTTCTCGTTGGTGCAGTTGTCCAGGTAGAACCTCTTGTTGATCATCATACATTCAGCACCGTTGCTAAGCACACACATGCTTGGTTGATTGGGAAACAGCGTCTGTGACAAGCCCTGTGCAGATAATGAAGATGAGTGATAGTACATATGATCAAGAAAAACGTGTATAGGATGCATATATACATCTTGGAGTCAGGCAGTGCTGAACATTTTTATTTGTGTGTCCAAATTTTATCAATAATCAATAAATGTTTAAAATACATTTCCGAATCATATGACAGAGATCCGTCTTTGACGTAAATGTATGAACCTGTGTGTAAACAAGTCAGTTCTTGCACACATGTTCGTTAATCATCGTCATAAATATACCTACAGAATCAATGGGAGTCAAGTAGCCACCCGTCAACTAATATTCAGTTACCATCTAGTTAAAATTTAACGAAACCAGTCGAATATTGACTCCGGGAACACGTTGGGTAAATTTTGAAATAGAGAATATATTGGTTCAACTTCACAGGAGTGACATCATACAAACATACATGTACTTAGTAATATGTGAAATAATAAATCATTATTTTCTTGTTCTCTATCAAGTATTTTGATGATAAATATATACAATAGTATACTTAGTATGGTTGTATAATATTTTTGTTCGGCGAAAGTGTTGGCATTCTGAAATGAAACATCCAGTTATTACACATCTGGATTTGACTATGGCTGTATCCAATCTGATGTTGGTTATGGGCATTAATAGAATACTGATTTGGATCACACTGGCTATGTTAGACTTATGCTAGACTGGTTGGTTGGAACTGTTCAGTGATATTACAGTCAGTGTCAAACACAGCTGTTTACTAGCTTGTGGTGTTGATTCTGAACTCATACCCTCACTTTAGAAAATTGGTTTATAATAGGTTTTGGAACCATAAAATGTGGATTTCTCAGAAACACATTTCTTATAGAGTTCTCCTTATTCAAGATATACGTTCATTTGTACAAATTATCTGACTGTTAGAGACAACGTCATATTTTGATTGGTAAGTGTCATATATTTTCTAAACTACCATCATTATAGTTCTATTTATATTTTGAGTTGTTGTTTTCTGTGAATTTTTTTTATATTCTCCTTCCAATTTTAAAATATGGTAAAATATGGTAAAACAGAGGCCATATTTTACCGCCCTGGTTAAACCTTAATAAGTGCCTGGTGTATACGTGTACTTACAAACAATTCCCCTTTCGTCAGAATCTGTACCTTCACGAATTCGGGATGTGTATCATCGTGAGCAGTGGAAGATTCCTGAAATGATGTACATGCTACATACTCAGAAGGACCATAATGGAACTTGATAAAAATAGTCTACAACATCAGAAATTGCACACCATCTATAGGACTAAGCCGCCGTTTTATAACGGACTCATTCCACTGTGGTGGAACTATTCCTGGCGATTTGGTTCTCTACCGAGCTTTGTTTACATTCTCTACCGAGAATAGTTTCCGATTCATTGCATTTTTGCTCATTTTCATGACATCATCATACTCAAAGCAATTTTTCTCCCACATGTTACCTCGCATCATTCCAACAGAAAGAGCAATGGACGCACAAGTGAAGGTTAGTAGTATATGTCCCAAAATATGGTTGGTTTATCGTCAGAATTTTAAAGGTTATTGGGAAATTACTCGGTATTTGTCAGTAGGTGAGGACTATTCCTCATTTCAATACATTTTCACAAAATAATACTTCTAAAAATTCGTCGTAACTTTGAAAATATGGCGACCGTGACACCCACTGGGGATGCTAAAAAAATCAACTATAACTCGCACTTTTCTTAGAAAAGAATATATAATGAAAATTTGGTGGAGATTAAGGTTCTCTATTGAGGCCTCCGATTCCTTGCAACTTAATCGCGGTGGCTCCAGTTCTCTAAATATATGCGGAGTAGTTTTTCATGACCACATATAACGCCCGAATCTTGTTCAAACAATTATTAAGCTAAAACGAGATATTGTATATAGCGTTCATATTACCTAAATACATTTATCTGTTCACAATTAGAATATCTCTTTCTCATAAAGTTACGACATGCAAACAATTACTGAGCACATACGGTACCATATTATTGTTTCTTACGGACAGTATCTATCTTCGCGTGCACGCAAATTTTACATAATTATCTCGTTCCTGAAGTTTCTGTATTGAAGTTTCAGCCAGAGAGATCATAAATTTAGCCTATATCACTGGGCAATAGTTGTTTTGTTTTATTTTAGTATAAGCTGTGACATGAATTGTGACTATTGTTAGAACTGTATAACATTTTTGATCGCAATTTTATTTTATGATATGCGTTTCTCGTGTATGTTTAGGCGCAGTGAAGCAGATAAATCTCCAAACGAGTTTAGTGTTTTTGTTTTCTTTTTGTTGTTGTGGCTGTTCTGTCGCTCCTTCGGATTGGTTCAATTGACCGGCCAGATCTTCTAGAAGAAGCCAATCTTATAATGATAATAACGTGCCATCTCTGGCTGCAACTTCCATCTCCGTCTTGTGATTTGACAAACAACTTTTCGGTACTATAATGACTTTCGGCTCTCTCGCGATGACATAAAAATGTGGTCATTAATATTAAGGGCCATTATAGGACGCTATACAGAGCGAGAAACTTGTGTAATTTGAATTGAGTGCTCTTTGGTCCAGCTGCATTATGTCGGACGTGACAATGGATCGGAATACCAATGCCAATGCATATGGCTGCCGCTCATCGTGTGTCAGGTTTGTAGCTAATTATGTAGTCATTTTGGTATTAATCATGCGGACGGCATAGAGTACTTAATGTAAGGCAGAGAATCGAGCGCTCAGTAGAGAATCGGAGTCCTCAGCAGAGAATCGGAATCGGAAAATAAAAAGTCAAATTCTGTGCATTTCGGGATTAGTCTTTAACATGTTTTTACTCACACTGATAGCCAGCGACTATAATGTACGGTAGCGCTATGAGACCCACGAAACACTGTTCTAATGCTGTTTTTTTTTTTTACGTTTTATGTCGCGATTGCTCGATAGAGAATCGGAATCGTCGCTAAAAATGCTCACGAAACTCGATAGAGAACCAAATCGCTAGGAGTAGTTCCCCCACAGTGCATTCGTCATTTCTGGTTTAAACCTGGTCCAGCCAATACCCATGGTTTAACAGTTGTGTCTCTGTACCGTAAAGCTAATGCATAGTGCGTGTCTGATACAGACTACTGCGTTCTTTCGACAGCTAAAATTGATAACTACGACAACGACTGGACATGTATAAGCGAGAAGGGCGCAGACCTGTAAAATGTGAGGGGATAAGTGTTTTGTCAATTACAATCACTTTTGGGGTTTTATTACCTAAACTGACAACTATACCGTTTTATTCAACGGTCCAGCTAAACCCGGATCAGGGAGGCTAGACCTGAGATGAGAATTCATCTTTTCTGTATGGTTTACATGGATGGAGCTATACATAATATCGAATGACGGTGTGTCTATAAGGTGAGGGCGGCGGCTTGGTATTATCATGTCGCAATTGATTCATCTCACATGAACGTTCTTGCGCTTACTCACGTTAATTGAGGTAGTGACAATAATCCATATACCGGCCTGCTTGTTGTCCGCCAGGTAACTGGGTAGTTTGGTTGCATGCTTTTCTCATCGAAACGGCTAGCCACTGAACGAACACAAACGCCTCGATAAACCCGGTTTGGCTCGACCGCGTCAATGTATGTTTAAAATAGGTTTAATATGAGGTTTAAACTGGTTATGACTAATCTTTCCAATATGACTAGAACGGCATACCTGTATACAATTCAAGCCTTCAATTAAATCTAGTTGGCACAATGGTCGCACCCGTTATACCACAATAAATTTAAGTATTATGTTGTCACTAAATATATACACCAATATTCTTAACTGGTCTATTGTCTGTTTCGTGAATATAGCATGACAACTTTAAATATGCACGTTGTAGACAGCGTAGAGCCAGACCTTATACTTAAAATATATTTTCTTATCATGTTTAAACATGTTCTATTTCCCCAGTAACATTTCAAACAACAACCCAAATGTCTTTGAAAATATTTTGAAGACAACTTTTGCTTTAACATTCCAATAAAATGATTTGATATATATTTCACTTTCATGGCATTCTAAAGGAAATATTCGCATTTAACAGAGTGCAGTGTTCTAAAAATAGTAACAAATCATGCCCTAGTTCACAGGAAGATGTGAACAAAATTAGTTCATATATTGATAGACACTCATGTTTCCGCACCTCTGACAAGAAATTATTATTTCAACCACCTGAATCAAAACAGAGAGTTCAGGGAATAGATACATCTTTAGTTCCGTGTTACTGATTTATCTTTTACTTTAAAAAGGCACACAATGATATAATAATATTACTTGACAAGAACAAGGGCGTGTTTATAAGAATCTTGCATTTCAAATTGGTGTATCTTACGATAATATATGAAGAATATCACGCTCTCTTGGTATGGTTCAGATACAACTTGACTCAGATAAGTGTAACATATGATGTCGATTCCGGCCCATGATGTAACGTATTACTACTGTTGTACATATGGTTACAAGCAACTAATTATATAGAGTTACGCTTCTTGAACTTGTGTAGTCAGCATAAAAAAAAATCTGGCTGCTGATTGGTTGATTATCATTGAGGGAAATATCCCTAAGCGGGAACAGAAAATCATAGCCTACGTAAATATGGCGATCATGTATGTTTAGATGTCCAGGAAGAGTCTGGTGGGGTCCCGAAGTTATGGAAGGGGTCTGGGTATTTTTATGCTGCTGATTTTTGTGCAGTAAATGGGGTAGTTGTGGAAATGCAAGATTATCGTTTGAAAAAAATACCGAAAAGGGCGCGTTTGACGTCACAGACTGGTGCAGCGGATGACGCTCTAAGGGAAAATTTACCACTTGCAGCTCAAATAGGCTTAACCCATGGCCGGCGGGACTTTTAGTTAACACTGTCGCCTATGGAAAATAATTAGGTGTTTGTAACCATATGCACCATTCGTAGAACAAGAGCATGTTGTTTAAAATGAAAATGTTTTTGTGAACCGCAGTAACAGTCGTTCAGTGCGATAGACTTAGCGTTGCGTGTACCGAACAACAAGCGGTGTACAAAATACATTACGGAATTGACCTCATTAATTCGGACTTACCCTAAACCTCGGGACCTACGAAAAAAATGGATTGCTGTCAACCAGAGTATATTAATCCCTTAATTTACCGATATAAATGTGTGCCGTTCCCCTGCCAAAACAATTAATCAATTCTCCAAAACCACACAGCGTCTTAAGTGATTACCACAGCGGAACGCTAAATGGTCTGCGATCTCTCAAACCCACTCCAATTTGCAAGTGAGAACGTAATTTAATACGGTGAGAAAACATGGTGCACCGAATCCCTTGTTTTCCCATTCAGCCATTTGTTTTTCTGTCATAATTATCGCGAATATAAAACCGGAGGTGAGGAGAACAGCGAGAGTTTACCAGATCGGTCAATAAATAGCGTGATTTTTCTTCATAGTTGTGTTTTCGTGATAAAAGCCCGACTTATTTCCCCAGCTTCTAGATGCCGTTAACACTGCTTCATCCAATGTATTTCACTCTATCGATGTCTAAAAATTTACCGTCGTTTAATATATAACTTGATACATTAACTGAGACGAAGTCGACATATTCTTAATTCCAGTAATTCGCATGTTCGCGGTTTCGTGATCGTAATAATTGAATTTATATGTGTGTATTTTGACCACTTACCTACTCCCCATGTTTTTAATATTTTGCAATTACGTTTCGATATGATATATCGACCCCGCTTATATATCAAAAGGAACGAAATACCATGGTCATTAACAAGACACAGTGAACATAAGTGTATAGCTGAATTGACCGATTTTTTTAATTTACGAGGCATATGATAGTTTTTTTTCTCTCATGTATGTGAACCTTGTCTCTCGAATAGTATATTGGTGTATCCCTTGCTTTCCCACAGATGATATACCGGAATAGTTGTTCTCCAAATAGCATTACCTGTACTTATGAAATATTGAGCGTGTATGCATGTATACACGCTCTTGTGATTGTAGAACAATCGTCTCTCGGCGTAAATAAATATCGACACACATCATTTTATTTGGTGGGGGGGGGTAACCTTTACGTTTACTGTGTGCTTTATATTTTTGTGATAACAGTAATAAATGAGCAGGAGGGGTGCTCGTGTCCCGGTCCTACAGTAGATGCACCGCTGTCTTGGACTCCATAGAATGGAAACTTCACTAATGATGTCCACGCAGAGCAGTCTACCTGCACTATGTCAGAAAGATAAATTAAATCCAGGGTAACCAAATTTACAAATATATTTGGGGGCATGGGACGCACCCAACGTCCACGATATCACCACGTTCATACGAAGCTGGTTCAGTTGCCAAATAAGAGAAGGTAATCTTAGTCGTGTATCTGAGAACGTTTGCGTGCACAGTCCAAACATAGTTATCGCCCATCGCTCCGCTCAGATACCACTGACACAAGGTCATTTAGTAAAGATTTCTTATGTTTTAGGATTAAAATTCTCTATGTCTGGCTCAGTACACATTGTTCCTGTCAATACCGAAAGAATTACCATTATTGCAAACTTTTGGTGGTCAAAATAAGATAACAGTTGACTAAATATAGTTCCGATGGTGAGTTAAAATAGATGCATCGGTCCGCAAAGTAACATCCTTCCGGCCGTGATCTATCGGAGTGATAACGGAGAGGGCGCTGCGTGGAATTTGGTTTGCCTGTATTAGTTGCTTACCTGAGTTCCGTGGTTTATACCTGGAGCGGATTAGTTTTTCATTGAAAATAACCGCGTCTGCGTAGTCTTTCGCCTGTCATTGTAACTGACATTGTCGTGATATGGTCAAAGGGTTAAAACGACAATACACCAAAAAAAAACACCGAATAAACGTACCTTAGTTCGTGCCGAATCAAGGTCATCCAAGTACGTTCGTTTCTCCATCAGTTGTTCATCGTTACCTGTGGATACCAATGAATTCCTCAATATCAAGACTGTTTGCATTGTCAGTGGGATTCAGCTATATTTAAATGTACGTGGATATACATGGATGTTTACGTGTATATTCGGTGGTGTTTTGACACTCAGAGATGCATGTACCGCCCTCTTAACCATTTCATGACGGGAGCTGTGCTGGTGCAGTATTAAATACCCTGTGCCAGTCAAGGTAAATATTGTTAGGCCAATGTGTTTTCTTATATATGTGAGGCGCCCTATGGGCGACTCACATATATAATAGAATGCATTGGCACAGGGTTTTCGCAAAATTTCAGGAAGCTTCAGTCATGAAAGGGTTAAGTGATAAATGTATGCACACGTGTAAATTACGTGTAAGTCGTCTAAATTAGTCGGCATTCCAATGGTTCTTTTATTGCTACGTGTAGCTAGGATCTAAAATGAAGATTTCGCTTCTACCGATTCAACGGATTAATGGGTTTCTACATTGTGTATACCATTGTCGACTGTGAACTAAAATTAAATGTATATATTCTAGTGTATCATGTAGTTGGGGCTAGACGTCGGTTGTGTCATTGTAATACATTGAATGACGTAACACAAGTTTCAATAAAACGGGATGAAATCAATGCAAATGTTGAATTATTGACACAAAGGCGTTCATATAAAGACGTTACATTACTTTAATACAGAGCTGGACTGTGCATGGTTTGTGATCATATTTGACCGGAACTGGTGTTTTAGCTACGATTATATCAGAAACGTTGTCCGATAGTCCAAGTAGAAAACCCCCATTCTGGACATTTACAAACTCTCATATCTCAGTAAAGCCACAGCTGTTATTAATTAAAGTGTCGTTGGTCAACATGACTTTAATGCCCACCCATAAAATTAGCAAGAATGTTATTTTTATAAATATAACTAGCTTAAATAGGCTCCTTTCTAAAACATTCTCCCTTCACGAGCCTTTATCCAGCGTCGGGTGGGCTTGTGGCTCCTGTGTGCACATGACAAACGAATCTCACTCTTTTATCATCGTGCAAATAAGTTCATATTGGACCTAAAGATTCGTTCATATTGGACTTATTTGATTCCGGAATAAGCCCATAGTGAAAACACTTATATAAAGAGCGTACATATCTGCTGCGACATATCCTCGTGCAAATAGGTTCATATTGGACTCATTTGATTCTGAAATAGGCCCATAGTGAGCTTATTTAAAAAAAAAAAAAATTATTCAACTAATTGTTTTTAATCAAAATTTTGAAAAACTAACGCTGTTGTAACTTCAGACAAGGTAACCCGAGTCACCACACCAAATTTAATTGACATCGGACCAGCAGTCTGGGAGAAAAATACGGACAGACAGACGCGCATCATAATAATAATTATCATCACGTCGTCATCATCATGATCATCATTATCATAATCGATCACCAATTTCATCGTCATAATAATCATCATCACTACGCTCATTATCGTCAACATCTTCATCAGCATATCGTCGTCACCATCATAATCGTCGTCGATCATAATAATTATCACCATAATCATCATCATCATTATCATCATCATCATCATCATCATCATCATAATAATCGACATGATCATAAAATACAACGAGCGAGTAGAATCACGTGATCTGTGACGTTATAGTTACAATCACACACACGCTAGAAGCGGACCCTCTTTCTCGAACACATTAGCGTTAGTGTCCACTGTAAGAATACGTAGCGAATGTGTGAATTCATGAAGAAAGGGACGAGACATGTTGGCTTCACTCCAACACAAGGTATAGGAAGTTAGGAACAGACATATTAGGCCGTATACTCAACGTGTCAGCTTTTACTCAAGCCTATCGACCCAGACGGCGTTAATAACAAATTACCACAATCACTGTTATTAACAAAAGTCTCTTGATTTCCGTGATTTAATCTCGGTATCTAAACTGGGTCAGTAAGTGGGTTCTCTTGTCGTCCAGGACAAACCTATCGGAATTCTATCGTTTCTAGCTAATCTCCCTGTTTCTTTGAGATTTTCTCTTGGCGATATCAGTCAACGGTATATCAATGCGCAGTATGATGTGCGAAGTGCACCTATCTTATACAGTCGGCAACCCGTTCCGCCGATAACACGATCTGCATCAAATATACTAAGTTCACGCTAGCAATAAACATGTTTGAGCCGCAGCAAACAGTCAGCAGCCACTGCACTGTGTGTGCTGTTTCTCCGTCGGGTCCAACTCAATGATGCTCTATCGTTTCAAGTAAACACTAAACATAGCCAGGTTCAGCAACACGCTCAGCTATGCAGTAGTCAGTCTTGAGTATTTGGGGGGATTTCTATTACCAAGATCATAATTACATCAGTCTCACCAAATCACAACATCATAAGGAAAGCGATGTATCATATCGGGCGATTGTTGGGATTGCTAAAATAGCGCTTAAACATTGGTCATACTGTCACACTGCATGAATTCAATGCAGAAATTATTTTTAGCCACACAGGGTTAACTCTTGCTGATGGTAATAGAAATATCCCCAAATACTCCAGACTCACTACTGAATAAAGGTGGAGTCTGTTTTTTAACCAGGACTGCAACACGTACCGTGATACGTGTGTTAAAATTATCAACGGACATAACTTGATCCACGTGACCATTCCGCCTACACGGACAACCCGTGTATACGTTATTTGCCCTACGTGTATCATACGACACTTGTAGAAATGAGGAATAGTACAATATTATAATAACCGAATGGCCTACCAAAGGTATTCAGGAAGTATGACAATGGGAATTGCCTGAGCGGGAGGAGCTATTTTGATTGGAGCCTATTAAGCGTTTCGGTTGTCACAAGTTGTCTTCACTACGGACTATTGTTTACACGCTTTCCTACACACGTTGTGTCGATATCTATAAACATGATTGTACGTTTGGCGCCATAATATATTCATAGCTACCGTAGTAATATACGTCACAAATTACTCGTACGTGTGGCTAAACCGCGTTAATATGTTAAATACAACTCTTTTTGAAGATGCGTTAAGGTCTATAGATACTCAAATTAATTAATAGAGCTCTAGCTCATATTACGAATACATAAATATTAACATGAGGTTGGTATAGGGTGAGTTAACCAACAAATTAAAACCTATATATACTACTATAGTCAGCGCCTAAATGTAGGCATATTTAAAGTCAATCAATGTCTTAACTTATTAATGATTATATGTAAGATGTTATTTATTTATGTATTTTATTCTTGGATTACGCTAGAATATGGTTATATCCAATAAAGAATTTGAATTTGAATTATAGAGCTGGAAGTAGTAGTATGCCTAGAAAACTGGCAACACAAGATTATTTGCTGCCAAAAGTAACTTTTTACAGAAATGAAAAGCACACTATTTCATTTTACCACACTTATTTCATTTTACCACACTTATTTCATTTTACCACACTTATTTCATTTTACCACACTTACTTATTTCATTTTACCACACTATTTCATTTTACCACACTTATTTCATTTTACCACACTATTTCATTTTACCACACTTATTTCATTTTACCACACTTATTTCATTTTACCACACTTATTTCATTTTACCACACTTATTTCATTTTACCACACTTATTTCATTTTACCACACTATTTCATTTTACCACACTATTTCATTTTACCATACTTATTTCATTTTACCACACTTATTTCATTTTACCACACTATTTCATTTTACCACACTATTTCTTTCATTTTACCACACTTATTTCATTTTACCACACTTATTTCATTTTACCACACTATTTCATTTTAGCACACTTATTCATTTTACCACACTTATTTCATTTTACCACACTTATTTCATTTTACCACACTATTTCATTTTACCACACTATTTCATTTTACCACACTTATTTCATTTTACCACACTTATTTCATTTTACCATACTTATTTCATTTTACCACACTATTTCATTTTACCACACTTATTTCATTTTACCACACTTATTTCATTTTACCACACTTATTTAATTTTACCACACTTATTTAATTTTACCACACTTATTCATTTTACCACACTTATTTCATTTTACCACACTATTTCATTTTACCACACTTATTTCATTTTACCACACTTATTTCATTTTACCACACTTATTTCATTTTACCACACTTATTTCATTTTACCACACTATTTCATTTTACCACACTATTTCATTTTACCACACTTATTTCATTTTACCACACTATTTCATTTTACCACACTTATTTCATTTTACCACACTTATTTCATTTTACCACACTTATTTCATTTTACCACACTTATTTCATAATAATTGAAGACTTACTGGTAGTATTGACCAAAAATTGCTAAGTAGAAAAACAAATTATGTTAATATAAAACATTTTCATCTGAGCACATGTTTACCTCAGAGATTGAATAACATGAAATTGGAGACTGATAATTATGGCATACAGTTTCAATTTCTTTTCAGAATAAATATAATTGATGTTAGTTAGCTAAAAGGCACATATTAAGGATGATTATTTAAAGTTTACGATACATTTATGATTATCCGATGTTTCCCAAAAATTGAGTATCTGAAATCCTTAATGTCCCAATGCAAGATATGGCGTTTCATATATTTGATCAAAAAGTGTTTTAAAAATAGATTTCCAAAGAAAACGGTAGCAATGGTCTAACAATACATTGTGCTAATATTTCCAGTCACTGACTGTCCTTGTAAAATTTAGAGCCAAATTTATTAAGCGCAGTATGTAAAGAAAAAGCCAAATTCAATTGTAATATGGGTCTTTACATTATATGTTTTCATTAACATTACCTATGTGGTTTATCACGTCCATCACTGTGGAAATTCGTACTTTCTTGGCGGATTTCAGCTGAAGATAGAGAACAAGAACATAGTTAGATTATCGCGGCTATCCGAACAATGGCCTGACGTCCACAGCCAGTGCCGGCCCGATACCCACATGATATGACATGTTTAAAACGGATGACAATTCCATGCGTACATACACAATATAGACATATATGTGTTTTGTTAGTCAAATCCAGCGATTCGGTTGATGGCCGACATTACCAGTCCAGTAATACCCCCATGTGCGTCCATGCATTGTTTCTACGAGGACTTTAACTCCATGCACTGCCAGCAAGATCTCGACTAAATAGCGATTAATATTGCCTAGAATGATGTTATGTGTCACTTCTATTGCTTTACGAGTATCAGACTGTGATGATGACTGCGATTTACGAAGATAAGCGCTGTATAATTTCCGCCCTGGTCACTTTGTTGTTTCACAGACAGATCGCCCAAAGGTCATCCGACTGAAGACTACCACGATTGGTGAAACCAACTCAGTGCAATTGTGTGGTCGGAGCCCATAGAAAGTATTATATGCTCGCATATTATATTGACCAATGGAAACGGGGATATTTATTGACGGGATTTGATGTCTGTCTTCGCTGCTACGGACCCCCGGGGAGATATTGATATGGATAAGTCACAGAAAAGTATGCAATTTCGAGTTGGAACATACACCTATAGTGCATTACATTATTAAGGAACAGATAATAACTGAGAAATATTTCCCGAGTCATTTTTTATAAGGTTCCCTGTCAAAACTTCAAAAAATTTCAACCTTTTGAACAAGTGGAATATGATATCGACGCCGTTAGTCAGAGCAGAGATTCATGGCATGATACTTTATTCCACATGTGGAGCCTCGTGTCGACGGGTGTGGAATAAATTATGTATCCTTACCTTTCGTCGGAGATCGTAAATCTTGCCTTTCGCAACAGCAGATTTGATCTGCCGGAGCTGTTCTATTTGTCCCCGAGTCCCCGAGCGACCCATGCATGACGGGAATGCCGTTTGAGGGCGCCTTAGCCTTTGGGGCGAAATGTTCGTGTGATTGAGATTGTGAGACTCTACTGGATGGTCCTCTTCGAAATCAGATTCACTTTCACTTTCAGAATCATCGTCGCGGGGAGACAACGAAAATGGCGGCGGCAGGCGAACACCTTTCTTCTTGATGCAGCGCGGGTAATCTGAGTCGTGTCCGAGGAAAGCTGTGAACTTGTCGTCAGTCGACTTGATGCTGTATCGTGCCTTCTTCTTGTCTATATGTGGCTTCACATGTACAAGTTTCTTCAAGACCGTAACAGACCCCTGTGTATAAAGAGAGTTCATAGACAAACCATGTTAGTTGTTGCATCGTTGGATATTTTGCTCATCTAAATTATGAATCAAAACATGTAATGTGACGAACCAAATCTATTTTAGAAAAACACCAAACACCATATATATATATATTATTCCAGGCTAAAATTAGACACGATAATAATCGTTTTAAATCGATAATGGTTAATTATAAACGAACATATACATGTATGCCCCGGATACCTATACCGAAGTGACAACAAGTATCGCACATATCAGAAGGGACACTGAGGGTACACTTATCCACAGCATGCAATGCAGTCATGTAAGTCTGTTTTTTTCATTATATGGTCAAGTGATATGAAAGATTCGTCACTAATAAAAATAACACTGAAATGTTTATGCGGCGTGTAAAGGTAGTGTGGCTGGAAGGGGAGGTGGTGGAGCAGCGAGGGCGTTACAAGCCCCTGTGTTTCTACCATTTCCAAAGAATACGTTTATTTTACTCAGTTATTGGTAAATGGAACAGACTGCAGATGGAAAAATCCCTTTTGTATTATTCGATATACAAATAAAATATGTTTAAAGTAAATGGAAAATTATACACCTGTAATTAATACAAATACAAAGACTAGGCGACGATTTAGTCATATAGCCGAGGCCAGTCACCACATGAGAAAACACGCTGTTGTGTATACACATCTTTGTCGCATAAAATGTGGATTCTGAACCTTAGATGAACCTTAGTTGACATTTGCATTTCATCCTGAGAGTTTATATTAAAACATTTCATAACCTCTGCCTGCCTTATATCCTGCTACATGTATGTTCACGGTTTACCGGTGGCCCCCAATTGCCCTTGGAAAAACTTGTTGGAGAGGTAGGTGTCCCAGTTCGGTAAGAAACAAAAATTGCGTTCTCGGGGTGGTGATTCCCAAATATTAAAACACCAAAAATGTCAACCTATCCTGGAGTCCCCCCCCCCCCCGTTTTCAGCAGAATAAATAGCTACATGCAATGACGTCGCTTGAGCTGTCTATGTCCGTGAGGCGTATTTGAGAATGTATTAATCGAATCGAATAGATGTCAATCTCCCGGAGCAGACATAAACGGTTTAAACGAGGTAATTAGCTCGCATATCTTGTTATATTTGTCGCACAAAACTTGTCATTTGCGTAGGAAAGTGTAATTTTTCAAAGTGTTTCATTCGTTTCTCGATTACTCCAATACACCCATGCGGCAAAGGAAGCTAATTAGTATGCATGCTCACTGTGTATAACGGAAGTAATTATATAATAACTCCTCTATTGAAAGTCACACTATACATTTATATGGATATGTAAACAAATAAACAACGATGACAATCGAATCACATTGCTTTATTAGCGCGCGCCGCGTGTATACTGTTCTGCAATTTCTTGAAAGCTGTGGTCCGATGGGCATTTTATTTATAGATAATTGTTTTTTTGTTCCGGTCTAAAAGTCGAACTGCGCGACCAGGAGGCCGAGTCCGGTAAAAGGTGTAGTTGTGAATTTCAATTACGTTTATTTTCCATTACATTATTAAGTCAATAATGCTGATTTTTGGTTTGTGACAAGCTATGTCAATTACCAATAAAAGAAATTAAAAAGATAATTTGTAAGTCTTATATTTGTTGTGGTCGGAGACGACCGAGTCGGCCGCCGGTTCGTTAATTAGGTGCTGGTTGTTATTGTTATTTTAACGGAATTCTGAGTTGGTCATTCGCGTAACCAATATATTTTATATTCTATAATTACAAGCATGGGTATATAATATATGATCTTGAGCGCGTTACCATTTCTGACATTGGTTTTCTTCTTATATTTGTCGCACAAAACTTGTCATTTGCGTAGAAAAGTGTAACTTTTCAAAGTGTTTCATTCGATTCTCGATTACGACAACGCATCGGGAGCATCTCACTTTGCCGACGGCTATTGTTTCCGGGGGTACCTGCACGAGGTGGCAATAATACCTTACTTCAATCATTTGCCGCTTATAGTCTATTCCTCTTTTCTTTTTATGTTTTAATGGTTTGTCCTCTCTTTTTGTAGGTTTTTAATGATTTGTCAATTTGGGAACGAGGGTTTTGGAACCTTTGGTGCTGGTTCAATGTTGATGTCAGGAAATAATCTATGTCATGTTTTATTTATTTATTGATGCAAAATAATTAATAAAATACATACAAGGAGATAACAAACATATAACAAATACACGACAATACTAAGAGACGCGTTGTTTTCTTCTTTGTGGTTGAACTCCGCCGCCACCAGTCAGTTGAAGTATCGTCGATTCCGTATAGGCTTGTTCTTTTTTAATGTGGTCGATCATGTCGAATATATTTGGTTTTGAAGCTGCTATATAACCTTGAAGTTTTCTGTGCCACCCTTAGACGTGGTTTGTGGTCCGGGGGCCGGTTGTATTATAGTGGTTCCACATGGTACGGCCTTCGTCACCTTCAATCCACTGCATAGTCACATAATCGGAAAACTTTGTCACGCGGCCGTCGATTGGGAGGTCTGTTGTTTCCATATATTCTTCCCATTCTTCTAGCACATTGAGCCAAGCATCGCTCAACTGGTCGACGGGGACGAATGGTAAGGCGATGGCACGTCGAATTAAGTTCCTTATCTCTGAATCTGGTTCGTGATACTCTGCCTTCATATGACACGTGACTGTAGCATACTTATATATGCACTGGCTGTAGTGAAACATGCACACTGAAAAAAAAAACTTAGTCATAGCCTTAGTCAACCCGTAACTTAGTTATTTTTGACTAACTTAGCCAAAAGTAACTAAGTTTTACCTTAGTCACATCTTACTAATTCTTAGTTACTAAGGTTGATATTTTCGTGATTCAGTCATGCCGGCAAAACTCAATAGTATACTTATCGGCGACATATTATACACGGCAATGACTCCATACAGTATAACTGAATCTTAATCTGCTCCATACAGTATAACTGCTTTTTTCAATGTTTTGCACAAGTGAACGCAAACCGCCAATTGGCTTTAACCAAGAGTGATAATGAAAAATTGCTTCGATGGATAGGATATGTTTGACTAACTTAGCCAAAAGTAACTAAGTTTGACCTTAGTCACATCTTACTAATTCTTAGGTTAATATTTTCGTCAAAAAAAAAACTTAGTCATAGCCTTAGTCAACCCGTAACTCAGTTATTTTTGACTAACTTAGCCAAAAGTAACATAATGACTAAGGCTATGACTAAGTTTGTTTTCAGTGTACATTTTATATGCATGTACAACTACAAGAGAGGATATACGTGTACTAGTACTGCAATGTGCGCACCAGTGTAACTCACACGCTTCAATGTCAACAAATAGACAACAAACAATGTATATTATATATATAATATCGCATTCATTCTGTGTTAATCGGGTCGGTACGTATATGGCGAGTACATAATTTTAACTCAAATTATTGTTTCTCCATTTTGTGGCCGACATTTTAATCACTAAAATCAGAGTGATTTAGACGTGATATTGGCGTCGAACGAACTAAAAGAGACGACATATTACATAAATAACAACCATGGCGTATTTAGAGAGCGGATAAAATCAGGATAAAAGAGAAGTTATGAAAATAATCTGCGAAACCGTTCATCGTGTATTGTTGAACTAATTATTCAGACTCAGAGCTCTGTTTTCATTCAACACGTGGACAATTTGTCAATAATGGTTTGGATCTTTATTCTACATGTGAAAGAACGGCGCCTGAAATATTTGCTGCCAAAATTAGATGTGTGACTGATGACTCCTTCAAGGTTACATGTACACAGTACAGTACATACGGTGTGGTGAACGTTTTTCGCAGTGGCATTGTGGACGAGCACCCTAACTTGAACTTGATGTTCATTCCGGCTTGGTGGTCGAGGCTGTTACCTGTTCGATTGCGGACAGTTGTTAAAGACGGTCTGATTTCGGTTCCTTTGATAACCGGACAAGTTTATATTCTGCGAAAAAAAGGCTTATTAATCATTGACAATTTCCACTAAATTCATCGAGAGCAGAGATGCATGCCAATTAATCGATGAATCATGATATGATCCATTCAATCGAATCAATGGTCTGACAATGTCGTCTGATGTCAAGCAATAGTGACAATAATAACAACGACTCAACGAGCAGCTATTAATATTATAATGTTGAAAATGCAGTTCATGACAGTACTTGTTCAGAATCTAATTCTTTCAGAGCACATCAATATGATCGACATGCATGTACAACTACAAGAGAGGACACGCGTGTACTAGTACTGTAGCGTGCGCACCAGTGTAACGCACACGAGCTTCAATGTCAACAAAAAGACAAACAACAATGAAACCGATGCTGTGTCGTGATGGATGATCACATATCTACAATTCCAACTTTACAATGACCCCGACCAATTCATCCTGTGTTCACCATTGTTCATTGAAACGTGTGGATATGAGACATTGTCATTGTTCGCCATGTTATCGTCAAGTTATCGGTATCACGACAATTTACCAGGAGTACACTATTATTGGTTGGATGTTCTTATCAAACTACCTTCGGCTGATTCACTAATATTTCATGGAAAATGTGCGACTACATGAGAACATTGTCGCCAAGTCATTGCGCACAGTTACACGTTTAAATATTGGATCTGCTGTTGTCTTGAAGGGACCAATCCCAAATAGTTGTTGTTGATGTATACAGTAGTACAGTACCAGTCAAAAGAAGTGGTATATTAAGCATGCTATTTTCGCAAGTGGAAACGCTTATAAGCATGTCGCTTGTGATATTATTGCAATATTTTCATAGAATGAGCCGCATTGAACACAATATATTTGGAACTGTAGTTTTGTTCAACAGAAGCACCAGATGACACAGCTGCCTCGACCGTGTCATTATACTGTCGGTACAGTGGTCGACAAACACCTGGTCACCAGAACACGATTTTATGAGGTTACATGGAAAACGAGTTTATGTTATACTTTATGCCGAGACATCAACGAATACATGTAGATGTTTTAAAACAAATCTTGCTACTCGTTTGGGCGAAAGTAGGATGTTCGCCGTTGCCTGGAATTAGGATGTTTCTCAGCATCGAATTACAATACTACGAGCACGGCATCACGCGTACAGATTATCACTCCCTTTCACACACACTGGTGATGTGGCCAACCGGAGTGCTGAAGAAAATAAATAGATCATTACGCCACCGTAGTGTGGTGTTTCTAGCTTTTGTTTTTTTTTATATCGCATGGTCGATCGATAATTCACTGGGCGATTGTACAGGGCGAATGCATTGTGGGGCTTTTATTTATTTATAGAGTTGGAAATTCCGTTTATTTAAAAGTCGGAACTACGCGACCAGTAGGCCAAGTCCAGTAAAACGGTTCGTTATAGATGCTGGTTGTTATTGTTATTTTAACGGAATTCTGAGTTGGTCATTCGCGAAACCAATATATTTTATATTCTATAATTCAAACCGTGGGTATATAATATATGATCCTCTTTATGGATATTGTAGGAAGGTAAATTTAGCTAAAGCGGTGGGATATCTTGTAATTAACTGTTCTGCGTGGCGTACGGTTTTTCTCCTCGAGTGACATGCGGAGGATTATTTTTACGAGGCGCTAACTGAGTGAAAATAATACTCGCATCTCACGAGAGGAGAAAATCCGTACGCTACACAGGACAGTATTATTATATTTTCCAGTTTGTTACGAGCCAGACGACAACGAAACACATGGTTACACCTAATACGTTCTTAATGCTACACCACCACCAGTCATTTATGTTAAATAACGCGCAAGGATACTTAATGACGCAAACAATTGATGGCATGGCACAGTGCAGAGAGTAGGATAACATCTTGAGAGTAGGATAACACGTTCGGTCTTCTGGGAGTGGGGATATGATTTATATTTTGACGTAAAAGATTGATGAAAATATATTAAATTGTTCTTCGGTTCTTAAATATAATTATGTTTGAAACTGTCCTTGTTCTAATAGGTTATAGATGCTTCAGAAAGAAAATGTTTCCTGTTCTTTCACAAGTTTCAATTTCACTGATTTTCCATTTGTCAGTTTCAATTAATTTGGTTACCGTTGTCGCAAGGTCCCTACGAACATTGCTTATAACGTCATGGGAGTTGCACTAACCTAATAAAGCTACGTTGTCTTAATTAGGGTGCGTTGACGTACGTATACATGTAATACATTTAACGTTTATCGAGCAGGCTTTGTGTGGTCAATGCAGGTATTGAGCTTTCCATAAATACATTTATGTGTGATATACGTGGAATACCTTTACGTCTTAAGACGCTCGGCATTTTAAGACAAAACATTCCACATTAGAGAGAATATCTGGACACAGAAGCTAGCCATATATAATATACCGCACTATGTACAATATTCCCATGTTCTGCTTAAATGCGTTATCATCTTATGTTGTACCTCTGTACCGAGAGAGGCACACCACTGTGACAACTAAGTTGACATAATTTGTTCCCAGTCCCCGTATATGTCATTTATATATAACAAACTATGTTTAAAGTAGACAAACGTGCTCCTAGAGACGATATTTGCGTGTTACGTGTCCATAATTTTAGCCGGTGTACAACAGTGAGAATGATTCCCAAATATATACATGTAGCACTATGCACATGTGCGGTACAGATAAAATTAATGATTAATCGCGGCAAATTCGTGAAATTTCCATTCCCACGTCACCCAAGTCTGACTTCCAATCAGTTTTCCGTATTAATCAACGGGAAGTGTATTGCGTGTCTAGATATATATAGTAATGCTATAGAATACTATTATAGGGCCACTTCTTAATGGCGGTTCTGGTGCGCACCGAAAGCGACAAAATGTGCGAAATTAGTCGCGCGCCGAAAGCGACAGAGGCAGGCTAAATGTGTGCCATGCATGATGTCGCACATTTTGGCGCTTGTGTCCATTTCGGAGCGTGCCAAAACATGGTTGGACATTTACCATGTTTTGGCGCGCGCTGAATGCGCCGAAACATGCGACATGCACATTTTGTCGCTTCTGTCGCTTTCTACTGGAGCACATTTTGTCGCTTTCTACTGGAGCACATTGTGTCGCTTTCTGTGCGCGCCAGACCGCAAAGGAAGTGGTTCTAATAGTAGTCCACATAATGCTATGTAATATCTAACGCTGTAGCCTTATCTATTATATACTCGAGTTTGGTATGTATGCCTACTTTGATCCCGGGAACAATATGGGCGGGTCCAATTTCACGTGCGACCGTGTCCTTGACCTTGACCTCGCTCATATACGCTCATATATGCATGTTTTTGGACCTCGATCGATCCGACTCAAATTTGTTATGTAGGCCTACTTTGATCCCGGGAACAATATGGGCGGGTCCATTTTCACGTGCGACCGTGTCCTTGGCCTTGACCTCGTTCATATACGCTCATATAGGCCTTTTTCTGGACCGATCGAACAACGCTGTATATTCTGCCCAGAAGGAGGCGATCACAAAGAAATTCCGAAATAGTAAATAGCCCGGACGAAGTCTGGCACATCAGCTACATAGAAATAATTATACAAACATTCTTTCTATTTTCAGAAGTGACAGTACACCATGATACTTATTGAGAATTATCCCGGATAATATTTTGTGATATAACTTTAACAAATTAATCTCGCAACATCTGGCATAGGGTCATAAAGTGATATTCGTCGCAACGCCTGTTTTCACACATAACAAATTGTCTGCGTAATTAGTGGTTTCTTTTGTCCATGTATTATTCCTACTGGCAAGTTAAGATTCGATGTTTCAATATATAGTTAGATCAGTGAGATGGAAAATAAACTAAATAGCGACTCATTTCTGTGTTGCGTGTCCATGATGTTTGACGCTGAACACCAGGGTGATTCTGAGATTGGTTCCCAAAATCTATAGCACCGTGCACCAGCGGCAATTAATGGTTAGCTCGCGTAAATTAGGGAAATTTCTATTCCCATATCCTCCAAGCCTGACTTATAATCAGTTGCCCGCATCAATCAACCGGATGTGCATTGCATCCTCTTGCAGAACACATTATTCAATCAGTTCGCCACTTTAATTCTGCGCACTTTGTCCTAATCTTGTTCCTGAGCCCCTTGATGCATGTGGTGCAAAGAATTCTGAGGTGATTTAGGGAAGTTCACTGAAAAGGGCGCGTGACTTTACTCACTGGTTTTGATCCCAATTAGCATAGAGAACCGTCAGACCTTATTAAATCCTGACACTCGTAATTCAATGATATCTGCAGAATTTTAACGCATTATTGCCGTCAGAGTTGAGTAACTTAATCAATTGCTGATGATTATTTGATTGCTGGTACTATGGGATGCGTGTGTTTGTAAGTACGTTGGAATCTAATACAAATTAAATTAAGTCATTGATGAGTAAATCCAATGTAGGAAACCACACCAGTTGTGTGAATCAACGGTAAGATAGTTGAAGCTAGTGTGTTATACACATCTGCATGTACCCAGGGGATATACATTAGCAGAGTACGTGAGTTATTTTGTCAAGAAATAACACAAATAAAAAACATTGCCGGCGTATCCTCTTGTCGAGTTTTTTTTCTTTCTATGATCTACAATAATGCTGATAGCACAATAATTGTCTTAATAGGCCAAAACTCAGTGGCCGTGTGATTAGCACAAATGCGTTTCTATTCACATAGACTGTGGTGTATATATAACTACCGGAGATCAAAATGTCAAACGCGAAAAAATAAGGCACGCAATATATGTGTACAAGAAAATCATAGTCAGAAATGGAAACGTCCTCAAGATCATATTATTAGGCATATATAAAATATATTGGAGCTTATTATAGCGAAAACATTTTTTTAATCTGACGTGCCAAACTAAAGTTATGATAATTATGAAATATTATACATTCCAATTGGTTGAAAGGTTCATCGCCGAACATGCAACGGCCATTGCATTTATCTACCAATAATACCACACACCAGTTGCCCCAAAAAGTGACGAACGCCTTGGCGATTGACACGTTATTATGTTGACGCCCTATCAAATAAACTGATAATTTCTCTGTTCTCTTATACGAAATTTGAATTGTTTTCGGTTGGCATGTATCTTTTCTTTGTTATTTGTTCTAACTAATTTATATTGAAATAGAGGTCTGAATAATGCATAAACTACAGAATAATAATCATGCCAAAATTGTCGATCTTCGTTAAATGGTTCAAGTATGCAAATAAAAATAAAATTTTGTAGTCAAAGGTCAAATGGCAGACTTAATTTATGGAATGAAGGGTGGCATTGATGCATTTGGAATCCTCAATGTTCATGTCCATGTGTGCGTGGCCTTTTGTGGAAGATATAATTATATAGGTTTTTTCTGAACAATCTATGCAAATATAGTATAAAGAAAACACATGACACCGTGGCATGGGTTCACTTGCAGCTCTTTTGGCAATGACAAGTCAACTCACTTTGGTAACCAGTGGCATTGTAATAGTTACAACCAGGGATATTGTGATATATCGTTAACCACGGACATGGTGCTTGTGGTAAGTATGAGCATGGGGATAGTGGTTACCAGGGACAATGTGATAGTGGTATCAATGAATATTGTGATAGTGGCAACCAGGGACATTGTTATATGGCGGTAACCACGGGCATTGTGGTAGTGGTATCCAGGGACATTGTGATAGTGGCAACCAGGGACATTGTGATATAGCGGTAACCACGGGCATTGTGATAGTGGTAACTATGGGCATAGTGATATTGGCAAGCAGGGACATTGTGATATAGCGGTAACCATGGGCATGGGCAGTCTGGAAACTTCTCCATGGAAACGCTCACATGTTGAAATATCTCAAAAACTTAGTACTGCTTCTCAACAGGACTACCTATGCCAACAATTTAGTGTGTCATCTCTGCAGCGAAGTGTACTCGAACGAAATCGACCACGCCATGTTCGTATGCTCTTCTCCAGCCGCACTCATTATTAGAAACTCTTTTTGGGAAGGGATTATCTCTCGTTTCGGCATACCCGAATATTTTCACCTTGCGTCGTTAGCCAGAGATGACCTGGTAGCAACCCTCCTCGGAAGTTCTCTGGAAACCCTAACAGAACACATATCTCACTGCCTCAAAGAACTAGTACTATATTCTGCGAAGTTCCTGTACGTTCTCAGCACAATGATAAGGAATGGCGTACAGCAACCCGTGTCATGTCCATTGAAATTATCTTCCCAACACCCATGCATGTTGTAACGACTAACTTTCATATATGTTGGACAAATCAGATTTTCCTGCAACAAAAGCTGTAGTGAACATTCAAATGCATATATGCTTCACTCTCGTGGTTTCCAACACCTCTCCATACTTGTACATAACGGCCCACCACACTGGCCAGGGGAGCCCACTTTAATCCAACTGTATTTATATGTCATGTATATTGATCTCTCCTATACTTGGAGGTAATAAAGATATCTCACTGTAACTATGGATATTGTGATAGTGGCAACCAGGGACATTGTGATACAGAGGTAACCACGGGCATGGTGATAGTGTTTTTTTTAAACTATGTACATCGTGGCTTTGTGTGACCCACATTATGTGAGTAAAGGGGGGATGCCCTATAGCAGAAGAGTCCACAATTAGAGGTACCATGTCTTACCCACCGGAAGCTGACATAAGCTAATGATAGGTAGAGCACTCTGCTGTATAGGCAGTTTCTGATATAGTCATAAAGAGTAGGAAAATAAAAGATAGCAGAAACCCAGAGAACACATACAAATTTCGTGTTATGATTTATATTTCATAATAATATTTAATTTAATCATTGTATGATCAAAGTTATGTGAAAAAGAAATAATCAAAAAAGCGAGGCCCCCTGGTCATTTCTGTAAATTTAGTACCCGTGAGGTCTCCATGTCGTTACTGTACATTTATTAACCACGAGTTTCCCAGTCCGAATCCCCCGTCTTTGTAAGATAATTGCGCTTAACATGTATATGCATATGTAAACCATAATATTTATATACTTATTAAAAGATACCAACACTGAATTTTTTTTATTATCGAATTATCCACACACTATCGTGACAGGTTATTTCGTTTACTTGATCAAGGGAGGTCCCGTTGTTTGATCATCGGCAACCATAATTCCGTATTAAAATTAAATAATAGATAAACAAATCCTCATGCAAAAAGCAGCCCAGTCCAAAGGACAAACATGCAGCAAGCATCCACACATCACACGACAACATCTCCATCCTACACTTGTCATGATAATTGATATATAGGGCTGTTGTTAGTAAGTAATTAAATTACAAACCTATACATATGACATGGTGAACGCTCTTTAATATTATGTAGAGTATATAACAGTTGTGTATTGATATGGTACATCGGTTGGAATTGTGTTCAAAGTTCCCATGCATACAAATTGTTATCGTGATAGCCGACAAAAACATGGGCCATCCCACATATATACAGGTATACCGTATACAATCAACCATCCATAAGTTAAATGGTTTGTTGGTTAACGGGTCCTGTTTCTAAAGTGGTGTTGACATGTGGAGCTATGTAAACATGTCATATTTACTGTGTTTGAGTGTTTATTTTTTGAGTGTTTATTTTTTGACTTATCGTACTAGCTTGATAACACAGAAGGAATCAATTGTTTGGAAAATGTTTACTAAGTCCGTTCCGAAATCATATTTTTGTACCGAAAGTTGGTCCTATACAAAAATGTTTGGCCACAGCAGCTCATCAGGTACACCTCTGGTCTATAACAGATATAAAGCAATCTGTTATTTCATATATGGTTTCGGGAGTTGTGCACCAGATACATTGTGATAATTATAACCAGGGACATTGTGATAGTGGCAACCAGGGACAATGTGATAGTGGCAAGCAGCGACATTGTGATATAGCAGTGACCACAGCCATGTTGATAGTTATAACTATGGACATGGCGATGGTGGTAACCAGAAACATTGTGATGGTGGTTTCGATCACAGCACTTGGACACTGCATGCCTGGCACAAGATCGCTTGGACATTTCAAGCACAACAATAAGATAAACTTATTTTTTATATAGTTTCCTTTTCCGACTAGTGTTTGATGTGAACGTTTGTAAACGTTTAACACAAAGGTCAAATTTCAGTCCAAATGGAATGAAATGCATGGCCATAAGTTGGAAATTTTCCAACCAGAAGGTGTTAGCTAAGACATTTCTAGCAGTTGGAACACTTGAGGTAATAGTTGAACATTATAACACAAGTGTGCTATTTGTTCCGGATTTGGAGAATTTAGTTGGTTATGTCTGGGAGTGCAGTTGGAAATCGTACATTGATACCCGCCCAACTGCATAAGACCTTCAAGTAACGTCACCGAAAGTAACTGCATAGCATACCAAAATGAAGAAACACATACGTTGGTTGGCGGACGCCGTGCGGTTCTGCAACGAGATTGGCATCACCAGCACTGCTTATGTATAACATATTTGTATAATATATATATACTAATAGAGTCCTTTCGCATCCTTACAATTACGATTACGAATACGGATAACTATTGGTAGTAGCAAATCTATCCGTGTGGCCAAAAAGTCCTTTCGCAAAACGATTACGGATAAGAGTGTTTATTTCGTATACCACTTTTACAACTCAAAGCGCGTGTTTGGTTTCCAGTCCACCCACAGTCGTCTCATTTCCAACAATACAATGTTTATTGTCAATACTATGTTACAGTAATGCCCTAATTAATCGACTCCTTTAACCACAGGAGAATTATGGGTAACTTTTCAGGATTTAGTCGGAAACAAGCCATATTTCCGACTAAATCCTGAAAAGTTACCCATAATTCTGCTGTGGTTTAATCGATTAAAGGAGTCGATTAATTAGGGCATTACTGTATATGACCAGTCACAACGTACCACCGGGATATATTGTGGCAATACAGGTATAAATGCCTGGTCATATGTGGTGGAAATTCAGTTCGTTTTAGCATGGGTGACCTGATAGACGTAATGCTGATGGAGGAAGAGGGGTTCCTAGATTTGAATCTGACATCAACCACGGCGCCATAATTTCAAGCACCTTCAATTCCGCGACTTGATTTGCATGCGATATCGGTTTCACAGGCCTATATATCACCTCTTCGGATTTATGAAATGCGACAAACAGTTGATGTGCTCGCTGGTGGGCTCACTTCTGATTTGGTCCTATATCAAATAGAACCAAAGTCGACGCGATGTGCACCTTGCTGAGACGTTTTAACTACCCGAAATAGATAACGTTTTTGGCGACTGGCTTCATTGTGTACTTCTAGCTTGACGATTACTACGAGGCTTTGTCTCGTCTGCAGCCAGCGATGCCTATATATCCATTGTGAAAAGCGATCTTAATTCGCGGGAAGTGGGAAGCTCGTGATTCACGAGAATTTACTGTATACATTATGTAAATAGATAATATGAAAACAACTTGACAAACGCACAGCAATTTTGCACATGTTATAACTTGTTCACACAAAAGTGAACAAACGTTCGTTATTTTAACCATATAAGGAATAGAATAACAATAAACGCTATTTATTCACACCATACCAGTAATATACTAACAATGAACGCTCTTTATTGTTCCATGCTGAAGAAAACTCGTGACCCGCATTATCTCAAACCTGTGACTTGAATAATTCTTTCTATGACATATTCATTCGTATGAGAGTGAATAACGTATTAATCGAGCTACTTTATCTCCAGAACTGGATCGGATTGTAATAACAGCGAGCTGATTCGGGCTTCCAACTGCCACTCCATGTGGTTAGTTTTAATAATAGTCTGTGTCACAGTCCCGTACGTGTCCTCCCAGATTAAGTAAGAATCATTGCATCTGCAGTAAAAGTGTATTCAATTTATCTCAATGGAAACCAACGAAACGGCACCCGAAAGGAATTCAGATAAAATTTATTTCCGTGTAGCTTAACAATCAGTATACGGGTTCTGGTCGGCCAGTGCCTTTGCGAGAAGTACAGTAATGCCCTAAGTAATCGACTCCTTAAACACAGCAGAATTATGGGTAACTTTTCAGGATTTAGTAGGAAATATGGCTTGTTGCCATTCATCGGAAAGCTCTCGGGAGAGCTTTCCGATGAATGGCAACAATCCATATTTCCGACTAAATCCTGAAAAGTTACCCATAATTCTGCTGTGTTTAAGGAGTCGATTACTTATGGCATTACTGTAGCAATAATGGTTCACATCACGTCATCTGGAGGAATACCTCGGCACATCTCAATGAAATCCCATGCGATGTTCTCATCAAGATGTTAAGTAATAACTTGGAACTATATAGTTCACTGTAATGGAAACTGCGTTGTAATCTAGAAATCATGCTCCTATAATGACGTTGACACACCTTATCGCTAGGTCACCCCATTACCATACCGGCATTATACACTGAAAAATCTCGTCGAATAAATGGCTATTTAACACTCGCTCCACAGTTGGTTAAATAGGCCTGGTCGTATTTGGCATCAGATTTCGCACAATTTTGTAATTTTCAGCTTACCATACAAAAGAAATATGATAACTATATCATGTTTAACCCTTATATTCCATGACTTATATGATTTTTTTGGCGAAAACCCTGTGCCAATGCATTCTCTTATATATGCGTGTCTCCCATAGGTAGCCTCGCATATATAAGAGAATTCATTGGAACAATATTTACCTTAATCCTTGTAAGTGCATTTTCTTATATATGTGAGGATCCCTATGGGAGATTCACATACATAAAATAGTGCACTGGCACATGGTATTTAATGCTGCAACAGCGAAGTTCACGCACTGAAAGATTAAGACACAGATATCGCGAAGATCTGCACAAGCATCCGCAAGTATTGCGTCGAAAACGATCACAAAATCTCGTATTTAAAAACGCTCTTTATCGCCTACCTCTTTTGTGCGACGAAGCATGGACGCTCTTTACGGGAGACGATCATTAGAGTTTTTTCTAGTCTGACAAAAATTCAAAATGTGTTAAAATTTCCTCTTTTTAAAGTCGATATCTGGCCGTCAAACCCTCAAAATAATGGGATTATCGGTTCGATCTTATTATTATGTTCAGGTACAGAAAACCTACATATGTTGCTTTTATCAAATATGACAGGGTATCTTTAAATTGTTGAGTAAACAATTACAATTTCAAATAACGGACATGGATAGTTTCAACCTACAATTTATGTGTCTACGAAATTTGGAACATAAAATAAAATACGTCGAGTAATGGATAAATTACCCGTATACAGACTTTCCGGTCATTTTTCTAGAATTAAGCAGAATCAACGCATTACCACACCACTGTTAAATGAGACAACATTTAACAGTTTAAACAAAAAAATAGTTTTCATTTTTTTCTGCTGATGGCAAGTATTCCGGATTTATCTCGAAGACATGTACTGCCCATGTTCGCCCATACATTTAGGTGTCAAAATTGCCGTTCTACTCAGAAAATAACAGATGAAAGGTCGTAGCATGTTTTCATGTTTTCGCAGAGAAGTTATCTTTATTTTACCATATCAAGATTGGACAAACAATAAATGCTCTTCATTTTTCTAACTATGCTACATGTATATGCTTTAATCTCTAAGACATGAGTTCACATGTTACGGGCGAGATGTACAATATTTACAAAGTGCTAAGTGTGAAATATGTTCATATGCATAAAAGAAGACAGACGAATGAAAAGAAGAAGCTGAAGAAGAAAAAGAAGAAGAAAAGAATAAGACGAGGATGAAGAAGATAGAAGAAGATAGAAGAAGACTGTTTGATATATATATATGGCGGTAGTCTCTCTGTTATCCATCGTCAATCCTCATTGTCGTAATTTTTCTATTCATCTAATATGTTCTATCAGTATATTTTTCGAGGATGTCTTATAATAATACTACTACTAATAATAATACGAACAACAACTGCAACAATTTGGCTTGAAATTTCAATAACATTAATAAAATGTATTCTGTCTATAAATTTCTATTTCTGTGTTTGAACGCTAAATTCAGATAAAGGGTTAAGTTTCTCAAGTCAACGGGACCAGACTTTGTCAGTAGCTCGTAAAACGTGTTCTTAGATGGTGGACTCTAATAGTGTTCGGATATGTATTGTAAACGCAGGTGCCTCAAGTTGGCGCACTTCATAACAAAATGGTATTCATCACCAGTTCATTTTTGCACAAGCTACATAAATCTCTTTTTGCTCCTCGCTTACCCCATCTACTTGTTTCTACTTCCAATCTATGATCAAATATTTTCTCCGACTGAAGGGGAAATCGGTAATATAGTTTTCTAAGCGGAGGGGTGACTTCAGTTCTTTGTAAAATATTCCTCGTTTGTTGCTATTGATTGAATGAATCGTTCTGTGACATATATATAAAGTCCACATAAAACAATGTAACGTATTTATCGACATATTGTGATCCTCATAATCCACAGGGATGTATCAAACTCAAGCTGGAATTCGAGACCACTGGGCATCCATTAATTGTCTTGTATTTCGATAGGTTGGGTCCTTTGCACCAGTACAATGAGAAACATTATTTCCACTTACTGACTTCACGATGTATATCCAGTCGGAATAGTTGCTATCTTGAACCATTACATCATTCCTCCTGAAATGCAGTAAGTTAGCCCTTTCTATACTGAATGGATTCTCCCGTTCAGCTGTAGACGTATACATTGGAATGGTCTACTATTCATTAGGAGGAGTGTTCAGGTAATAAAAACAAACGAAAAACCAACAACAAGAAAATAAGTGAAAATGATTCACATTCATTGTGGTAAATATTCAGCTAATAAGTTCAACATAGGTCGTTTGCTGAACTTATTATCTGAACATTTCCCACCAATGAATATGAATCCTTCAGCATCTTTTCCTCTGACTGTCGTCAGCTAATGTATCATGGACACCCATCCAAATGAATAATATACCATTTCAGTGCAAACTATTATATTATAAGTTACGGGACGCTTAGTGCGGATAAGGTGTCATGTGGGGCGAAGTGAGATCAATATTAGACGAGGCCGTAGGTCGAGCCTAACACTGATCTCGCTAAGCCTCACATGCCACCATATCCGATCACTAAGCGTCCCGTAACGTATTTATTATGTCAGTGGGAAAAATCCAGCACATCCCTTTAATTAATAGTCGCTGTAATTTATTTTAATTTGGTAAGTTAAATGTGTCGTCTATGGCCATTCACTTATGTAACGTCACAGTAACGCGCAATCGACGTTGAACGTCAACGCATTGAGTCAATGGCTAATCACCAGAAGTAGGACAACTTGATGAGTTTGATAGTTAATTTATGAGTCTTTATAATTCCTCAAATACATCGCATGCATGTTTTGGTACATGGTACTATGTCTTTAAATCTATCGAGGCTGATTGGCTAATCACAAGAGCTGACATAATAAATATGCATATATGGGTGGGTTAATCCATTCAGTATAAATGGTTTAACCAGAATGCGACTGAGAAAAGCCAGGCATTCGGGGAGAATAATCATTTATTTACTGCTGGTTTAATTTGGGGAAATGCAGCAAAAATAAAGAGGATTTCGAAAAGTTCGATAAAACAACTTGTGTTGTCGTTGGACAATACAACTGATTACGTTGAAAACGCCTTTAACGATGTTAACTGCCACATAAACTGTCTCCACAATATTATGATGTTTAGTCTGTATAAACCACTATATCGATCTAACTTTCCGTATTATACACACTGCTATGCTCAGAATTTGCAATAAACATAGAACAACACAGTTTTGAAAATATGTTACCATTATTGCACCCATTTCTCTTGTTGTGAGGTGAAACTCGAACCTAAGCAGAACATTTTCCGACATCGATTCAACTGTTTTCAAGAAACTGTACACCAAAATGGTTCGATCTGCCATGGAATAGTGTGGTATTGTGTGTAAACCATATCTTGTTGGACTTAGTCAAAACTGGAGACGGTTCAGAGGAGAGCTACACGCACGGCCCCTAGTCTGAGAAAGTTCAGTTATGTGCAGAGACTCCTAATACTAAACTTACACACCATGAAATACGAATCACTGAGAGCTGATATGATAGAAACATATAGGCCGGATTCGTCATCTCCGGTTTAAACCTCCGAGTTTAAACCTGGTTTAAACCTGCACTGGCGGACCAACCAAACCGGGTCTAAGGGGGCGTTTTTGTCGTTCAGTTGCCAGCTAATTGACAACTCGATTCGGTGATATGATTATGCAATCGAACTACACTCTTACCAATCGGACCAAAAGATAGGCCGATATAATGGTTACTGACAAGTCATAAATTATCGTGACCGCATGCACGCTCAATGGATTTATTCATTGAGAAACAAGTATCGCTCATTGGCTATTAATCCGATCTCATTCTGTGTTTAAATCAGTTTAACAAAGGGCATGTCTCTCAACACGAGTTTCACGCTCTGTTCATCACTTTGATTGTGATAGATTTCTGCAAGATGCTTCACCCGCAAAGACAAAATTTGGTGTATTTACATGTGTATCTGTATATATTAAAGTGTATAGGAGCTGTCTATCTGTATGTCCGTTCGCAACTGTTCTCCAATACCCCTGGACCGATTTCAAGTAAATCAGGGGTGTGGTGATTCGTGTGGTATAACGGCGTTAGATTTAAAAAAATTTGATTTAAAAATAAGAAAAAATATAATTAAAAACAAATTAAAAAATTGTGTTAAATTGAGTAAGGAGTTGAATCTAAAGAGAAACAAAATTTAAAATTTAAATTAACATTTGTTTGTTTAAAATTTAATTAAGTTTGTTTTTAATTAAAATGTTCAAAATGTGCGCAAAGCCCCTCTGGCGCTGAATAAAATCTCCATAATCGAGTCAATCCTGGACCAAGAGGCCAGTCAACTTGAGTCAAGTAAAGACAATTTGCTTATGAGTGCACACCACAAGCGGCATCTGAACTGTTGGAAGTGGGCAACCATGCAGAGGGACAGCTTTTAACAAAGAAATATATTACATGAGTTTTTTTTTTTCAATGTCATAAATTTCCAGTCATGCAGAAAATCAAAAAGGTTCCCAGGTTTTGGACTGTTAGAATATTATGGGAATTTATGGGCGTAGCCAGAGTAGAAATTTGTGGCATGATCTACATCAAAATAAGTTATCAAATTTGACTTATATAGTAATATACGTTTAGGATTGCAAACTATG
This sequence comes from Siphonodentalium dalli, assembly GCA_032622095.1. Lineage (NCBI taxonomy): Eukaryota > Metazoa > Mollusca > Scaphopoda > Gadilida > Siphonodentaliidae > Siphonodentalium > Siphonodentalium dalli. The sequence goes on from CP136061.1 coordinate 209,635,870, forward strand.
TGTATAGCAATATCTGGTCATGCAGTAGCATCGTTTTGGTGTCAAAATTAAAACGTTGAACCCTTCAAATGAATTCGTAGAAAACACCAGTATTTGTGACTGCCACGAGCCAAAAAAAAAACCCAAATAGTTGTTAAAATCATATTTTTAGGAACATGTCCATATTTGAGCAAAGCTCGCGTGCGAATGAATCAACTGTGACATGATAACACGAGTCGGCAGTCGCCACTTTGACACGCCCTCACTCGAGATTATTTACAGCTCCACCATTTGACTGATTGATTGACAATTCTAAACCGCGATGAAGAAAAGACGGATTCGTCATCTCAAGTTTAGCCTCGATAAAGCTGGTTTAGATGGACCGCCGAATTAGATGGTTTAATTGCCGGTTTAAGCTTATAAAACGCAAACACAATATTGAAATTGACAAAAAATTATCCCCATACGCTTTATATGTGTGACTGCTTCTCACTTATAAATTTCCAATCAAAATATGACCGCTGTCGTAATTATTGATTTTCGCAATCAATAAAACGAGGCAGTTCGCATTAGGAAAGTACGTTTAATTATCTCGATACAGAGACACTACTGCTAAACCTCTGGTCTGGCTGGACCAGGTTTAAACCAGAGATGACGAATGCGTCACTTAGACCTGCGGTCTCGGGTTTAAACCACGGATTTTGCTGAATCACGGCGGTTTAAACCTAGAGGTTAACGTAGACCAGGTTTAAACCTCAGATGACGAATCCGGCCATAAAGTTATTCGTGGCATATTGATAAAGACTCGACACAGTTCTTCAGACAATCAAATTACAAGGCAACCCGAGGGCATGCATATAAATTTCAAATTGAACAAAAATCAAAGGACATAAGAAAGTACTCATTCTCACAACGAATATGTTTGGAATGGAACAGTTTACCAGAGTATGTGGTGGAATCACCTACATTAACGTATTTTGTTGAGAACCTTGGCATGTACTGGGCATATAGATGGTTCGAGCATGACCTCAGGAACTAATGTCGACTAAACGGAAGTGTTTTCCAGTTCGATCCGCCTCGCTGGTAGACTTTAAATTGTTAAATGTTTATGTATATGGAACAAAAAATCCAAATTGATTTTGTTTCAATTAAAATATATATAACACACTCGTGCAAAAATGTTAACCAGTCAACACACTTGTGCTGTGCTATCTATATAGGCCCTACGCGTTTGAAATGATAGTCTTCGGTTTGGTGTAGTGTGATGTCTCAAAAATCATTTGAGGTACATTTAGGGGAAACTTAGACATGCCTGTAGCTATAAATGAGACAGTTTTTGTCTGTCTTGTCATTTTGAATGGTGCGGTGTCCCATGACGGTTCGCGCAGGTTTGTTTGTCTGTGACAGTTAGTAGAGTAACTGTGTAAATCGACGGCTGAATGAAGATTATCTTGCCACCAAGGATCACATCTGAGAAATTAACATACAGACGATGTCATTTGTGTGAACATAGTCGATAATTCTAATGGTTTGGGGTTTAAATGTCAGTTTATCATGGTATTGCCAGATTATCACACATCTAATGCATATTTCTTGTATCGCGCTCTGGGATTTATCTCACTTGCTGAAAACTTCGCCCTGTCCGGGAACTACTTTCATTTGCGTCGTGATTTATAATCTAATTGACCAATTAGGAGGATAAATAGAAGTTGCTCACTTGAAATACGCAAACATGAAGCTCTCTGGGTTCTGTTCGATCAACTCTATAGGCCATCCACTGAGAAATCGAATGGACCTGAAAGAGATGTATTGAGTCGGAGTAGAGGAGCATATGGTATAATATAAATGAATACAGAAGAATTGTGGTTCTTATTGGGTCACATCGAAATAGGATCTTGAGTCCGTTAAAGAGGGAACTGTACACGAAATTCGGCCATTTATGGGATATCTCCTGTTATACGCAACATAATATATGCAACAAATGAATTAATTTGAGCCATGTGAATTAGTGCAAAATACACCAATTAAATGTGCAAACAACGTGATAATGATAACGAAAATGAGTTTATGGCTTGTATTTTGCACTAATCCATAGCTCAAATTAATTAATTTGTTGCATATATTATGCTGAGTATAAAAGGAGATGGTTCCATAACTTACCGGATTTAGTGTACAGTCCCCCATTAACTCATCATATCAGCTAGCGTGTGTACGAAGCTGCATACCTTCATCATGCGCGATTACATATGTCCTTGCTTGATATTATGATTTGATGTAAATTTACACATGGACAGAACATAGCAATACGATAATGAAGCAGGTGAAAAGGATGTATAACGTAAGAGGTGATATAGTCATACTTAACTATCTTCCTATCACCACAGGTGTGTGTGTAGATTTTAATAGATGGCGACCTAATAAATTGCGATCTGGTATTAGGTTGTAGTGATCGCGTGATAGTACCCCACATGTTACAAGTGTGTCTTAACAGTTCAAACGCGAACGACATCAAAAATGAAGAATCTTCAAACAATCAACGTGAGCATAACATTGAACAGGAAACATGCTGCGAAGCACAACACTAGTTGGATTAACCATTTCATGACTGGAGCTTCTTGAACGTTTGCGAAAACTATTTATCATATATAAAATAATGCACTGGTACAGGATCTTTGATGTTGCACCAGCACAGCTCTGGTCATAAAATGGTTAATTGACATGCAAACGCGTTAATGTCCCGCATTGTACGAACGCTGATCATGATCACAGTGCAACGAATTTTACAGGGTTCGAATAGAGGAAAATTTGTCCCGGCTGTTGTACTGTTATGTGAAAATCGATATGAATATTGGGTGCATAAAAAATCAATGCAACCCACTTTAAGACTTGCATTATACGTCCAATGGCCACGTCAACATGCTGTATATCTTCGGTTCTTACTCACTCCATTCAAGAGTGCTACAGGGGATTTGTATTTGAATTGGTAGCCAACTGCCTTTGTCGTTTCCGCTGGAATATGCAGTACACTCTAAAAACAACAGGCAGCCTGGAGTATCCCGTTTGGAGTACCAAAATGTCTGCCATGTAATCTGGAGTACCTGCCTGCGTACCCTGGAATGCCAAATATCCGGGTAATATGGGGTACCTAATTGTTGTGTGTGATAGTATTCCTTTCCCTGCGTGTAGGGTAATATTTGTTTGAATGTCTGAAATAATCGGCCAAATTTCTCAATTTGTGTGTAATTAAAGTAAACATAAATCAGGCATTTTAAACCCTTAAATTAGTCAGATAAGGCTGACATCCCGATGGTCCCCAGCCATTCCTCCATATGTTCACATGACTAAATTTGATTCGGAAGACGATGATACAACGCCATGTAGTTTTTTCTTCAGTGTACAATATAGGCTTTAAAATGTACGGTAAAATACAGGCAGCAAAGTTACCACCAGTAGTAATATACCGTGTAATAAACAGTACACCATATATTTTCCTACACCGTATCAAAGGTAAGTGTCGTTAAAACAACGCACCACTTTAAAAAACGCGTCGCTATACATACATACGTATGTATGTGTGTATGTATGTACATGTACGTATGTATGCGTGTATGTATGTATGTATGTGTGTGTACGTATGTGTGTGTATGTAAGTATGTATGTATGTTTTTAAAGTCGAGAGTTCGATATAAATTTAATTTAATTTTTTTAATAGTTTACTCGTTTTAACGACCGCCCCTCTGTATACCGTGGGTTTAAAGGTTATATTACAACAATTACAATAGATCAATCATATACCACATTATAATGTACATTTTACAGTTAAACCGCAAAAAATAATGTTCGATTGACACAGATTGGCACAAACACCTACTCTGAGTAATTGAGATATTTGAACCACATTTACATAAATAAAATGATGGGTGATCTTAAAAACCAATGCTCAGTGTAGTAAAATTCGGCTACATAATTTTACAAACTACCGGTAAGATTCGTTGTTTTCCGAAACAAAGCTTGGTCGAATTCCGAATTGATGGATAATAAACATTTTGAAATTACACATGGAATTGAACTTTGGTCAAATTGAGGTTACTCATAATTAAAAACCTCACTAAAATATGACAATTATTCACGTTGGTAATCTAGGTATTTGATCTTTGTTGAATAATGCGTGTCATTTCCATTTAACTGTATTAACTAACTATTTATTCTTGTCTTGTCTTGACTTGTTCAAACTTTTAAATGTACTCAATCCGATCAGATGCTCCTAAATGACTATTTCTTTGGCTTCGGGGGTAAAAAGTATTTGATTCCAGTCAAGGAACCTACCCATCAAAGCTCAGAGTGATCAGATATCGATTTTTGAAGTTTGCTATTTCAATTGTTTGTGGGCCAGAAACACGTGGTCACACGGACGGTCTTGCAGATGAAGATGGGTAACTCTAAAATCAAAGTGGAAATTGTAGACCTATGCGATGATGTTCCCGTTTAATATATTGAAGGTTCCCGGTATAAATGGTGTGCCGCGGTGATTCATGGTCGACAATGTGCAATATAACATAGCGCTCGCTAACAAAGCATTCGGCGTTGAGTGGATCACTCTCCCAAATAAATCGCTACGGTGTTGAGTGTTAATCTGGCGCACGATGTTCCTTTACCTATAACAATCCAAAAACGTGTTGGGTGGCGAGGAAGTGATATCAAAGAAAATTAACCAAGATATATATAGGAACATAACATGTACATGCATGGATCAACACCAGTACATACCATACAAGAAACATAGTATAACCATTAACTGTATGCATCTATATACATGTACCTTAGAAATGCAAAGTTGTCTGGATCCTTGAAACTTTTGCTGCCTCCTGACATGAATATCTCTTCATACACCTGTAGTGGTAAAGGTGCAGGATAAGAAAATGGATATATTGCACTTTGTAATCACTTGAATGCGGTTCTGTTTCCCGTCACGTTCTCGGTACATGTACCTATATATGTCCCGTTCTTTATATTATATATTATATTATTCCCGTTTTTGCAACGCTGCCGAATTCAACACAATATGGACGGTATTTCAAAGAAATCGTATTCTTTATCCACGTTATCAAATAGGCCAGATATCTATCTACTATATAATTTGAGACTTCCGTATATATATATATATATGTATATATGTATGTGTGTATGTGTGTACTTCATGGAATCGAAAACACGTGTACAGATTGAGCTCAAACTTCCTATGTAAGTGTAAAATCCACCGACACCGCCGTGGTCGCGTTTTGGAGAAGCTCAGAGCACCCGTTCTCCAATCTCAGTCACACAAAAAACGGCACTGCGGTGGTTAAGACATTAACGATCTTTATATTGACCTTATACGGAGGTGTTAACAATTCACGCTCTTTATTGCAATGGACGTGGCTAAACGACTGACTCCATGCGTCCGAAATACGGATGCGGATTCCAATGGACGTGGCTAAACGACTGACCCCATGCGTCTGAAATACGGATGCGGACGAAATTCAATTATCTTGACTAAAAAGGCAGAATTGATCTAAGAGCTCGAAATATTATGCAGAGGGATTTCACGACGGGATTAATTGACTGTCCGCTCTGAAGTTTAGGACGGGGAGGACGGGTACCATGAATTAACTCATTGAAAAACAAAGAATGCGTTATCTCGGAAACGGGTGGAGCTATCGACTTGAAATTTGCTATGTGAATGTATCTTGCCCCGGATACGAATTTTATCGGGTCGCCGAGCCCGTGCGACACCCGTGCAGCGCGTGCGCGGACGAGATCTTGGAAACGGGTGGAGCTTCATTCACGGCAGCATATTTGGCGATGGCGGCATTTCGATAGTTAATTGCCGGGCTTTGGTGGACGAATCGCCCTTGTTTCTTCTTGAATATAGTCGATGTTAGTTCTCATATAAAGATGTGTCTGTAGCACTTAGTGGTATGGCGGCCACATGGAGTCCCGTGACTCCCGTCTGTGTGTCATATATTACTACAGGCATAGCATTGCAATGATGACAAGTTAAGGGTTATTAGCAGCACTTCTTTACGGCCGAGCTCTCGTTCTTGCATGGGCCGGGTTTTTGGAGACCCCTGCAATGTTTTGGCAACTGAAATCATCCCTATAGACAAAACAGGTCCGCTCTGTGAGCTTCATTCACATGCAAATATATCAGCGACGGTGGAATTTCGAGGGTTAATTACCACGCTTTGGTTGGTGACTCGCCCTTGTTTGATCACGAATGTAGTAGATGGTAAGTTTATGCGAGGAGTTTTAGTGGAACTCACACCCTAGACACCACAGAGACGGCCCAACCTAGTCCGGGCACGCTTTTATCACACCAGAGAAAAGAGTGGCACAAAAGTAAACTTCTACGAAATTTATTTTCGAACCTGGAAAAAGTGTCATTATTTTCTATATCGGCGAGAACGTGACATATAACTACAGAGAACGTGACGTAATACCGAACCGCATTCAAGCCATTACAGAGTGTGTGAATGTAAATACTTATTCAAATTGGATTTACAGTGTTCATTTTAACAACTAGCAACCAAAACCAAACATCGTGGAGCAAAATACAAAGGAAAGATATCTTCGAAACTTCGCGCAGTCAGTTCGATTTATGTGTAAGAAACACGCGAATTGTATCCGGCGAGTGTTCGCGGTTTAGTCGTGAGGTGGTGTTTATTGACTATGTATTATAAGTGGTATTTTTAATTTCTACATTGCCAGAAAATACCATCCTGCTATTTCATGTACCTTCATTGTGCGTTTAACAAAAGTAATTCATATATTTATATTCGTGGTACACGTATAAGTACAGCAGGTGGATTTATAGTGTGTACGTATATCAGGCGGGTTTATAGTGTGTAAGAATATCAGATGGGTTAATACAGTGTGTAAGTATATCAGGTGGGTTTGTATAGTGTGTATGTACATGTATAATAACCCTTTTATGGCGGGAGCTTGCTGATTTTTTGCGAAAACTCTGTGCCAATGCATTCTCTTATATATGCGAGTCGACCAAACAATGTAGGTCGCCTCGCATATATAATAGAATGCATTGGCCTAACAAATTATATATTATTTTTTATAATTGTTAAAGGAAGAAAAAATCAAAAAAATCATAAACATTTGTTAAAGAATGTAAGAAATAATGATAAAAAATTATAAAGATTATAAAAGAACGTAAGAAAAAATTATAAAAATTGATAAAGAAACGTAAGAAAAAAATGCATTGTCACATGGCCTTAAATTTTGCGCCAGCATAGCTCCCGTCATGAAAAGGTTAAATGTATTGTTCATGTCCAAAACTATTCGCAACACCCACCCAATGGGTATGCATGGTGGGATACTCTTATCTGAAAAGTAATCAAAAAGTAACAATAATGTATGTACATTGGCTGCAATGCACATGTATATTATGTTATTTGATTATATTACCTCGTATGAAATCTCAAGCAGCTCAACATAAGATTTAGAAACCACTGTTGATTGTCTTTCGTTCTTGTTTATCATGGCAAGTTCCTGAAAAGTACATGTTTCCATAACGATGGTGTTCATAGGTATTGGTATATATTGGACATAGTGGCCGGATTCGTCATCTCAGGTTTAAACCTGGTCTACGTAAACCTCTAGGTTTAAACCGCCGTGAGTCAGCAAAATCCTTGGTTTAAACCTGAGACCGCAGGTCTAAGTTACGCATTCGTCATCTCTGGTTTAAACCTGGTCCAGCCAGACCAGAGGTTTAGCAGTACTGTCTCTGTATCGTCGAGATAATTAAACTTACTTTCCTAATGCGAACCGCCTCGTTTTATTGATTGCGAAAATCAATAATTACGACATCGGTCATATTTTGATTGGAAATTTATAAGTGAGAAGCAGTCACACATATAAAGCGTATGGGGATAATTTTTTGTCAATTTCAATATTGTGTTTGCGTTTTATAAGCTTAAACCGGCAACTAAACCATCTAATTCGGCGGTCCAGCTAAACCAGCTTTATCGAGGCTAAACTTGAGATGACGAATCCGTCTTTTCTTCATCGCGGTTTAGAATTGTCAATCAATCAGTCAAATGGTGGAGCTGTAAATAATCTCGAGTGAGGGCATGTCAAAGTGGCGACTGCCGACTCGTGTTATCGTGTCACAGTTGATTCATTCGTACGCGAGCTTTGCTCAGATATGGACATGTTCCTAAAAAATATGATTTGAACAACTATTTTGTGTTTTTTGTTTTTTTTTTGGCTCGTGGCAGTCACAAATACTGGTGTTTTCTACGAATTCATTTGAAGGGTTCAACGTTTTAATTTTGACACCAACACGATGCTACTGCATGACCAGATATGCTATACACATAGTTTGCAATCCTAAACTTATATTGCTATATAAGTCAAATTTGATAACTTATTTTGATGTAGATCATGCCACAAATTTCTACTCTGGCTACGCCCATAAATTCCCATAATATTCTACCAGTCCAAAACCTGGGAACCTTTTTGATTTTCTGCATGACTGGAAATTTATGACATTGACAAAAAATGTAATATATTTCTTTGTTAAAAGCTGTCCCTTTGCATGGTTGTCCACTTCCAACAGTTCAGATGCCGCTTATGCCTTTACTTGACTGGCCTCTTGGTCCAGGATTGACTCGATTATGGAGATTTTATTCAGCGCCAGAGGGGCTTTGCGCACATTTTGATCATTTGAACATTTTAATTAAATTTTTTTTTTATAAATTTAAAACAGACAAATGTTAATTTAAATTTAAAATTTTGTTTCTCTTTAGATTCAACTCCTTACTCAATTTAACACAAATTTTTAATTTTTTTTAAATTATATTTTTTCTTATTTTAAAATCAAATTTTTTTAAATCTAACGCCGTTATACCACACGAATCACCACACCCCTAATTTAATTGAAATCGGTCCAGGGGTATTGGAGAACAGTTGCGAACGGACATACAGATAGACAGCTCCTATACACTTTAATATATACAGATACACATGTAAATACACAAAATTTTGTCTTTGCGGGTGAAGCATCTGGCAGAAATCTATCACAAACAAAGTTATGAACAGAGCGTGAAACTCGTGTTGAGAGACATGCCCTTTGTTAAACTGATTTAAGCACAGAATGAGATAGGATTAATAGTCAATTTTGGTCCGATTGGTAAGATGGTAGTTTGATTGCATTCTCATATCACCGAATCGAGTTGTCAATTAGCTGGCAAGTGAACGACAAAAATGCCCCCTTAGACCCGGTTTGGCTGGACCGCCAATGCAGGTTTAAACCAGGTTTAAACTCGGAGGTTTAAACCGGAGATGACGAATCCGGCAAGTTTGATGCAAGGCCTCAGCAATATATCCCATTTAGTTTGCATATGGACTATACATATTACATTTGTTCTAATTGCTGCACATTCTTTGAAATAGTACATTAATCTATTTGAAAGACGACCTACATGCATGTCAATAGAAAGTGTGTGTATAAAATGCTGGAACGCTGCCACGCTATTTGATCGTGTCTTTAGATAATAATTGGTATCAAATGTATCCACCGGTTGGAAGTTATGACATGTAATGTATTCCGTTTGTCGTGCTTCCAGTTGCTAATATATTGCATGACGTTGTAGTGTTCCAGTTACTAGGCGTTAAGATTCCATTACAAGTATTATAGACTGTACAGTTTGTCAGATTATCTGGAAAATCACTCCCCTGGGCAGATAAACCATCGGACCCCGGTCAGCAATGACAAACGTCTTACCGCAACACATGCATCATGTTATATGGATCACAAATCCGAGCTGATCGGGAAATGGAACCAGCATCGACATTGCTGGACCGCATATGACGGCCCAGTGAACTGTTTACGTTACGGGTGTTTATAGCCACCTTCCAGTATTACACACCATCGACCACTTTAGCTGTCTAATAAGAGAAATTTAAAGTTCTTCTGAAGAAAAATATTAATTTATTGTTCTTTATCACCATTGTTGTTGTATACAGAAAGCCCATTTTCGGACAATAATATGTCAAGGTAATATCTAGTGACGCTGCTTCGTCTTTCCTTCAAGTTGAGCGTTGTCTGCAAATTTTCTAACACAATATGTGCCTTTAACTATTTTATAGTTACGTGTCACAAGTAAGAAAGTAGGCCAGGGCATGGAAGAGTTACGCTCTCCCATGTTCTGGATTGAGAGAATGATGGCGTGTATGCATTTTGTCTCTTCTTCCTTTGTTATTGTTTTCTCAATAAATTTTTTTGTTTAATAGTCAGCTTCCATGCAATGACCACAAGCTACTAGGAGCAGGCTCAATGTAATATCAAAATACATTCAATGACCACAAGCTACGAGAAGCAGGCTCAATGTAATATCAAAATGTAACAATCTTGAAAACAACACATTATCAGAAATGAATCAAGTTATGCAGCTACATATTCCAATAAACCAAGAAGACTCAGCAGGGATGCAGAATATAAACAATGCGTTATAGTTTAAAAGAATTGAGTCGATGTTCAAGGCAGGTATATTAATTTATTTTCAATAAGTCACGTGATGTAATTTTATAAATATAATTAAAAAGCAGCAGACAGTTTCAAGCAATTAAGTTAGCATACTTCAAGGTTGTTGTGAGACAAATATGCACAAACTTTGTTACACTCACCCTTCCGTGGTTGTCGTTATTGAGGAAGATAGACAGTATAGAAAGTTGATTATGTCGTATATAAGCTCTGTCAAGAAAGATCGTATGCGGATGTTACAAGCAACTAATTAAAATAGAGTTACGCTTCTTTAATTTGGTTATTGGTGAATTATCTCTGAGGGAAGAGTCGTTGGGCTGCAAAAGAAAATAATTCCCTGGCGATCGCGTTTGTATAATGGGTCAAGAAGAGTATGGTGTAATCCCGAAGTTGTTGGGGTGGTATGAATATATTTATTATGCTGATGTGTGTGTATAAAGTGGGGTAGTTGTCGAAAACGCAAGATTTTACTTTAGAAAATACCGAAAAGGATCGTTTTGTTTTTATCTAATCTTTCATATGATGACGTTCTAAGGAAAATCGGCCATTGAGAGTTCAATGGCAGTGTCAATAATACTGTAGCTCAACTGGGGAGGTGTTAATTTTACGCTGAGCAGTCAATCAAATGATAAAGAGTAAGGAAAATAAAAAATATTCAGTAAATAGATTATAATTATGGAGATGAAATTGTTTTCGTTTCAAACATTTCGAAAATAAATGTGGGCTGCAGGGCGCGTCGATGGAATCAATTGTATTGTGAAATATAAGATGGCTGATGGCGGCCATGTTTTTAAAGAGTTTTGAAAACTTGAACACCACGAAGAACCACATGAAGTTTGGTGACGATCTGAGGTGGGATGTGGCATATACATGTAGGGTTTTTCTGAGGGATTAAGTCATGCAAAGAGTAAAATTAAAGATGGCTGTTGCCTAGAGTTTAATATGTGTCCGGGAATTGAAAAACAGGAACCGGGATTGAAACCCCATCAGAATCGAAAACCAGGAATGTTCCCGGGAAATGAATATGCACAAGTTGCACAACACAAGTTATGCGCAATTTGTCTAGTTTTGGGTGACAAAGATCGTAATGATGATAATTTAGATTAACTATATATATAGGATATTCCAAATTGTTAAATTTGACCTCCTTGGGTTGTATTGTCAAAGTTACAAAATGCTTGTGGCATCTCGGGAACGTGGTGGACAAATTAAATGAAATTATATGCCGTTGCTGTCCACTGATGTATGATATGCCAGGTGTTAATAGTGCACCCTGTTCCCGATTCCTACAAATAATATTCCCGGGAAATGGGAATGAGTACGAGACCCGTGAACCGGGAAATTCCCGTTCCCGGGATTAAACTCTACTGTTGCCAAGTTTATTGACGAAATTCGGGGGAAAAATCATTTCTCCCATCTAGTGGTCATCCCGAAGATGAAGTTTGGTGATGACACGATGAGGGTGTGGTATGTAGGTTGTGCTAAATGATTTAGTCACGAAAATAGTAAATCCATTATGGCTGTCCGTGGCATGTTTTTCGTCGAAAACCGATATCTCCTATCTAGAAATGATCCTAAACATGTCTGTAAATTTTTAAAACATTTTTCCAATAGATAGGGACTGCCGGTTTTGCCGACGGATTCAGATTTGAATTCCAAGATGGCTGCTGGTTGCCATGTTTTAACGAATTTCTGAAAACATCGATTATTCCCATCTGGAGGTCACCCTAAATATACATCAACTTGATGAAGATCGGATAAGGGATGTGGCATGTAGGGTGTGCTGAAGGAGTTAGTCATGCAAAGAGTAAAATCCAGGATGGCCGCTGCCGCAGACGTTTTTTTTTTTCAAAGAAATTCAGAAATTCGGAAAAATTCGATGGCTCCCATCTAGTGGTAACTCCGCAGATCCTATGCAGTTTGGTGATGATCGTCGAGGGATTTCGTCTGCAGGGTGTGCCAATGGATTTGGTCAATCAAAGAGTAAAATCCAATATGGCTACCGACGGCCGTATGCTTCCATGGAAATTGTTAAAATTCGATAGCTCCCATTTAGACGTGATTATATACATGTATGTAAATGTTCTATACATTTCTCAAATAAATGCGGCCTGCAGGGTGTGCCAATGGATTCAAAAAGTCCGGGATGGCTGTTGGCTGCCAAATTTTGATTAAATTTCAGAAACAAATCGATGGCTCCCATAAAGAGGTCACCCAGAATATCCATATGAAGTTCGGTGACGATCGGATCAGGGATGTGGACTGTAGGGTGTGCCGAAGAAATAAGTCATATTCAAGACGGCTGCTGACGGCCATGTTTTTCTGCGAAATTCGGTGGGGGTATGGCTCCCATCTAGAGGACACCCCAAGATTCGTATGAAGTTTGGTGATGATAGGATGAGGGTTGTTGTCTGTATGGTGTGTGAAATGATTAAGTCATGCAAAGAGTAAAATCCAAAATAGCTGACGGCGGTCATGTTTCTCATCGAAAATAGTTCAAATGCCATAGCTCCCATCTAGAGGTGATCCGAAACATGCCTGTAAATGTTCAAACCATTTTCCGATAAATGCAGGGTGTGCCAACGGATTCAAATTAAAAATATCAAAGATGGCTGCTGGCGGCCATTTTTATTGACGAAATTCGGAAAAATTCATGGCGTACTTCTAGTTGTCACCCCTAAGATCCATATGAAGTTTGGTGACGATCGGATGAGGGATTAGTTGTGTGTAACCAGGAATGTCAACCTTCAGCGAGACTGATTGGATACTATATATACAGGTTTAAACAGTGAACATATAAAGTTAACCCTTCCTTTACTAAACGGATTCTGCCATCAGTTAAAATGTGTACATCGGAATGGTCTACTGTTGCACACCTGGAGGAATGTTAAGGTGATAAAAGCAGACGATCGATAAATAAAACTGCAGAAGGTGCCATATTTATTGAGGGAAATGTTTAGACAATATGTTCAACAAAGGATATATGGTGAAATTATAATGTGAGACATTTTCTATGAGATAACTACTCATCAATGATGCCTTAGTATAGAAAGGGTTAAACTCCATGCGATGTCCTCTACCAACGTTAAGATGCTGCACATCGCTAGATATTGCACATCCATGAAGAGGGATGATATATAGTTATCCATACACGATAATCTATTGATGCAGTCAATCAGTTGACTGATGTTTGAAATTAGAAGTTATTGATCTAAAGCTGTGGACCGAGGCACAATCTCTTAAAGCGACGGTTATATCGATCACCCCTAATTCACACCTACTTAGTCCAGATTAGTGCACTTAAAATTACGAATGGCCGTCAGTATGGGTATTTCTGATAAAATAGACACAACCATTAACACCACAGTAAACAGAAAGAATATTAAAATACACATAAATTATATTCTTATACCAATAATAAATGTCGAATAAATAGCATGTTATTGTCAGGATCGTACGGTTTTTTAGTAAACAAACGCCATATTATGATACAATACAGTACGTAAAGAGGACGCGATACCCAAAACACTCAACTCCGGGGAGAGCCCACTAAGTGGACTTTGGTTAAAACTGACACCATATCACTTACAACATACCGACATAGCGCTCGTTACTCCTCGCCACTCAACATTTCGGTGTTGAATGGTTCACCGTGAACCACTGTTTCGAAATAAATCGTTACGGTGTTCATTGTTTTGTATAGAAACACCTTTTCGGCTCACACAAAGTGTGTTTTGTGGATAATATCGCATTCAAACTATCTTTATACTATACTATTAGTGTATTATTGAGGAAATTCATAAATTGGTAACTTATATTTCTTTATTGTAACCTATAACCAAGGCCATCCCTGCTTTTAATAATAAATGTTCCCGGACATATCTATTTTATTAGCAACAACAACCACCAACACATAGACATGACAAAAAAGTAAGAATTTAACATACAAAATAATTCGACAGCAAGCATCAAATCGTAATATCCGCCATTAATGGGAAACAGAACCATAAACTACCTGTATCTCGTGAATGTCGCATACGCTTACTCCCATTCTTTCTGGTACATGAACATGTATATTAAACGTAGGAAATGATTATGGTGTTAAATCGGGTGAGGAATCTTTACAGTAATCTATACAGTAATCGGCATGGTGATGACCATTTGAGCATATTATAACACTTTCATGACTGAAGCTTCCTGAAATTTTGCGAAAACCCAGTGCCAATGCATTCTCTTATATATGCTAGTCGCCCATCATATATAAGAGAATGCATTGGCCTAAGAATATTTTCCTCGACCGTGGAAGCCAGTGCATTCTCTGATATATGAGAGGTTCCCTATTGGGAGACTCGCATATATAAGATAATGCACTGGCACAGGATTTTTAATGATGCACCAGCGGAGCACCGGTCATGGAAGTGTTAAGACGGACGTGTGTTCTTTGATAAAACAAAATACATAACATATCTGATAATTATGAAAAGTAATTCGCAAATATATATAACCGAGGTATAGGTCACGTCCGCACGAATGACATCCATCTTTGATTTTACCAAAATACTCATGACAACAATACATTAAATGGACAGAGCTCTAACATGGAAAGAGGAGGGTGCACATTTCCCCTGCGAGAAACACGTGTACATGTACTACACCGACTGCAATTATTTATAACCATTATCAAGAACGGTAATTCAATTGATTTAGTTGAGTATAACTTGTGGCATTAATGTGTTCGAGTAATGCCTCGCTGAGGGTAAATTGTGTAACCATCGTATACAAGCCAATATATGTTCCACGGATGGGTAACTGGGATGTCAACTCGTCTTTCTTATCACAATGCATAGCATGATGGTGTAGTATATATTCAAATGAAACTGGAGTTTACATCAAAACTATTAGCAACAGAAGCGATTATACATTTCAAAGTATGCAAACTTTCTGTGATGAACTCAGTACGAGTTAACAATTTGAACCCAACGTGGCAATTTGAATACAATTTAATATGGCTACCATCAATCCGGTATTCAAGATACTGTCCAACACCACTCGAAGAAGGGCGTGGTCCCATCCCAGAGTCATGAATACCAGTCAACAGAGAGGAGTAAATCATGCATGCCAGTTAATACACTATGACATACAAAACATACTTCTCTCACTCTCAAATGATAAGTTCTACATAGTTGCTAAAGTAATGTCCACAGCTTCAACATAGACAGACTGAGTTACATCATTAGTTGCCATTTTGGGATATACTGAACATATATTAACATTTGGAGCAATTGAGTGCTGTAAATTGTGCAACCAGCGTATTGTTGAATCGTGAATGCGAGTTCAATTCGGCATAGAAGGCCACCAGACCGCATGCGTTCGCCAGCAGAGAAAGCAGCTGCATTCAAGTTGTAAGTCATTATGTAGCGTGGCGATGCAGGAGACATTACTCTATTTTCCGCGATCGTACACATTAATGCCACAGGTTATACTCAACTAAATCAATTGAGTTACCTTTCTTGAATGTGTGTTGAGGTGTTAACATTGCCACCTGTATTAGAAAACGTTTGGCTGCTGAATGGTGAATTTGATCAGAATGAAATGGGCCTGAGCGGGAGTAGAAAAGCACACAATACGTCAACATATACTCGTGAAAATAGGTGCATATTGGACTTAAATATTTGGACCTAAATATTCACATAGGTTCACATTGGACTTATTTAATCCTGAAATATCGAGCTTATACCCGCTATCCCGTTGAATGTATGGACCGCAGTGAAAATACATTATAAAGAGTGTCATGCTGTCGATGAAAACAGGAAGATTAAATGGGTACTGTACAATAAATCCGGCAATTTATGGAACCATTTTCTTTTATACCTGACATAATATATGCAACAAATGAATGAATTTGAACCATGGTTAGTGAAAAATACACGCGCGTGTGCATGCTATATCAACAATGCAAAAAACATGGTAATTATAATGCAAATGAGTTTATAACTCAGTCCTAAATTGTGTTTCGTTATAATCACCATCGTTCATAGAGCGCACTAGTATATGTTTGCACTAATCCATGGCCCACATTCATTCATTTGCAGCATACATTCTGTTGAGTAGCATACAATATGAAAGGATTGATCCCGTAATTTGCTGGGATTTAGTGTACAGTCCCCCTTTAAATGATGCCAATGTGGGCTTATTTTGTATGGAAATAGTCCCATATTGGACTGTTTTTTAAATCGAGTTTTATATCCATATAGACCGTATAATTATTGAAGTTAAATAATGACAACATGAGCTTGTTCACTCATTGAAATAAGCCCGTTATATGCTTATTTTTACGAGAACAGGCTGAATGCGCATATATGGTGCTCACTTGTGTATGAATGAGCACCAAGACCGAGTCGCGGAAAGGGTGTGGGTTCTTTTATACTTCTGAGATAAGCCATGGTTGATATCACCCCAAACTATCCGCAATTCTGCAGTCAAGTTAGGGATTGATGCTAGAATAATATATAGAGGTTCGACTGTAAACTATAACCCTACATTCTAAGTATTTGATTCGTCATCGATCTAACTCAAGGCCGATGGAAAACAATACAAAACGACAAAGCTATCATAAACTACATGTGCGATAAATATACTATATAAGGTGTCGTATTAAGGATGTTACTACATGTATTACTAAGGTGAATCTATCATAGGTTAAAACAAGTAAGTTTTACTCAGTTAATCGACTGGTTCTCACCCCTTTGTTTGTTCCTCCAGCAGCAACACCTTCACCCTGTAGAAGCACATTTATCAACAATAGCAAATGTATATTCTGCCACATAAATTTCTAGGGTAGTCTTCAAATATGTTTCATCTCCTTACGGGGCGTCACGGGTTTCAGGTTGGTTTACAGAAACATTTTTCCTGTTTATTTAGATGCTGGTGTAAATAATAAAATGGCCGTAGGTAGTGCCTATAGCGAGGAGCCAATATAGGACACGCTATTTGTTTTATGTTTACATTTTTCTATCCATTTATTTAACATATCCTCCTGCAAATAGGTTCACATAGGACCAAAATATTTACGTTGGTTCATGTTGGACTTGTTTGATTCTGAAATAACCTCATATAGAGCTTATGCCCGTTATCCCGTTGAATGGGGCGGGCCGCAGTGAACACACATTATAAAGAGCGTTTATCTGGTAAGTCGTGTAGATGAAAAAAGTAGATTACATATATAGTGCCTATATATATTTGAACTGATTTCGTATTGAGATAAGCTCCAATGGCTTATTTTGAACGACACATTATATTATACGCCCATATAGAGCGTATATTTTCCTCAAATAAGTTCCAAATGGCCCTAAAACGCGACATTAAAATAAGCCGGTATTGTGCTTATTTTCACGAGAACAGGCTGATTTATTCATATTGTGTCGATGATTTAGGGTACGTTCATACACTGGCAAGCTTGCATGAAATTTCTCATAAAAAACACTAGGGTGCCAGATTATAAATATAAAATACATAATTACCAAAGCTAACAACATGTGAAGTAAAATATCGATAGTTACAGGTGTAACGGTGCTGCTATAACACGTTGTCTTAACATGCATATATTGCATGCTATTTAAAGGCGAATTTCGATAGCATTGCTATTAGTGGAACTACATAGTGTTTATTTATAGCTTATAGTTATTTGCGGTACACGTAGCTTACCATACCAAAATGCCTACATAAGATTGCCTGACTAAATTGAGAGTGTATGAACGTACACTTAGAGGAACTGCATTAACTATCTGTCAATGTATCGATAACAATATGACATTTATATGGCCATAGAATTGGTACGCACAATTTTAGTTACGCATTTCTAACTTGATTCCTAAACCTATTGCCAAGAATCGCCAAAATGAGGGTTTAAATGTTACATTTATAAGTCGCTTTATAAATGATCCGTGTTCATATGGACCAAGTTACGTGTTCTTATTTGAGTCTAATTCCAACGAGAAAAATGAAAATATTTTCACAATTTTCCAAAATGTAGGTTCCAAAGTTACGTTTGGAAGTCGATAAAAATTTCT
Source organism: Siphonodentalium dalli (assembly GCA_032622095.1). Lineage (NCBI taxonomy): Eukaryota > Metazoa > Mollusca > Scaphopoda > Gadilida > Siphonodentaliidae > Siphonodentalium > Siphonodentalium dalli. The sequence continues at coordinate 209,654,455 of CP136061.1, forward strand.
CCCTCCATATTCTGAGTGACAAAGTGACATTTGATTACTATAGAGAATAATTCCAACAAGAAAACTGAAAATATTGTAAATAACTATTGTCAATCTATGAGCCGTATATATTTGATCCACAAAGCGTATTGACCACAAGGGTTGTGCACAATCCAGACAAGTATAATTATGTTCTGTCATACATAAAATAATACAAGGGTATTCGTAACATGTTTGCTATAATCATTGTAACGTGTACCTAGATATACACTTGCCATCAGGGATTGGTTATCTGTTAAGATCATGTCGAGTTGCAATTAAATATGCAGTTCCCTGAATACACTTGTTGACTAATCTGCCGCGTGTATTTCAGAAAACATTATTCACTATTTGAAAATTCAAAAAATTTGAAAGTGTTATACTGTAATATTGGTGGATTATTTTCTAATATTTGAATTTTGCACCCAACATCTAGAACTTCTAGACTAAAAGTAGCTTAAGCTATGTGCAATTTTGACAAATAGATGAATATTTCCTTGTCTGTGACAAAATTAAATACATTGGTAATCGTGATGTCCAGTTTACTTAAATTTGGGGAATTATTTTTAATCATTTTGGAGGAAACAAAGATATACACATGCATGGATAATGTTTAGAGCTAATGCCCCTCCATTCAAGCAAATTGGAGATAGCCAATATAACTATGTGTTTGCAAATGAGAGATAACATGAAATAAATGAAATGCTGAATCAAATGTAAAATACTTTACACCACAGGTGATACAATCTAAAACACGTGATATTTGCATACAGCAAATAGCCTAATTTTCATACAGAATATTGTTCATAATAACATATTGATACTGTAGCAAATCCTATTAAATGTGTCCATTCTACTCAAAGTGCTATATATGGCACAAAACACACGTGCAATGGTCTATTAAGAACGCCGCTGTGATAACTTACCCCAAAACTATCACCTCGATTTAGGACGCAAACTGTCTTCGGCACACCTGTCTCAGGGTCAGTGACTATCACAGATGCTGAAATTAAATTATAATCGTAACATGATATCGATATCGTTCATAAATCTACATTTTAAAAATGCGAATTACAATATACAACTTGATATTTGATTAACTCCATTTTTCTCTCATTGTGGTAACATCTTTCAAATGCAGTAACATTGTTTGAGGTGTACATGTATTGCTTCATTTCTGAAGAGTCAAATATATGTAATCAAACAAAATACACATAATATAGAGCAAGGAATTATAGGAAGATATCATGCACAAACAATTATGTACAAAAACACAGCGACAAAAGATATTAATATAAATGGACACACATAATTATATAGAGAGTGGCATGAAAACCATATACATGCGCATATACACGTACAAGATTGCACGATGGAATATATCCATTTCATTTGAGGCAGATATGAAATCGGGAGAACAATATAGTGAATTCATGTCAATTATTCCCGAAAGCGAGATTTAAGCGGCTTCTCTCACCATAAAATCGACAATCTCCAGGACATCTTCAGCGATGCCATGGAGAGAATTTGGGATACAGTATACCCAATAAACATGAGCATTTGTTTGTCCACATGGAGATTATCAATGCACATGCATATAACAGTTTATGTGGAAATGTGAGAGGAAGCGATACCATGTGTCATTTATAGAGTCGATTAGAAAAGAATAGTCATGAAAAACATGATTGACTGTATCATTATAAACTTGTCCACATCTTATGCAAACAACATCCGCATCGAATTTCAACATGCATAGTAGTTGCACAATGAGAAAGTAATATACAATATATAATGTGTTTCCAATGGTGATCAAAGGCAACTTAAACATGCTGCATGACCTATTCCGTATGTAGTTTAGAAATGATTGTGGTCTAACCTGAACCGTCCAACATGAAATAGAATCCAGTCGGCCGATGCCCCTGCCTGATGAGTACACGTTTGTTCTCGTAGCTGAAATTCAAAATCATAAATATATAAAAATATACAGTTGAGACAAATGTAAACGATGGATTATCTCTTCATATAACAGATTTGAAATAGTTTTGTGGATGTGAAGTAATACATGTGAATTGAAGACCCATGTCCGCAAACGCTACTACATATATCAACTAATATTGATCTTATTTCGAATAGTTTCTGATATATGCGCTGATAAAAGGGGACACATATTTGTTGCCATATTTAGAAGAGACCGTTCAGGCGATATAAGATAACAATGGAGATTATTAGAGTTCTCTTATTGCTGCTACGCTTTTAACATCGCATGCCCCAGATTGATTGTTTGTATTGTTTTATTTCACAGTTATATGTTATGATAGTTTTAATTAACTTCTTGTTTTTTGTTGACAACATTACACAATAACATTTATGTTCTCTGTTAACAGTAAACACTATTGGGCGTTAGGTAAACAATCACACTGTTTATACCGGAAAATATTGGAAATATAATCGATATTAATCAATATAAGCGTTTCCGGACAGGCGCCTTCGATTCATATCTAATATTTTATACCCCGGAAACTGTATAACACGTCTTTCAAAGAGATAGACCACATTAATTATCACTCACCACAGGAAGTTTCCATATTTAGCCAGATTCGTCTGCATTCGTACTGGATAGTCAGCTATATGCTTAACAGACCTCAAAGCAACCATCGCCTAAAAGTATAAGGGCTTATAGTATGTTGCCGCAGGAGCGTAGTTTGTGTCGAGTCCCACACCACGGGCTTGTGATATGGCTTAACCCTTTCAGTGCGAGGGGCCGATCTCATCGGCCCTAATTTACGGTCTGTAAAATCGGCCCTAAAAAAATAAAAAAAATGTTTTCTTTTTTTGGAGATTTTTTTGGGTTGAATTAAAACCTTAGGGGCATGTTATAACTCAAACTATCACCAAGTATTCATAGTCATAATTTTTATGCCCATGAAAAACTTAAGATTCCCTGTCACTAAACCTACAAAATAAGTCTTAAAGAATATAAGAAAACATTATTAAAATTGTAATAAATAATAACAAATGATGAACAATTGTTAGGCCAATGCATTCTCTAATATATGCGAGGCGACCTTTGGTCGACTCGCATATATAAGAGAATGCATTGGCATAGGGTATATGGGTTGATACAAAAAGCGGACCTGGCACTGAAAGGCTTAAACAGTTATCGTATTCGAAGTACGGTAGCCAATGTTCGATGAATCGGATGGAAAATGTACAAACTGCACATTCGGAGATATGTGAGAGGGTTAACAAAGCGGTTGCGTTTTATGTTGACGTAATGTCCAGTTAAATGTTATGGCTGTTTAATGATATGCATACGTTAGATAATTTCAAACTGCTCCATATATAACTCGTGCTCAAGAAACCCACACGAGAATCTCCATTATTCAGAATTGTTTACCTGGATTCCCTCTTAAGATACCCCTTTAAGAGAGAGGCCGTGTGTCTGTAATGTTATGACTGCCTTCTGATCTATAAGGTGTGCATGTGTGTGCTTTTTTTGCATGGCAATTTTCAACAAGGGCTAGTCACACCTCTCCCCATGTTCATAACTTATATGTCATTGTAGCTGCATAACTACATGCTATCAACATATTTATATTAATAATATAATTGGTACCAGACTTCCCCGTACATGAAGTACCGGTCGGTCTTAACCCCCAAATATGGGATTCGCCAAACATCCATACCTCTGTAATTATGTGAGTAATGACCTCGATTATAGTTATATCCAGTTAAACTATTAATAACATACTTCCATATTCACTGTTAGTAGCTTTAGATATGTCAGCGAAATTTTGACTGCACAACTTAATACTGTTCTAATTGACAGTGCATAATGACATACAGCATGACGCATCACATGTGGGTGGTCACATTGTCACTTATCGCGCACTCATTACATACACTACAAGAATCAAGACATGTCCCTGTGGAATAGTGGAGACAGCTGATTGTCTCTCAAACTCACTTGAGTCGTTGACAATAGAAATAAATAATATATAATTATTCTCAATAGACGATTACTCAAGAAATCCAGCTCAGCACGAGAAGCAGTCTATGTAAACATACACTCAGATTCATACTGATACTGAGTCTATTGCATTCCCATCAACTTTTCATTTCTGAACGGTTGTGGGCTTCCCCCAAATTACGTCACACCACACTAAATATAAATCTGAAATTAGTTGTGATTGACAGGCGTAAACATGGTCACGTGCCAGTGCCGTCATGGCCGCTTCAACCCTGTGAAGCCGATTCTAAGAATCGGAATTAATAGTTGCAGGGTTTGTGACTTTTCGTTCGGCGGTTGTTTTACTGACAATAAAGGGAAGCAGCTAGCTTCCGGGATCCAAAATAATATGTACAATAACTAAGACAGATCTTCTTGAAATTATAAAAAATGTCACTTTATGTGGATCTCTTGGACTCAGAACGAATTATTTTTTAGATTGGCCAGGCGATTTGTCGCCCATGTTGTCAAAAAATAACACAAATCAACGGCCACGAATCAAAAATACATGAATGTCGGGATTATCTGCTAAAACAACTACAGAACTAAAAAAAAGTTAAATGACATAACAAAACGATATATCAGTTCCCCAGTACCGGCAGTAGTACCACCGCAGCCAAAACGAGCGAAGAACAACACAATTCTACCACCAACCCCACCGAAACCCTCCCGACCTTACACAGCCGTATTATTAGCTCCAAAGATTGGCCAGTTGTACCATAATTACAGTTGCCTGCAATCCAAATTCCGGTGATTCTTGATTTTAAACTTTCGACCGCTCGTCAACAATCTACTTTATTAGTCGATTTGTGAATTTCTCTTCCGGTATAACATGACGTCATGGATACTATTTTAACAACATTTAGCCACACCTTCGGAATTTCCACACCGAGAGCACGTGACATGTTACTAGTTTTTTATTGGGGCACACATTTCTTGGAGCTAAGTTTTGATTGGCGGTAATTACAAGGAATCCCGGGTTTGGGAAATGAAAACTGAACGAAAGGTCGTCAGACCCACTATTTTTTATATGTGGGTATGTAGTTTACTCCAGACTGCACGAGAAGCAATGGCGTAACGAGTCAACTAGCAACAACGGTGCAAACCTGGACTATGTACAAGATGAGGAAGTCCATGATGTCAGCCTGTAATGGGGCGAAAGCATATCCCAGCATATATATGATCACTAGCGTAGGTCTGATACTGGAAATGGATCTACACGAAGGCCAGGCGACACCAGCAAATGATGTACCACAAGTAGCTATTGAACCGGTCATATTACAACCCGAAGATGACAACCCATCAGTCAGCCGACTGTGTACTTCAGCTTCTGAGAAGGAAAATTATACCACAGACAGCTCACCATGTTATCTCCATGTAGCCAGTCTCCAACAGAAGAGACATCCATCACTGATGTTACAACTACACATGGTACATTGACAGTAGTAGAGTCATCGCCCAGACAAGTATCTCCAAATGGTGAAGGTAAGAAGCATACAGACCAACGGCATTCTACGACTCAATCCGTAGAGAATAAGAGCCAGACTATGGATGTCTGCCCAACTCAGACACAAATGCCACAAGCGAGGTATGCACAGCCTCAAACTGAAATAGATGCTCCAGATCAATGGCCATGAGATCAGGGTGGGAATACGCATCCCACACACTCTGCAGTTGTGCCAAAGGGAAATTAGATATTTGAAGTTAACCAACTTTAGTTGTTTAGCAACATATATATAACATAAACCTATGATTAACCGTGTGATATGTTCTTCTATATTATTCTGTATTATGTATATACACAATAACATGCGCTTATGGTATTGAAACGTCTACATACGTATTGGATCTCGGTAGCTGTTCTCGTTTCGTGTTCCTTCGTCAGTATACGTCTAGCTTCTTGTGACATTCTCATCTGTCAATAAAGTGCACATGTACATGTTCAAGTTCACATATACAGTCATGTACAGTCATATACACAGTCATGTACATATACACGTATAATATACACATACGTGTATATGACACAGTGTATCGCATTTATTCACTTGATAGATACTTAAAGTATATCAGTCTGTCCCCACGGATACAGCCGATGTCCACACGGATACAGCCGATGCACGGGCATACATGGGTCAAACTACTAATTTCATTCCAACGATAGTTCTCAAGTAACATTTATTGTATATGTGCCCTAATTGAGAACATGCCACAGTGCATGAGATACTAATATCTTGCAGTTTATTCATGACAGATGATGATGTCTCCATAACGAGTATACAGTGGATGGGCGAGATTGTTCATTGGCTGAGAATCATACTCACCCCTCGCAAATCTGCATGCGCGAATAAATTAGTTTAAAGACATCTTATGGACTTGTTTGGGTGCGTGAAATTGATAAGGTAATACTCAGGTGCTATGCCAACATTGGCAATGTAGCATTCTACTAACATCGCCGAAATTTTCAAAGAAATCGACCATACCACTCAATAGAAAATATCATCTGAATTACGCCCAACTGTAAATATTTACATCTCGATTCGGGACGCAACTATAGGCGACAATCTAATTGATTTGCCATCGAGAGTCATTGCATTTAATTATTATATCAGAATGACGGTGTGTATTGTCAATTTGGATTAATATTCATAACAAATAACAACTTTGAGCACGATTATTCTCAATTTATATTTGATCGTCCTGCCAGAGTGTTTCACATCACTTTAAACAGTATTTATTCCATGTAATTTCATTACATTTGCAGTTACTAATATAAGATGAATCAAGATTTGATGGACCGGATCCGACAGCAAGCGTATGTGCTCATATGAGTTATATGCGCGAAGAAATTAGCTTGTATATATATTGTAACTACACAAGCCCATATGTGGTTGAAAAAAGCGTCCTCTCGCTATATACTACATATACATGTACGTTCATTTTACATACCAACGGCAAACATGTATGTGCATGATATTAATATCAGTCGACAAACCTAAACTTTTCAATCACTGATTACCAGAAGGTTGTTGTGACATGTATATTCACAGTAGATACACTGGGGAAACGATCAGTATACAATAGTAAGCGACAATGCTGTACCTGTCTATTTGCTTTGTAGTCTGTGATGTCAAAGTAGAGGTAGTGATTTTTGTCGACCGCCGATAAGTCATCTGCATTTATGGACTCTAAATTTGTGTAATACATATTCCTGTAATCTGTCCTGAATATAAAAATCAGACAAAACATTCGACTATTTACAGTAATGCCCTAAATAGTCGACTCCTTAACCACAGCATAATTATGGGTAATTTTTCAGGATTTAGTCGGAAATATGGCTTGTTACCATTCATCGGAAAACACTCAGATGGCTTTCCGATGAATGGTAACAAGCCATATTTCCGACTAAATCCTGAAAAATTACCCATAATTATGCTGTGGTTAAGGACTCGATTATTTAGGGCATTACTGTACTTAGCAATGACAGTAATATCATCTGGAAGAGTTGAGATGTTGTTATAGAACCATAGACTAAGCAAGAATTTTACTTCCGACGAGTACGCAATTATATACAAGTTTGTGCATTGAACAATGGCCAACCATTGTCCAGAGTAGACCCATCGTTATCCCTGATGTAATGGTTTCTAAATTATTAAAATTAAATTAATGTTAGCTAGGTATAAAACACTGGATTATACAGAATTTTCATGTACCTTTAGTCATTTATATGTATAAAATAATCTAAGCTCATTGAAATGCGTCCCATATTGGTAGGAACTTGAAAACAATCCCAGTTATACACGTGCCTGTGTTATACATTACTTAATAATTGATGACGTTTGCCTAACTTGCTCATTAAAGGCAGGGGCGGCGTTCGTTGCAGAACTATTCATATTTGTTCAAATCGCCATCAACAGAAGGAATATTAAAATAAATATAGTTTTGTTCATATGCCAAACATAATCAGCGCGTAAATAGTATATTGTATTCAAGACGTACGATGGTGTACGTAAACAAGAGCCTGTTCGTGTTACAGAAGTTTTGCTTCTGTTTACATAACACAGCGAAATTATATTGGTTGATCACACATAAATGATATAAACGCTCTTTATTATTTCCATATCAGGAAAACAGTAACAAATAACGCTCTTTATGTTTACCATATCCGGATCTAAACAAAAGCCAGGTTCTGTAACGTTTTTTGCTTTTGGTTACATAACAAAGTAAAAACATTTGACAATAACATACTGTTTATGCCATATTTCTGATTGGTATAAGAACAAAGTCTGTCTATATTTTACTATTATTTCTGTTTATGGCGGTTTTTGAATGAGGTGAATATTTTAACAGCATACCCACCGCCAAAGCCGCCCGTATCTTTAATCGAGAGCATATTCAAAGTTAATTAATTTGGAAGTGTTGCTATGTTTATGTTATAATTTGGGTACCCATGGTCATATAGTATATACTCACCTGTCGATGCTGTGATAGAGTCTCATTCTCTGAAGGATCACCGCCATTTTCGCCCACGCTCTGAACTTGCGGTACAGTGCCTGACATAAACACAACCATAGTACTACATTGACATATATATATATATATGTTATACCGAAATAAACTCTGATGACATAGTACCAACAAAGAATAAGGTTTAACGACTAATGATCAGTAATTTCACAATCTGATGACAGTTTATTTCATACATTATTTACTTTGATGAATTACTTCCTTCAGCAGAAAACAGATATAAAATATCTTAAATAACGATTCAGTGCATTCCATGAAAATAATCGAGGCCCCTTGTTTGTTAAATATGCACGATCCGCTGTGACAACTAAAACAAAATTTCATACTCCAGTTTTCAGCTTGATTTGTATACGAAAATGTTAAAATTCTTGCAATCGCAATCATTCGTATATATATGCCCGGTATCGCGATAACCTACAAACGCATCCGCCAGTTTTACGTTGATAACCAGTACGACATATTACAATTGGGAATGCGTTATTTTCCCCACCACTTTTGGGAAATTAAAGCATGGACATGAAAACTGCTGTCGTTGAAAGAAGAACCCTTGCAACTTTGTCGGTAAAATTCACCTATTGGGTGATTGGGGTCTAATGAGGTTTGAGATATGAACACACTTTAAAACACATCTCCATTCCTGATAAATGAGATTTTAGTATAGAATGAGTTCATTCAACTTGCAATCAAAACGAGATCAATTATCCATCAAATCGCCATCAACAGAAGCAATATTAAAATATATATAGTTTTGTTCATATGCCAAACATAATCAGCGCGTAACTTCTATATTGTCGTCAAGACGTACGATGGTGTACGTATCAAGAGCCTGTTCGTGTTACAGAAGTTGTGCTTCTATTGACATAACAGCGCAATTTTATTGGATAATCACACACAAATGATATAAACGCTCTTTATTATTTCCATATGAGGAAAACAGTAAAAAAAAAACGCTCTTCATGTTTACCATATCCGGATCTAAACAAAGGCCAGGTTCTGTAACGGCTTTTGCT